>VYXH01009395.1:29342-83815 GCA_013397275.1 Burhinus bistriatus | reverse complement strand
TTTTTTTTTTTTTTTTTTTTGGTGCTCAATATACCTTTAATATGCAGTTCAGGAAGGAAAGGAGATGCCGCGTTCTTGTTGAACAACATACAGAGGCGGTGCTAATCCCTCTAGCAATCAGAGCCATCCACGCTTCCGCATTATCCCACCCCTACAGGACAAGCACAACCTGCCCCTAAATCTCATGGTGCCTTCGTGTGTCAGAAACAGCCTCTCCCCTGCCGTGAAAATGCAACCTTCTTGGAGCAGCTGGCCACCACCGCTGCTTCAAAATGCACGGCCATGCTTCGACATCATGTAACTATCAGCCTCTTAAATATTGTCTCCCTTTGCCTTTTTTTTTTTTTTTTGCCTTTCAAGCAAAAAAAGCTGCTCTGCCTTAAGGCAGGCCCACTGGTTCTTAATTGTCTCCTTCCCCAAGTGACTTGGGAGATTGTTCTCTAACTGGCTGTAATTATCCTTTACTGTAAACTAACCGAAGTACGCTTTGATTTTGGTGTTAGGTTCATTAGCAGGCATCCTGTTTTAAATGTTAATGTATTCTGGGAATGTCCCTTCTTTAAGAATGGACTGATTTGGGTAGCAAGCGTTTGTGAAATACCCCGAGGAACAAATCGGCACCGGGTAACTGATTTGAAACGAAACCCACCCCGTTAAGGACAGAATATCAATGGATGGTCAAGTTGCGGAGTTGATTTCCACGTGAACACTGTCTAAAAGGCAGGTAAAATTTTTATTGCCTCCGAAAGGGCGCTCGGTGGGAAGGTTGGTTCTGAGCCTGTGCCTGCAAAAGATTTCTCCCCGTGGTCAGTGTTTGTGGCATGATTTCTTGCTTGAGGTGAAGAAGGGGGATTCATCCCATGAGTGGCACTATTGGTGGTTTTGCGATGGAAGCGGGCTGCTAATTTAGCACTGGAGAAATGTGGGAAGAATGAGAGCTTCCCTTCGTACCTTGACTCAAGCATAACCCATAAAAAGAAGACTCACCACATATTCCTTTTTTTTAAAAAAAAAAAGAGAGCATCTGTTAGGATTCAGCATATCTTGTTATTTTCAAGATATTCAGCAGTGTAGACTGCTGGGTTTTCAGGCAGGTAAATGTGTGCAGCATATAAAAGTGATGCTGAATGCTTTTAACAGCTATGGTTCTGCCATCCAGCTCCTATTCAAGCCCCTGGATCTGGAGTTTTCTGCCCTGTCTCCTATAATGAGCAACGAAGCACAGCTGCTCCGCCAACCACAGGTGGAAAGGTTTGCCTAGTAATGTTGTCGATAGCTGGATAATAAAGGAGGTGACTCAGGTGGGTTGTTTTTTTTTTTCTGCCAAGTGAGATTATTCCAGTCAAAAGTATAATTTGAATTTCCAAGTGACTCTGTTTGGACACTCTTCTTATAGTAATAGGGGCTCTTTAAGCAACGTAGAATAATAGACTTCCTTAGTGGAGCCAACCACATCAGAAAAAGACGCTCTCAAAAATGTGCAGGCGGAAAGCTATTGCTGAAAAACTTGTTCCACAATTGCCTTTTCAGTTAATTTCCACTTGTATACAAGCCCTTTCCCGGAGTGTTTTTACCATATATTTCCGGAGAGAGAGCATACTTGATCACCGAGCTTGTGCACAGCGCTCGGATCTCAAGACACCAGGCACTTGGAGTGCCTGGTGCTAGAAATCAGCCCTGATGAGCATTCATATGCCTGGTTTGGCTAATAGAATTACCCGAACTGTTCTGGTGTGCAAAATCGTTCAAATTGTATATGAGACTACTGCTTTTGCTGGGTGTTTCGATACCTTTCCTAGTGATCTGGATGAGGAGGCAGATGAATATAGAAGTTGTAGAAAAGAAAATAAGAATTGAGCAACAAAATAGAAACCCGCCGTTAAAAATGGGAGGCTTGTTTATTGCTCCTGAAAGCATTGGGATATTTACAGGGGGGAAAAAAAACCCTCTAGAATAGAAGCTTGAGAATGTGATGTTGCATGCTTAGGAACTTCAATTAATCTCTGAATATGATGATTCCCACATGTGGAAAATTGCAAGGAAATAACTGTCATGCTATTGAGTTCTGTCTAGTCTTTCCAAGTTGCACATCTCTCTGGAAATTACTCTGAACAAATCTAATGGTGTCCCTGGATACCACAGGCTATGAAAATAAGAGCCCCCAAAGAACAGTCTGTGAGCTTTTCACTGTGTCAGCTGGTTATGTCATTTGCTAAAGTGTAGGCTCTGCTTCCATCCTGTCACTGACAACTTTAAATGCTTATCTGCTAGTCTGCTAATGAAAATTATCCTGCTAATTCTTGTAAGTCAAAATGTGACTGTAACTTTTTCAGGCTTTATTTCCTTTTGCTCTTTTTGCTCTTTTTTTAAATATAGTGGTAGTTATGTGAGATTTCACAAGGCAACCATTTTCTATTGTTCTGTCTAGTTCTCGGAAATAGTGAAAGAAAGAATACAGAAAATGCCTCTAAATGGTATTTTATGTATATGCCACGTGTATGTCTGTGCGTAGGGAAAAACGAATTAATGCAGTGTAAAACATAGGCTGTTATCTAAAAAGTCAGACACCTCAGCAGCAAGCTTGCTCAAGAAACAGAGATCCTTTTATTTAGTTTAAAGAAAGATCTCTGTTATGCGAGATATAAAAAGTCTCCTTTGTTACCCAGGTGCTCTGGGTGAAGCCCTTGAGCAGAACCTATGTAAAGAACGGGCAGCCAGTACCTTCACTGTATGCGTTATTGTATGAGACCATCTCTATGTCTCAATGCATATACACATATATAAATGCATTTCTGTATGTTTGTGGGTAAACAGACTTTTAAAGTCATCTCAGGTTACGGTTTCTGGAGCCATTAGCTACACTGTGCGCTTTCAGCCTTTACTAGGAAATGGAGCTTGCCAGATTTTTCAAGCTTTGTCTCTTTTTTTAAAATACACATTCGCACGCTCGTATATCTGCGATGGTATCCCCCAATTCCTGCCTTACCTTCACATCGTTGATGTTCATCCTCGTTCCCTCCTTCCCAACGAAGATGTCATCTATGTCAACCAGAATGTACCTATCCAAAGACAGCGTGAGCTTCTTCCCCGACAGGAAAGAGATGGCATCAATAAAGATCAGTTTGTGCAACCAGAAGGTCAGGTTGTTTCCAAAAAGGACTCTTTGAATCCCATCGTGAAGCCCCAAGTCTTGGATGACAGTTGCATACAGAGCCGCCTTTGGCAATGCCGCGGGGGGCGGTCTGGAGGTCTGCAGTTCAGTTAAAAGCACAGGTTGATAGGTGGAATGGTTAAACTGGAAAACTGACCAGTCTTCGCCAGGCAGTGGACCTTTCTCAACCCTTGGTCCTTTGGTAATGCGTAGCAAGGGAGACTGCGGGTTTACCACACAGTCTTTGAGGGCTACATTATTGTAAAGATGTAACGGCAATCCTTTCAGTTTTGTACTTGGGACGCTGTTCTCATTGGCTTTATGAAAACCAATTATGCTAACACTGTATTCCACACAGTATTTTTCCAGAAGCTCTCTATTCCATGAGTCCATGGATACGTACTTTAAAATATTCTCATATACAACAATCGTGTACTTTCCTCTTCCATTGTCTGTGAGAGGGGGAATATCCCCCTTCGCTGGCGCGATGACCATGTGGTACTGAAATCTGCTGGACTCGAGGATGGCTATGATGTCTTGCCCCAGCTGGGAGTACTGGCTTTCCACAAACAGGAGGACAGTGGGATCAGTTTTAGATGGATCAATTGGCTTAGCCGTTTTCAGCTCCACAGACCTGTATGGTAGAAGCTTGACGTCTTCACACTCTGCTTCTCCGGTGGTTTCCACAAGGGCCATTTCCTGCTTGTAGCCAGTGTAGAGGTAATAGGCAGAAATGACGATACTTGCCAAGCAGAAGGTCGCCAGGAGAATGACCAGCGTTCTGAAACTTCTGCGGAGCTTCACGATTAGATTCATCTTTTGCAGGACTTGCAACTTCTGTTGGCTTTGCTGCTTTTTTGGTTCTCTCTTCCTAAAGTGCCATAGGACCGAGGAGATGCGGAGGTGCCGGTTCCCCTCCCAAGACATTCATGTGACCATTGCAGTGCATTTATGAAGCTGTCAGGGAGGTTATAAAGCTGGTGGAGCGGGAAGTCAAAGGATCCGGAAAGCTAAATTGAAAGAGGTTTTCTCAGAATGCAGCAGCTGCCGATAATCAATGAAAAGGACTCTTAACATTATCTGCAACAAGAAGTAAAAGAAGAGTAAATAAAATAAAATCCATAAAGCAATTAAAAACACACGTTGCTAAAGACGGTGATTGATACTGGTAATCTGAGTTAAGAGGGAAGTTTATGAACAGTTCAAGGAGCACTCAGTGTCGCTTGCTTTCGTGATGCATTAAGATAAGCTGCATTAAACAGCTCTCCCATGTTCTTCGGGTATAAAAGTGAAGTCTAAACATAACTTTTTGAAGACATATATCTCTTCATTTATTGGCGTTTCTTATCTAAAATGGTTCGTTGCTATTGTAAATGGGAATGGCTGATGATTGTAGGACAAATTAAATGTTGGGCGATGTTCTATGTCGCACTACATAAGTATTTTGAAAGGGGTAGCAAATTCTGTCTTGGCCTGTGAAACAAATGAAACCAACGTGAAAGACGCGAGAGGACTTTGAAGAACGATTTGTAGGACTCTTCTCCCCAGTTTCCATTCTGTACCTGGAGCGGTCAGTGCTTTAAGGACTGTCTGGAATGATAAAGACCGTGCATGGATTTTCCAAGTGAATGAGTAGGCTACTAAAACTGCAGGGCACAGCTGTGTGTGTGCCTCTGCCTCCATCAGGGGTGAAAGGGAGGTGATACGTAGTGGGAAAAGTACCGCAAGGCAGTGTTTTGGTGAGCACGTGGGTGTGCGACCTGGGCACGACACCTCCGGCTAAAGGATTGGGGCTTTGGTCTGTCCCTGCTGGGCTGAAGTATGAGGTGTCTAAACCTGACTGCCCGGCCAGCTCTGGAACCCTTGTGCAATTCCTGGTGGTTCTACCTAAATTCATGAAGAATTACCCTTGGTAGCAATAAAACATACGACTTGGAGGCAATTAAAACTAACCAACTAAGTAGCCCGTACCACTCTATGGATTTAAATCAGAATTAACATCTTTCTGAATTATTTATATTGTTTACCAATTGGAGCAATGTGAGACTGTAAATGATGGATGATATTTTGAACTGCAAGGAAGAAACACTCTTTCCAGGCAGATCCTTGTCCGTTGAAGTGCCCTCCTACGTTAACTCGGATTACACTTTTGAGATTCATTCTGAAAACTAACCATTCATCTTAAGCTTTACACCTAAAACTGGAAAACGCTTGTAAGAAAAGTATTGAAGAAATTTGCCTAGCAGTGTATGTTATGACTCTGGTATGCAGTCCTAAGGAAGCTCGTCATTGTGTCAGTTCAGGATCTTGAAAATGCAAGTGAAAAGTTTTTAATTGTGCTTTAAATGCCTCGTGTGCCGCTGCCCTAGTATTACTCTACTGCTTTTGGGAGCTTCTCAAGCAATGAACAGAATGCCGCAGTAATTGTAAATTAATAGGTCTTCTTGCTCATGAGAGGGCTTGTTGCCGCTCTCGCAGTTTAGAGAGATGGAATTGATGCTGAGGTCATTTTTGACTTTGCCAGGTTCAGGTTTTTATCTGTTTTCTCAGTTGGAAGCTCGCTAGGAGATCCGTACCCCTGTATTGTGGGCTTACTCCATCAGTGACCCAGCTGTGCATCACCCAGCAATTGGCCAAAAGGTGAGTAGGGCGGCTAGTTTATCCGTGGACGGAAGTGAGCAGAACTGAGAAAAATGTTCTGTATGTAGTAATGTTTTATGTATGAGAGAAGAAACTAAAAAAAAAGAAAAATCACAGCTATCATGAGGAAATAAAAATCATCCTGATGATTGTAGGACTCTTTGCCCCCTTTTGGTGCTTTCCTTGTTCTGCAGTTCTCTCTGCTTGCCGGGACCTCGCTTCTTATTAGACCTCCAATTAAGATTTTATCAAAAGATAAAAGCGAAGCATCCTCTGCGAGGCCGTGTTCCAGTTTTGGTGGCGTTGATGAGTCACTCAGCCCGACTCCGAGGGTTTATGGGATGGGGAGAATTGCTCTCCGTGGGAAGGGCAGCCTGGCTGGGTGGGTAATCTGCCCACAAAACAGCTAATTGCAACAAGCCTTCGTTTTGTTAGCCTGAGATAGGCGGGTATTAACGTTGGAAACAATAATTAAAACCCCTTCTTGGACTCTGCATCCTCTGCTTGCTTTCATCACTAGAGGGCAATATTTTCTTGCTTTTTAGCAGACAGCACCTGCTCTCACCTCGCCTGGCAGAGCAGGGTCTCAAAATCCTCAGGGCAGGTAAAACACCTTAATTAAGACCCTTACGTTTAAAAATAAATAACAAGCAGGACTTCTGCTCGAAGAAACCTGCCGCTAAATCATGCTGAATACTTGCCAGATGTCTCAGCCTACACCTGTAGCGCAAGGGAATAGCACGCAAGGAGATCTAAAATTGCGTGTTTTTTCTTCTCGCTGTTCTGTCCTGCTGGATCCTCCAGGTACGGGTATTGCAAGCTGTCAAAATAATACGCTTCATATGCCAGATCTTTGCTGCTGCTATTGCTTGTATTACTAAAATAGGAGAAGCCCCTGAATTTCTACTAGCCAAAACAAAAATATGGTCTTCATCCCAAATTATCTGATCCAAGAAACACTTGCAAAATCTCTTCCAGTTAAAATATTAGTAGTCAGTTTTAATGTAAACTAGTGCATCTGTTGTTGTGTGCAGGTGTTATTACAAGTGCAAGTATTCACGCTTATCTAGTTGTCTAAATATTATAATTGATACGGAATTTAAACTTGCCTATGGAAACCTGGCATTGGAGCACATCTTTTTAGGTTGTGCATTGTGTTTGCGCTGCTCTGTTGGACTGATTATACTGTTCAGTAAAAAAAAAAAAAGTGTGAAGTAATTAAAGTTTATGAAAATAAATCAGCTATATTAGCCATTAGTGGGACACTTTCCAAGGCGTAATTGGAAGTTAAGTGCCATTTGTGCCTTTGAAACTCTCCCCCGTAAAGTTCAACAGCTTTACATGCGCTCAGAAATTCAAATATCTTTGGAGTATTTCTGTGCTATATTGATTTGAAAAACATGAAAATAGGCCGTATTTCTTAATTAGCGTTACAAATGTAGTTTCATTTGAGAAGCTGGTGTTTGAGGTCCTGTGTTCCTGTGGTCACTGGTCAGGGGTAAAGCCCAAAGCTGGGTACATCGGATCAAGGAATCAAGGTCACGTTCATCCAGAGTTGGTCCTTCAGTAGATCTTCAATCTTGCATTCAGCTGCCTTCCTAGACGTGGGGCCTTCCCCAGAAAGAGCAGAACTCTGCAACATAACTCTGTTGGGATGCCATAGCCGCCTGCAGGAACTGTAATTTTTCTTTAATTCAGGCAGCCAAAGAAAAACAGAGGTTTAAAAAATGCTGCCTCCTTGCTAAATAATACTTCCCGCTTCCCCCTAAAAATGCATTTGATTGATGATTAAAGCATACCGATTTTGAAGATGATTGATTGGGAGATTAGGACTCGACTATTTAAAACCGATAGCACAATAGTGAAGAGAAACAGCCTCTTATTAATACCATGTGTTAACATTGCGTCAGGAATTAAAGCTGATTCTCTCGTGGTCCGGTTCCTATACACAGACCTTCTCACAGGGCTTAGTGATTTCACGAGCATCCTGACCAAATTAGGTGCAACTAAGCAGTGGGGGGAATACAGACATTGCAGAAGGCAGTCACATATTGCAAAGGTAGCTGTTAATTGCTAATGAGGGATAGCTGAAATAATGAAGTTATTGCCTGGGTAAATAGGGAAAACTCCATTAAGAGGGTGAGTTGCTGCCTTCCATCATCCATCAGGAGAAACGGGTGGCACGTGAGCAGTTGGGCTCTGGCAGGAGGACAGCGGTGAGTTCTCAGAACACGGGTTGCTGGCCGGACCAAAGGGCAGGGACAGCATGGTCTGGCAGGGCTGTTGTGAGCTCTTCTCCTGCCCTTACCTCTCCTGGTAGGCAGGCTAAGGACCTCCCATCTAGTCCGGCATCCGGAAAGCAGGGATCTTGATGTTAAGCGAACAGTTGTGTTTATCCACCCTATGGATGGAGCTAATAGACTTCCCATCTGCAGCGGGTTAGGAGCCTGTATCTGATGACAGCGCTGAGTAGAGGAGCAGGAGGCTTCTTGATCCCTTACATACGGTCACCTCTGGTCGCCTTCTGTAGCAGACCGGAACACTCTATGGGTAGTTCCTCTGGAGGCAGGCCAGAGGTTTCCTCTCATCTGATTCCAGCACAAATCCGCAGTCAGAATGTCTTTATTTTCTTTATATAAAAATTCCCTTTAGGCTTAAAAGAAGTAATGTAAACTCTTTCCTCTTTTCCTTCCTTTCTAAGCTTGTCTGACTCCTGCCGTTTATTAGCAGCCCGATGACCCATGATGCCTACTTGCTACTCCTTACGTATGACTGCTCATTGGATACAGAAACCAGCAAACTGATTTGAGGGGAAAATTGACTCCTGTTGACCATTAGCAAAAGTTTCTATTCACTGCAGAGGACAAAACAGCTTTTTTTTTTTTTTTTTTTTTTTTTTTTTTAAATTTTTTAAANGCAAAAAACCTTTTTTTTTTTTTTTTTTTTTTTTGTCTGAGAAATGTTTCCAAGAGACTTTTTTACTGAGCTCATGAGACTTGGGTGCTTCTTGAAAGTAACTTTTTTCCTTTTTCAAGCTTAACAAAGGTGCAATGTGTTTATAAATGCGGCTTTGCTCATGAGGGGTGTTGATGGAAGTGGCAGAGCACTGGAAGAGGCTGCCCAGAGAGGTGGTGGAGTCTCTGACCCTGGAGACATTCCAAACCCGCCTGGACGCCGTCCTGGGCAACCTGCTCTAGATGATCCTGCTCTGGCAGGGGGGTTGGACCAGGTGATCTCCAGAGGTCCCCTCCAACCCCGGTGATGCTGTGATTCTATGCCAGCTGCTCGTAGCTTACCACAAAGTTTTAGAAAACCCTTTTACCTAGGACAAGGTAACAGCTGGTAAAAGCTGTTATAAGTTTTCTAACTTTGTTCTAACTCTCTCTTATAATTTCTGAGTGGAGAGGCTGGTCAGCTCTTTCACCTCTTTTGTTTGTTTTCAATGCATAATCATCTGTAAGTTAAAACGTCAATTTTTCAGTGTTTTCAGCAATTTGATCGGTCTATAACGCACATGTAATCTTGCGCGATTCCAGAAAGCTAAATGATGCCGGAGGTTGAAGTCGATAATCAATGAATATAAAGTGAAGTGTTTGAAATACCTCAACTTGTGCACTCAAGGAAAGCTGGCATGATCTTGCGCGTGAAGCAATACTGGAAAGCTAGCTATTTGACCCTTTTGACCGCTGTCTTTCTCTGGCTTTAAACTTTTCCAGATGATTTCGGAACTTGGAGCTTTGAAGAAAAAAGGCTCCCCGGTGGAATAGGCAGTTAAAGGCATTTTTGGAGATAGCTTTTACGCATACATGTGTACACATGTGCACACACACACACCCACCCCTTTACTACCTATCTAAGATAGTTGGGAAACATGCTGTAAAGGTACTTAAGAAGTTTGTAAAGTCTTTGCTCTTGATAAACTGATAACATCTGTTTTGCTGCAGAAAGATGCATGCAAAGCTAACATGTCTCACTCCAGGACCATCAAAGTTGACCTGTTTTTCTCATGGTTGGTATCATTAAGTGTGATTTGAAGCATACTAATAGAGTGGTTTTCTTTAATTTCAGTGTCTTACTCAACTTTTGACTGAGTAGGGGAATTGTGATTAAAGAAAGCCTTGTAATAATTATTTCTATTCCTTTAATACTTCTGAAGGTGTGCAAGTAGCCACCACTGACTTGCCACAAGTCCCGCTCTCTTGAACACCCGTGATAGATGTACTATCGTAACAGCCTGTAAGCAGACATATCTTGTTCTCATTAATACATCTGTGGTCGGAAGTTGCTGAGTCACCCAGCTTTTTTTTTTTTTTCTTATTGATGCTTTTAGATAGGTAACTATAATCTCTGCTGATGAACCCTCCTCTCCCCCCAAAGATATTCTATGTGAATTGGTGGGACGCTTTTAAAAATGTGAACTAATGAGACTATTTGATTTCCTTTGATTTCCCAGCCCATATTGCTTGACTCCTAGTTGAAGTTTATTCTAAGACTTAACCAGGCCATACTTCTGGTGAATGCTGCCTGATGATCGGCCTCAACGCTTTTTTCTTCTGACTCATTAACTTCTAACAGTCCCTTGGTCATTTGGACCACCCAGAAATGTACATAAATATCCCATCTGTGATGTTTCAGTGACCTTTCCTCCAATTTATCATTCTTTAACACTTCAGTGTTTTTCAACATAAATGGTCGTGATATTTCCTCAGAAATGACTGACTGACCATTTTTCTTGAGTGTTGGGCATGGAAGCTCCTAGAAATCAGTAGTAATTTAAGTATAGTCTTAGGAGGACTGTGCCTGAAGAGAGAACCTATATATATTTCTTGTTTCTTGACACAGTGGCTGTAGTCACCATCGCAACAGGTGGGTGTTAATGACCACATTTGTCCTTTGTGCAGCTCCATATGTGGCAAAAATGTTGCATAGTGATATCAAAATATGTCACTTTATCAAAATATACCAGAATATCTTGATGTCATCAGGCAAAACACCTCAGCTTTGTGGCCCGACTTGAAATAAAAATTAATAAAAGTATCATCTCAATGGCATTTCAAGTAAACGTGTCTATCTTGCCTGAGTGATGGTAATAAGATCTATCACTTTATACCAGTAACTCACCAAAAATTCCAAAAAGCTAAGTAGCATTATTCTTGGGTACAGGCCTGACTTTTCCAAGGTCATTTGGCAGACTAGTCATGGCTGAGCTGGAAGCAACAGCCCCTTGCTCTTGGATAATGTCCTTCAACAGACAGGTGTCTCTACAGCCCTCCTGATGTCTGTAGAAAAGTAACTGAACTACCGAGGATGAAAAGAAGGTTTTGAGAGATGATCTGAATGGCAGAAGCTTACTGCTTAAGCCACGGTGACAGAGCCAAAAATGTCACGGCAGCAAGTTGTGGCTGAAAACACAGCAGAGGTTCCTATGGTACAAAGTTGCGTGTGACCTACAGGGTCGCGTCCTTGGAGGTGACGTTCTCCTTTCCCAGTGGGATTAATGGAGAGTGTAGGTGCAATGAACAGCCTATGATTGCCCCAGTCCCTTTGAAGGAAGCTGGTGAATAAAAGCAGGCTTCACATGTTTTCCCAAGGCAGCCCGCGAAACATTCCTCCTGACTTGATGCAACAAATCTTCTGATCTCACTTGGTTAATGGCTTTTCATCACTTTTCAATTCATAGTTTAATGCTTCAATGGAAGCCAATTTGAATTCATTTAACTTTTCAAATAAAACTTTTCTGAGATGCTGTATCAGATGTTTTATTACAGTCCATCTATTCTGTTACTGTTTTCTACTTTTATAAGGCTGTCAATTAGCTATCCAGTTTCAATAGAATGATTTGTCTTGCGAATTCAGTTGAGAGACAACATTTGTGCGATGTAATGGCTGCCTAACTAGAGCTCCTTAAAGTCAATCAACGCAATAGTCAAACTCTGTACATCTTGTTGGATCATATATGAAAGCTAAGGCATTAAAAAAAAAAAAATAAAAGAAATCTTTTAATAGTTGCATTAGCATCTAAATAACTGCAGATTTTCTGTATCTATTTTGAAAATTTACCAAGGATTACAGATTTACCGAATAGCTATTGAAACTTTACTTTTTGGATGTTTCTTACACAAAAAAGTTTAAAAGCTCCCCTTTTAATTACAAGACCCTTTGCCCACAAGACATAGTCACAGGCTCTGGAATAGCTTATTAGAAGCTAAACTCTTTGGACTCTATACTTTTTTTTTTTTTAATAGCGAATGGTTTTCTGCGCTTTCTGTTTTCCTATTGCTTTTATGGGACCTAAAAAATGTTTGCCACCATACGAGGTGATTAAAATGTCTCTTGTATCAATGACAATATATTTCACTGAATAACATGTTTCATGGTGTCTGTATCCTGTCACAGGGACTAGTTGCGAGAAAGTCTGATGTGGTCACATCTGTGCTAGGAATTAAGAGGAGGCCACTAACTTATTTCAGAGAGACTACTGCTGTCACATAGTAATGATCTATTACTACGGCCAAGGAAGTCTATTTAAACCCAGATAACAAAGATTTTGTACCTAAATCCTTAGAGCAGCACGTTTACCGCATGGAATTTAAGCAGAGCTTTATCCTGAGTTTATTCAAGCCAGGTTCCAGCCAGCGAGAGAGCGTTTTCAAGCTCTGGGTACATTAACTCTCATTAAAACAACTTCCCTATATTTATTCCTTAAGTAAAATCTACTGGAGTCCCCTCTCCCCATCTTTGTCCTCATTGGGTAAAGGCTTTTGTTATCATTGAGAGGATTTGGTAGAAAAATGGCTAGAACACACAGCAGGTGAGTTTGGTCCCTGCAACCTCTGATCAGAGCAGGCGTGTGGGCTAGAGCATGGTCTAAGCCACCAGTGCTGGTGACAACCTGGCAGGTCTTAGCCAGCAAATAGAGATGATGGCTTTCAAGCAAAGTAAGGCAAGCAGAGGGAATAAAGGCAAGGTAACCTCTTTTTTTTTTTTTGTGTGTGTGTGTGCTTCTTGAACTTCCAAACGGCATTGTTCTAAAGAGGAAGATCCAAACGGTCGCTTCCACCTTGCTCATAAAGCACTTGCATTTATCACTGCTGTATTACGTGACAGTTTGGGGGCAGGAAGTTAAGGTTATAATCTCTCTCCTGTCTTTTCCATATATACTCACATTGCTTAAGTTAGAGTCTCAGTCCTAGACCAGGTTCCAGGCAGTCCTTCAGAAAATTCTAGGTCTTATTACCAGGGCTTTAAAACTGGAAAGATTAGCTTTTTGTGGGAAACAGTTGCGGCTGCACGTATTACCGTTGTCAGTAAAACGAATCGAGACAGGGAAACTTCATCGTGTACTAAAAATACTACAATGCCCAACAGACTGTATCTCGCTTTAATGTATTTAAGTATTTCAGAGACTGCCAAGCAGATGAGAGAGCCCAAGGAAGTTCTATGGAAGATACCGACACAAATTCAACTTCTTTTTATCTTGAAATGATTGAATGGGTATTGTGTGCCTATCAAGAGAAAAAAGCCCAAGTGGCGAGAGGATAAGGCAGGGAGCTGAAACTTTGAGTTCTGTCTCCTTCTGCCACCAACATCATGTATTTCCCTTTGGAGACCACTGATTATTTTTTTCAGTCCTTCAGTTTTCCTGTCTGCATTGTGGGAACAATACCCCTTTCTACCTTTGCACGGGCATTAGCTGTAAAACGCTCTAAGATGATTCATGTTTGGTTCAAATATATATAGCATGGATATTGCAAACGGTGCATTTAAGAAAGCCAGTACAAAATTCATACTTTCATGTGCGGTCAAATGTATTTGCAGTGCTTGCTTCCTTTTTCTTCTTATTCTTCGTACCCTGGTTATAGTTCTTTGTGTTTATTTCTGCCGCTGTTTTATGGGGTTTCTCTGAAAGAAGCCACTTTGTCAGTCAAGTGAAAGATCTCTTTGGAGATTTCTGGTGTGTCATCTGTGACCTATAGATACTGTTTTTCTTTCGGTTCAAAATATAAACAAATGTTTCCTTTCAAAAGAACTATTCCTTGTTTTGTCTAGATAAAGTTCAATTTAGAAATGCCACTAGTAGGATAAGGGTCCTACTTGGGAATTCAAGGGATTTTTTTGTTGAGTCACGCTAAGCTCAGAGACTGGAACTAGAACTAATACCATTAGAGCTATGTGATAGAATAGCGAGGCTTTGATTAACCTGTTGTTTTCGTGAAAAATCTCTGCTTATTGAACTACTGAAGCATTAACTTATTTTTGGAAGGGGGGTCTGTGTGTGGAATTAAAAAAAAAAATCCAACTGGTTGTCAAAAATCTTTCTGAACATACTGCCCTTGCACCAGGCTGGAATTAGTTATGTTTCTTTCCATTCCTCTTCTCTCCTGTGGACGGGGTGCACACCTATGCTGTGTTTTCCAATATGCATCTCCAGGATGCATCTTGGAAGAGGAAATCCAGCCTGGCTTTCTGGTTTATGGAAGGGGCTTACAAGCCAACAAAATGATGTCTCGTTAGCTGATGCAGTGACGTGTTGTAGTCCATAAAGTTCTGGTTTAGACAATATATAACTAGATAATTAATTTTCTGCCTGAACGTAAATATTTTCTACGGAGGACAAAGCTTTTTCAGAGGTACTTTAGTTGAAAAATCTGAATATGCAGAAGGGCTGCTGCTGATTCCTGCAGGCATGTGGATCCTGCTACCTCCAAAACTGGTGGAGAGTTAGTCTTATGGGAGTCTGAGAGCACGCTCTGCTCGCTGCGCTTGTCGTGGGGACAGTACGTACCACAGAGGTCTCCTGGTCTTTGTGATTTTTTTTCAGGTACGAATTATAGTAACATGCACCCCTGCAGGCAGTTTAGAAACAGTAAAGTATGGGGAAACATGACTCAGTTGATGTTGTGTTAGAAGACGAAGTTCCGGGGTCGCTGCTTTTTGTTTACTAATGAGATAGACCTTAAGAAGGAGGAATGATCGCTCTATCCATTCAAAACAACCCTGGAACCTCCGCTGCCAACGGTATTTACTGGACTTGGACAGTGCCCTGTGCAGGAAGGCATTGCACACGGCGTGGGCGTACGTGGTTCCACCCTGAACAACGCAAATCCGATGGGAGTAGAACAGTGAAACCACTTAAGATGGTGCAACAAATACAGTCTACAGGCTAGTAATGAATAAAAATGCCCTAGTCCATTGTACCGGCCGTTTAGGTAGGTAGAGTGCAGGTAGTCTGGCCAAAGTATCAAAGCAGATGGCCCTGCTTTCGTTTGGATTTAAAAAAAAAAAAAAAAGAAAGGCTAGGCGGGCTTTAACGTCAAAAGTGACCAGTAAGTGTAATTTCTGTATCTTACCCAGAAGCCCAGACACTACTGCGTTTTCCTCTCATGACCTCCTGCCCTCCCCTCCGGTGGTTTAGGGGGTGACAGATATCCCAGTGAGAGAGAAGAAATTCAAAGAATACCCTGAGGCTCTGGAAGCTGAGCTCTGGCCTTCTTGCAAAATACAGTCCCCGGCAAAAAGGAAAGGATGTTGGATAAAACATCCCCTGAAACTAGAACGTAGAGGTGGGTGCATATTTCATGGCAGACTGGTTTAACTTTCCAAACCGTCGCCTCTTTTATGGCCAGCAGCGGCTATTAATTATTTATCGGAACACTTATTTATACACTAAAAGCTAAATGCAATCCTTTCAGTGGAAGCCTGGCAGGGCGCGGGTTGGAAGAAGGAGCTGCGGATGGTCCTTCAGGAGGATCCGTTTCACGCACAGCTCTGCTCAGGGAAGAGCCCGGCGACGTTATTCCGTCTGCCATGTGGCGGATAAGGACACGTACCTATGGGAGATTTAAAGCCCAGCCGTTAGTAAAACTCTGTAGCTGTAGACGCATCAGCCCCCGAGTGTGAGCTCTGCGGGCATTTCGGTGGGGTGGCAGACGCTCCTCTCCTCCCGTGGCTGCTGAAGGACGAACTCTGGAGTTCGCAGGATTGTCCTAGCCGAAATTCTGCACTGCCGGCCTTGGGCGCAAAAGCACGTCCTCTGTAAGTTTAGGTGTCCCGCCGGCTGGGACAAAGGCATCGGCAGCTGCGTGGGTAGAGATTTTAAAGTGCTGTCTGCGGTACGCGCTCTGTTTTAGGGCTGTGCTGCGGAATGCCTTGTCTCAGCGTGCTTCGGGGGGCAGGAAAGAAAAGGTGCGTGGTAACCTCCACGTGCTGCGGAGAAGCAGGGAAAACAAAGACTTCCCTGGGTGGCGAAAAGCAAGCCGGAGATTCAGCGGGTTTTCCCTTGGCCACGCCAACTAAGCCAAGTGCAGTTCTGGTTTTATCACCTTCCAAGGGAGGAAGGGGAACCCCTTTTGTTTTTTGCTTCTTTCCTCATGAAAGAAGCGCCTCCCCCCCCACCCTGCCCTGCCTTCGACTCCTGAATTTGCTCTGGCTCTGCAAAACCCACCCTCGCAGCAGAGGAGGGAGGATTAATTCGCTCCGCTTGCCTGTGCTTGGGGAAAGCAGTTGTGACCCTTCCTGTAGCCAGAGGGAAGGAAATAGGCTTTAAATACTTCCCCGCTCTTTTCAGAATTGAGTTTTAAATACCTTACTTCTGGTGCCAGTGTGTTTTCTTCATCAAATGCTGACGTGGTTTCTACGCTGCTGTGCTGTTGCCATGTGAGTCTGGTGGCATTACTGTTTAGATAAAATATTATTAGTTTTCTATAGCAACTGTTAATTTCAGAAGAATCTGTGATTTCATTGTAATTATTCCTGACAGTAGTTGTAATAAATGTTTTGGATTGATGTGCATGGTTTTCATTTTCTTCCAGCACCTGATTTTTTTTAATTTTTTTTTTTTTTATGGCTCAGACAATTTTTTTCCTAATTGAAATGTTGACACAGATGGAAAACAAATCCTGTATTTGTGTCTAGCACTCTTCTGGGTGGCTTACACTTTGTGAGGGGCATTGCTTTGACATCTCAATAGGAGAAGTAGACTTGCTGCTACGGTATGAGCATTCCTTGGCCTTTCTCAGTATGTGAGACAGGACACTTTAATGCTCCAAGCAGTCTCCATCACAGAGGCCCTCCTTCTGCCATAGTCCAGCCCCTCCACCTGCTCTGATGGTCCTCAACTGCTTTCCAGACCTGAAAATAAGGGAACTGCTCAACTGCCACCTTACACTGTACTCCTTACTCCTTGGGAAGGGTTTCAAACCCAGACTCCCCTCACCTGGGAAAGCCTGGAGAGCCCTTGGCTCATCTTAAGCTCCATGCCCTGTTCCTGAAATGACTCCACAGGCTGGGGGGGAAATTGCAGCTTTCTGCACAGTTCTGACTTATCTTTTCCTCCAGCCACCCAAGCCCCAGCTTGAAGTGCTTTGCTGCTCTCGGCCCAGGGTTGGCTTTGTTCAGAAGAGCCCGTTTTGCAGGTATGGAAAGCAGTTTCGTGGATGCACCTGAGAAGCTGAAGCATTAGGAAAGCTTTGCCAAGCAAACACTTGATGGAAGCAACCATCAGTGTATACAGGCAGGGGAAGCTCTGCCAGCCCTATGGGCTTAGAGGCAGTCAAATCGGAAAGATTTGGAACAGAAAATATCTTTTTTTGGGTTTTTTTTTGGGGGGGGGGGCTAGAAGATCATTACATTCTTTCTCTTATTGCTTGTAGAAAAATAAAATGACTAAAATGAGAAACAAATCTTTATCTGGTGGCATATAGCTAAATGAAATTTTTTTTTGTTTGTTTATCTAACTGAAAACTCAGTCACAACTACTAGTAACTCATCAGCATTTTCTTCGATCAGTATTGCCCTGGGTTTGCAGTATGTGGCCATGTTTTTCATTACACCTCTGAGAGAATTCCTGTACTGTAAGCCTTCAAAAAAAAAAAAAAGATAAAAAACCCCTTTACTATTAGCATATTTTCCTCCCACTCATACTGAATGACAGTTGAACTCCAGAGAAGCTCGTGCTTCCCTGCACGCTGCCACGTCAGCCGAGTTTGATCAGTGCCATTAGAAAGAGCAATATAGCAGATATCACCCCCTCTAAACAGCCATAAAGTTTGAATAGGACTTCCAGGACTTTATAGCTTCAGTGAACAGGGTGTTTAGACTGAAATGGAAGTGTACGTGGGGGCGTCTATATATTTGTGTGTGTATGCAAGTGGTCAGTCACTTGAGCGTCCTGCTCTGTGCTTTAATCTAACCCTTTGGCTTTGGTTTACTCCGGTAAAATGGAAGTTAGAGGAGCGTTTCTGCAGCCTCGCAGAAAACAGTGGTGTCAACAAGGCGTTAAGATACTCCTGCTTTCATTTCTGAGGCTTTCAGGCATTAGGCATTTGTTATGAATCAAAAAAAAAAAAAAAAAGAAAATAGATATATATATGGCCGTGTTGTGAGGAAATGGCACAAAAACTAATACACAGCCTTAAACTTCTGCACAGAGCAACGCCATTAGGAGCAGCTGATCTAATTGAGCAGAGCCTGTCGCTTGAATTGATAAGATTGGGAAGAAAAGCTGGAAGGCAAGAATTTCCCTGGTCAAATGCGACTTGGCGTTTCCCTCCCTCCCTCCTTCCCTCCCCTTCCTTGGAGCAGCGTTTCGCAGAGCACGTCGGGCAGCGCAGCCCGGCCCGTGGAGGAACGTGCGTGGTCAAAGCGTACAGACGTGATGGGGAAGCGCCTGGCACCCTTGCCAACTCTTTAAACTTCACAAACGAGGAGACTCTGCTATTCTCCCGCAAGCTGAGCATCTTACGGCAGGAGGTTCGTAATTAAAAACTACTGAAGAAAGGAGGTGAAAATGATTTAGATCTCTTTTTATCTTCTGGTAAGAGCCAGAGGTAGAAAAGGCGGAATAACCTGCTACAGGGGGTAGGCCAGATTCTGCAGCGTTTGTTCACAGGGAGGGAGGGTCTAATCAACGTGATTAGTTAGTAAAAAATGCTACCGTAAATCCCCCTGGGGAAAAAGAGAACTTAATGAGCGTGGGGTTTTGTATGTATGTGTGGTTACATTCGTGTAGCGCTTGTAGGAGGAGAGTTATTCACCTCCGAACATTTCCTCTTGGAGTGTGTATTCCCAGCAGCAATGCCTTGGAGCCGGTGTGTCAGCTGTAAGATAAAAAAAACCCCTGGGCTCTGACTCTGTAGTCGTCTGAAGAGCTAACACTGATTTCTTCAGTTTACCTCTCACTACCTGAAACAATCCTTGCTTCCACACTATGAATGAGCATGCTGGGGTATTTTTAAAAAGAATAAATAAAAAAAAAAATGTTGCTGGGGGATGTTGTTTGGCTATCAAACAGCTGGAAGAGAGCAGATCTGCAGGGCTTGGCTCCCTCACAGTACAATTACTCTTACTTTAAACAGTGCATGTTTATATCCATGGAAAGCTTTCACATTGTCATTTTAATACACTAGTTTTGCTTAACTTTGCTAGATGGTAGCAAAGCAAAGCAAAGCATGTGGAGCAGATTAAAGCAGAATTACAGCCTTATCCCCTTTTTTTTCCCTCACATAACTTCCCATGCTCTAACTTCTGTGCTCTTGCACATATTTAGCCAGACAACCCTTTCCCTCGGAGGGCGCGCATCCCTTTACATCGAGGGCACTCGCATGCAAACGCGGCAAAAGACTGTCGCAAACTTTCCAATCATCCTGTGAACGCCAGCGCTGCAGGCAGCTTTCTGAAGTACTTACTATACATTGTTAGGTTCTAAGCATGCGATTTTACGAACGGCATGGATATTTATACCTGCTCAGGAACCGGTTTCTTGTCCCCGAGTACAAGCACTGTCTGTCTAGTCCTATGAACATCTACCCAGGAGTATAGGCTCATGTAGCAATATGTGCAGAAGCTGAACAATAGCTTACCTAGAGAAGAATTTCTCTTCCTAGCGTGCAGGAAAGAGACATCTGCTATTCAAACCTCTTCGCGTGGCTCCAGGTAAACTAGGGAGACTTTTCAATGGATAGCAGCTGTCTGAGCGGCATCCCGGGAAGGTTCCTCTTGCTCCAGCCCCGGCAACTGAACTCTACCGGCACAGTCACATCTCATTTATACACAGACTGTCCTTTTCAAAACAAGCAGCCAGCTGGAATGATTCAAACCTCTGTTCAGCACACCGTTAAAAATGCGGCTTCCTTCCTTGGACGTGGGGATTACACCGGGGAGCAGCCAGGCTACAGCAAAAAGGCGGCGAGAACTGTTTAATCACCCAAATACCAGCTGCTCCTCTTACTACTGCCGGTGCTGCCGCCGTGCCTCCTGTTTGCTGTAGTCAGCCTCCCTCTCCCTCGCATCTACCAGAGCATCGAGGCGGCTTTGCAGGGTGGTGATTGGCAGAAGCGGCCAATTCCTCCAGCTAATCAACCCCCAGACTTTCAAGGACTCGGAGCTGCTCTGATGTCATTCCAACCGAAGGGGGGATGCTTCACGCCAGGAGGACGCGGCGACGACGGAGGCGAAGTCGGGGATGAGCTGCATTCCTCTCCCACCGCCGTGATTGATTAGATGCTCCGGGAGGATTTGCATAATCTGTCATTGTGCGGTTGGACCACCTCCCCTCCTGCCCGCCCGCCCAAAATGCCGGAGGAAAAGGCCACTTTTGGCTGCTGATTTTACACCTGGAGTCTGTAAGTGAAAGCCTGGGAAAAGGGAAAAGTTGAAAGAGTCATTTTCCAGCCGGAGACTCCTTGAGCCCCCAGCCCCCCCCCAGCCCCAGATGCTAAAGGAGGCTCGAGAAAATCACAATACTGGAAGACTTTTTGGTTCCTACTCTTGTTAGGTCACTGATAAGATCACCTGGTACAACAAAAGGGGGTTTTTAATGCATCACCAAAATCAAACAGAGGTCGCCCAGCAAGTTGGTTACAAATGATCTCCCTGACACCACCTCTGGGTGGACACCAGGAAACACGCGGCGCTCAGGGGTGCAAAGTATTTTCCTACTGTATGCGACACGAATTCCATCTATTTGTGGCATAATTTCGTATTAAAACCCTTTATTGCATCCAGCTGGAGATGAAACCTACTTCCATAGCCAAGAAACATGATTGTTATGCGACTTTAAATTATATTACAGAGGAAAAACAAAACACTTCCTATATTAAAAAAAATTAGATTTTACACCAATCTAATTTTCAATTTTTGCCAGCTTGACACCTTTCACTCCAAAACCGTTCTTTGTACGATACACCTTGGAATTGAAATTCAGCCAATTCTGTGCAGCAAATGCGAGGAGAAAATAGTTTTGTTCAAGGAGACTGGAACAAACCCATTCTGAGATGATGAATGACGCTGTAAACTCAGATTTGAATCATAGGAGGGTCAGCTCAACCTTTCGTGTTTCCAAAATAGGGTAAATAAATGGTGTTCCATGCAGTTTACCATTTACATCCTTCAGCTGGGACCTTCTACATGAAGAGCTATTTGCTCTCTGTGAATATCCAAGCTTCAAAGATGGTAGATATTCCTAACTGGGGACTAATATATTCCTTCTGGCTAAATTAGAAACTGAGGGAAAACTAAAATTCAAAGTAAGTCTGAGTCATTTCCTGCAATTTCTAATTACAAAGCACTCGCTGGGGGTCTTTTAAAAATGCCTTACACCTATGGCTGCCTCTGGATTTGGGCTTTGTTTTCCCAAGACTGTTGTGAAGGTTGAGTGTGGGGTTCCCACTGCAACTGGGTGGCGAGCAGGTGCCTCCTTGCATCCTGTGTGGACGCCAGAACTTAAGTCAGGCTGTAAACTAAAACCTCTAAATCAAGTGAGAGAGTCTTTTCCCAACAGAAGGAAGACTTCTGGTGCCATTGGGTCAAAAACCGCAAAAAAATGGGAGCGCTTCCTATTACTAATCCGATGGTGCGAAAAGAAAGAGTCCAGTTGTTTTATTCCTCTTTCTACTAATATACTTGACTTTTAGCCATACTGCAAGCACTGGAGACGTGCCTGTGGGCGGAAGGGTTTGGCTGCGGGGTGCGAGTGTGCTGCAGGACGGCCCTTGGCTGCCGCCAGATGTGGTGGGAGCAGCGGTCTGCCCCTTTGAAGCCGCTGCCGCAGATGTTCCCCGGCCGGGCCAGCAGCCAAGTGGTTACACATACCGTTGAGAGTGTATTTTAATTCAGATGCTAAAGTCGCTCTTTGAACTTAAATCCTTGGCTTAAGAGCGTGCCACGCTAGATGAATTCAACATGAAGAAGCGTGGTTGTTGATTCACGCTGCCGCGATACCTGTGAGCAACTCATTTGAAGTGGAAGATCCGGCAACTTCCTATGCTAGGGTCTGCCCCTATTAGAAATGTGTGGAAAATCAGTTGGCAGAATTGCTCCAACTTTCTTTATGTAACAAAAAGAGCACACCAACCCTTGGGAAAAAGTCAGTACGATTTGAATTTTCACTTCTCTCTCCTTTGGGTAGTTGCGAGAATTGAACTCTTCTTGCTCGGACACAAATGCACTGGAGTTACCTAGAATGTCCTTCCAATGATGATGGTCTCATGCTCTGCTTTAGGGAAAAATATACAAGAAAGAAAATAGGACAGCAAGAAACAGAAATGAAGTATGGATGGAGAGAGACAGTAAAATAAGGGAAATCCTAGTAATAAAACACCATATTAATGAATTACCACATTTATGCTGAGATCCTTGCACCAGGATGTGTGTTTTTCTGGATCTTACGTGCAGCACAGGTTTTGCATTAGCTGGTGGAAAATCTGTGTGTTAATACTCGTGTGATTTATTTCCCCCCCTGTATAGGTAAGCGATCACAACTGCCTAGCCCTCCTATCTCAGTAGTTCAATAGTTATATATGATACCTACCAGTACTTTGCCCAAAATTAGTATTACCTTTCCAAAACGTGACTTTTTGATTTTATAACTGTGAGTTTGGGGGGGGGGGAAGGGGTGTGTTATTTTATTTTGTTTTTGTTGTTTTGTTTTTTTTTTTTACTTCAAACTCCCTAGTGGAAGTAAGTGTTACTTTATTCCGTCCAAATTTTCTTGGCGCTTATACACATTACGAGACATACAAATCCTTTGCTTTTCTAAACCTAGTGCCTTCACGTAGACCCTCTGCTTAGCACTGTGTAAGTTAATAAGACTTGGAATCAGATTTTTTTTTTTTTTTAAAGGGGCATGTGCATTTACACTGCTGAAAATTCAGCATCCTTCTGTTTAGACGCTTAAATCTAAACTGGTGTTCATAGTTATCTATTCTAAGTACTACATTATCACTACAATATCTACGCACCTATCTTTGATGTATTTACCTTCACAGCACATAATGAGGTAGAAAAACAGAATTCCTGCAGTTCTGTGCTTAGAAATATGACGTAGAGGAAGCAAATACTTTCAGAAGTTAATACATATCGTGTATGGTATCTCCCTGCTTCACTCTTCTAGACTATTTGAAAACTTTCTCTGAAATCCTTGGTTTGATGGTCTGTTATTGTTATGTCGAGCCTCTGTTTTCTCTGACTGCCCTGTTATTGCAGTGCTCTGATGACACTTTAATGGGTACTCCCTACTTCTCCTCTCAAAAACTACCTTGCAGCACGAAGGCCACGCTTCAAAATTAAGTGGACTGCAATACATGTAAGTGTCTCGTTCAGCTAAAGACACATTTATGGTGTTTATTGAAAGAAAGATGGCTTTTGACACTTTAAGTTCATAATGAATTTAAAAGAACAAGAAATGACTGTTGCTGAAAGGACCAGCTTTTCCTTAAGCTGCGGAGAACTTCCCTATAATTAAACAAGCGCGTCTTTTATTAAATACACAGAGCAGTTCCTTAGCTGGTGTAAATTGTCGAAACATCCATTGATTTCAGAGGAGCTATGACAATTTAGAAGAGTTATAGATCAGCCCCTAATTTTCTAACAGCTCCTCAAGATACACAGAATTTAATTACACTGACATCAAAAGTGCAAGAAACATAAAGGCATAGCAGAATGTGCTTTTTTTAGAGTATTCAAACATATATTTCATTAAGAAAAGTCTGTTTGGTTTTTTTGATGTCTCAATAAGTTGTTAGGTTTTTTAATCTGAATATTTTGGCTCTGACTCAAAATGCGTTCGAGGTTTTGTATGCTCAGAAAAGTAGGGATGAAATAGAGATACGCTCGGAGCGGAGTTTCATGCATCACAACTGAGTTAAGGCATTCATGTCTTCTACTGAAAGTGCCTGCCTTGTCACGGGTTATTCTCATTTCCCAGATGACGGTGGAGAACGTGCTGCTAGTAGCCCGCTTAAGCATGAAGCACTGATTTAAAAAAAAACCCATCAACAGCAAAAATGATGCGAAGTCCTACAAGCAAAATAAAATTAAAAAAAATATGCAAAAAATATCAGCCAGATTCCCTGACCGCTGACTTTCCCCAGCTACACAGTTTCTATCCAGCTTCTATTATCCTCCCCTGTTTCTGGTTGCACACACTTCTGCAAAAGAGAAAGGCAAATCGGTGCATAGCTGTTCTGTAATGACCTTTATCTAAAACTTGTGTTCCTTTGTAAAATAACTTTGATATCCTCGTGTGGTTTTTTGTTCCTGGAAGGCTTTGGATTTATTAGTTTCAGCGAGTGTGTTGATGTAAACTAACGTTGAAATATCTGTTAAACCAACATACATTCGTTAACATCTAGCATTAGAGCTGCTCCACGTCTCTCTAATTACATTGCGATTTTATGTCTTAAGTGCTTACTCAACTATAAAAATATAAACTCTGGTCTTTCAAGTACTGTTATCAAGATACTATCAAAGCAAAAAAAAAAACGCGTTTTTTTCTGCTTAATCCACAGCCCGCTCTGTGTCGCCACTTCCTGAGTTATCGCCTCGCTGCGACACTGAGACAAGGGCTCATGTCGTGCGAGAGAGAAGCATGTCTTTGCATATCCGTAAAGCTTTTTGGGCTCTTCCCCAAGGTTTTCCTTACAGAATCCTTCCTGGGTTCACCGTTGGCCTGAACTCAGCAGAAAGCTCCTGGCGAGTAAATGGGGGTAGGACTGGAGCTTAGGAAGAAAAGAGCTTTTTTTCCCGTGCCGTGCTTTCAGGCAGCGGGAGAGGCTGAAGCACCGGCGAGGGTTTATATTCTGCTCAGCCCCCTGGTGAGTTGCGTTTGCACCTGTAACACCTTGGCAACGTCCGGGAGCTGTTTCTCATTTGGTGTGTTTTCGTGAACACTGTTCTTGTGACGTCCCTGCTGATACGCAAGTCAATCCGTATTTGCAAATCCCCACAAAAACTAGACTAAAAGCAGGTCCGGTTCATCCAATGACCGTCTCGCTCAGAAAAGCTCACTGCTACCTCCACTGCATTGCAAACCGTCGCTAAAATGGACGTTTGTTGGTCTAGAAACTCCGGTAGCGCTCCCATTTCCCCTTTCTGTGGAAATATGAAGAATCATTTACCCTATTTCTTTCTCCCGTGTGACTCACGAAGGTTGTCCTTTATCAGAGATCATCACAGAGTTTCTCTCATCCCCGGTCCTGCAAACAGCAGAAGTGGTGTCATCCTGTTGTGCATCAGCACACTGGTGCCCGCTCACAACCCGAATTCAGGCTGGGGAAGTGCCTTATTTTAATGGGTGTCGCAATTTGTACAGCGTTGCTTTGCAGCTGCTTGGGGAACTCCTTACGAGAAGACTGTGTGTGGTACTCTTCTCCGACGCGAACTTTAGCAGACCTGTTTACCAGCTCCTGATGATCTCCGGACAACCCACTGTGATTTACACTCATTTATGATTTCCGTAAAATGGAAAGAATCCCCCTTGACTTGCAGAGTGGGCGCTGCAATGAGGAATGGGCAAAAAATGCCCAATTGTCTCTGCCTCCAGAGAGGAAAGAACGCAACCCAAGAGACTGGGCAGCACTCGCGGTGCAGAGGGACCGGTCCCTGCTGCGTCATTCTTCTGCTGAGGTCCCTTAAGCCTTTCTGTTTTCTCCCGGTCCGAACTTAGTGGGGCTATTTTTGGTAAAAATAGAACTGAGGGAGGAAACCAGAATGTGCTCAAAGGAAAGGTCTGGAAGTTGGCCATTGGGGAGTAATATATATCCTTCTCCCCTCTCCCTTTGCATTTTAAGGAGCAATTATCTAACAAATTATAGCATTATTTTGGGAAAGAAAGAGGCAATTCACTCTTGCTGCTCTACCACAACACTTGGGACCGTGAGAACAATTTTCTCTGTGTAATATCAACATTCGGTTGTCATGTGCCAGCTGCGTATCTGAGCCTCGGTGGCTTTTCAAGTACAGAGAGAGTAATGGGGTTGCATCACTGCAGTACGTTGTTCTCCTGATGGATAAATCAGGAAGTCAGTACTTCAGATAAATTCTTTGAGGAGCCAGTGGTTAACAGCTCACGCAAGAGAACAAACGGTACAAATGGTGAAGTTGTAGTAGGGCTGGTAAGATGCCTAGAGGAAGGTGGCTTCTGATAAAGAGGAATCCAAACCAACTGTTGGCAAAGCCATTACCACAAAGAACGTCATCCAGAAAACTAAGGGATAGCACACAAATCTTAAAACTAAGCATTTTTTCCTTGATTGTTAAAAATTAAGAAGCTTGAACTCTTGGTTTAGTGTATTAAGTGATTTTTTAAATTTTTTTTCTAATTTCAGTTATTCAAACTGTGGAATGATTCACAAAGTAGCTTAATTAGACCATAGCTCCAATGGGAGTCCCCTTTAACATGTCTGCAGAGGCTCTTTAAATACTCTAATCCACTTTGGAATAAAAGGTGAAACCAGGAATGATATTTTCAAAGGAGAAACTACAAAGAGCATTTATCTTTCTCTTTTTACTTTTCTGTCCTTGCGATCTAGATACCAAGCTTCCATTACATTCTAAGGATGACTTTTTTCTAGGTTAGCTCTCACAAGCGTAGCTTTATATATACCCTAATTTAAAACTTTAAAAAAACCCTCAAAGTGAAAAATCCATTACTAAAACACTTTCAAACTGGTATTCTGGCGTTACCGTAATAAATGGATCCTGTTGTAGAGAGTGTTTTGTTTCGCCTCTTAGCAAATTTCTTTTATTTTAGATAATCCCATTATAATTTGTTTTCTGCTTCACCTGGTCCTATAGGAGGAGGCCTCATGCTTATGAGCTCCTTCTGCTAACGCTCCGGCTAGCGTGGGAAATCTTGATGTTGAACGAAGCTTTTCTACATCAGTTTCTGTTCTCCGCTCTGCCCTTCTCCTTTGCAAATTCCCACTGCTCTGAGGCAGGTCCATGGGACTTGGAGGGACTTGGGCTCCCCTCTTTTAAGAAAATTGATTTCCTCCTAGTGATTATAGGATGCATGAAGGTTCTGCACTTGAAAGGTCTCCAGAATATGTTGTACAGCCTTGTGTTTTAAGGGATTGTGTTTGTCTTTAGGTGCGCCAACATGTTTCTCTCCCTAAGATGAGTACTAAGATGAACTTCAGTGGGATTAGTTGTGTAAGTCAAATAAGTACTCTGCGTCCAATGTTTTGGTGTTACACTAAGCACCAGCTGCTCATTACGGCCACGCTTTCAGTATCATAACTTTCAAAACTATGCTGGAATTTTGGCATCCTCTCCAGTCTGGCAGAGGCTCTGGCTTACGCTGGTACACCAAGAGTGGTCTCTTCATTTCTCTTGCGGGGCCCAACGTGCTACGCTGAACTGCACCACTTCTCGAAAGCCACCCACAAAACATGACACACCACGCTAAAATGGAAAATAGAAGTATTCCCTCTGAGGTCTGTTTTTAGACTAAAGTAACTGTGCTGTGTCTCAAAGGTGAAACACTCCCCCCTCCCCTCCCCAAACCTGGGCTGAACAAAAGGGAGGCTAACATACTTCAAGAAATTGTAGTCTGACAACGGAAATCCATATCATGATTTTATATTTACATTGCACTGACTTTAGAAATGTGAAACCTCTCTGCAATGTCTGTAAGAAGAACAGAGTTAATAAGCTAAAGAAACGCTTTTAACGTCTAACTGCTATTGATTCATTTTTCTTGAGGTAGGAATTACTTACAGACTTTCCACACTGCTCTCTTAGAAAATCAGGAGGGCAGCAGAAGGAATGTGTCGGGTATTTTTTGGAAGACTCGTGCTCGTTTCTTCTCTTCTCGTGCCACTCGTGCTCAACAGGTTGCATTTGAACGTATCTGTTTCTACATAAAATAATGTTTTGGAGTTGCCTCTTTGCACTTTGAAGGCTTCTGGGCGCTTCAGAAATAATATTCGAAATGTTGTTTGCCTGTTTACACAGCTGATGTGACTACTGGGTTGTGTGCGTTTTGACGTAAGCATTTGTTTTTTTTTTAAAACGTGGCAGAAAAGCATACACACTTTGAGCAGTGACTCTGTGAACTGAAATAGTCGTGTAAAAGCTAAACACCAGTGATAGATATGTTTGTGACGATATGAAATGCAGGCTCGAACGAAATAAATTAAATGAGGAGAGGGTGATAGATTGATTCTCCTGCTGGCATAGAGCTTTTATGCTAAAAAGAAAAGCGTTTTAGGAAAGTAGATATTACACTAAATAATAAGACAAAAGAAGAGCAGCGTGCTTATTTCAAATCTGTTACATCTTGTGCTCCCATAGAGGGCAATATTGTATAAAAGATAGGTTTAAGCCACGTATTAGGGGTCTGCCAATTCATCTGTGCTAATATACTTTAAGGAAAATTGCTGTTACAATAAATTTGACGCTGCGCTTCCCTTCAGTCAGGCTATGACTAATACACACAATAATGCACACCAAGCCACATAACAGGACCTCATTAAAGGTGAAGGAAATTAATTTTGTAGATTCCCTAATTGTAGGTTGTAATGGAAAAAACGTCGCATTTTGGCTTACAATTTTCTGTTCAGTAACTGAGTCGCAGTAAGTGCTCTCTTTTATTCAAGTTGATTGAACAAACCTGTAAGGAAAAGGACACAGGTTTGGGTTGTCGGTCCTGGGAGCAGGGTTTGTAGAGAGATGTGTCTTGGGTACAGTCAAATCATCTGCGTTTCTGCATTGTATCCGGTCTTGTTTCCCTGTGGAATGCATGGGTGAACTTATCATAACGGTTTAACTTATTTTTGTGCTTCTGCTGATTTTGATGTGTTGTCAGCACAAGGCCCTGGACTTCAATCTTCCTCGGCCTTCTGGGTAGCTGAAGCATGGAAGGATCCCTTAATATAACCTCATTTACTAAATTTCTCTCCTATCTTTATTTACCTGCTTCCCAAACACTACTGGAGAGTTGTGCCACGATAAGTTGTTCACATTGTCTGTGCCAGAGGGTAGGGGGGGGTCAAGTTCATGTGCGGTGATTGGAGAGGAGTGGGAGCCTCATAGTTATGTCTCTACAACTAGAAAGTATTATAAAGTGCCCCCAATGTTTCAGGTAATACTGTTTCAGGCAATAACATTAAAATTCATATGAAGGAAAATCCTTCACGGGTGTCCTTAAATTATTCAGTAGGACTGGAGATGACTCTGACTAAGTCTCAAGAGGTGATGGGTTCCCAGATTTCGACTGAAACCAGATTGGTTGATGCCTTGATGAAGGCCTGCTGAAATAAACAGTAATAATCATTGCTCTGAATAGGATACTGTTTACCTTCAAACCGCGATTAAACATTAAATTTGTTTAATGAGAAATATTTGCTTAAGACTGCACCTGACTGACTTTAGGCAGAAAATGAGGTGTCTTCTTTGAAATGTGTGTAGGTCACTTAGGGCCAGGACTGTATTTTTATTAATGTTAGCGTGTAGCTCTTTCATTTTTTTTACAGAATGCAGTTTTTAGTAAATTCCAGCTAATCCACCTAGTCATTCTTCCACGACAAATTTAATTTGAAAAATAAATAAATAATTATTATAATAGGAAACTCCAGCTTTAACTGTAGAACTACGGGCTCTAATACACTTGTGAAAAAACATGAACACTTCATATTTGTTAACAGCATATTATTCAATAATCAATAATTCTGCAACAATGCTGTTCTCTTTATTGTTGTCATTTTACTGCTAATAAGTCATCAGTAATGACATTCCAAAGCAAAACGTATATGGAAAATGAAGATATGTCAATAGCATGTACTGAAAAATTATGTAAGTCATAAATAAGAGCACTAATTGTGGCAGTGGATCTATCTTCCATTAGATGTGAATGAGGTGTGGAGTAAGGATATTAGTATTTTCTTCAGAGCTCTGTTCTGCATAACTGTAACCAATTTGCATAACCTCTGGGCTATGGATAATCTCGCTGTAACACGGACATAAGAATTTTAGGTCCATTGTAAAGCTCCGTAATTTTAAAGGCTTTGCACAGCTTGGTGTGAAGTATTACAGCTTTACTTCTGCAACAACTGAAATGCTGCCAACGGAATTATAGTTGGAAGAGCAAAACTTAAAGGGAGATTGGGTTAGTAATGGAAAACTACATGGTAAAGTGTGCTCTAGAAGTTTGGTCATGCAAAAGATTTACTAAAGTTACAAGTTTTGGGTTGGTTTTCTTTTTTTTTTTTTTTTTTTTTTTCGTGTNNNNTTTTTTTTTTTTTTTTTACGTCATAGCAGATTTCCATTCTGTAATAAGTGGGTAAAAATCTCTTTAAGAACTTCTCATTTCGACTTGGTTTTCATGGAAAATCAGGGCTAGAAAAATTGGAGTGAAAGTGCAATATTTGTATTTATGGTATAAGAATAGGGAATGGTTTTCATTCTGCACAAGTCTGGAGGCGAAAATTCATTTGGGGGCATTGCAGAAGCTCTCTGTCCTGCCTTGTCACCCTGGCCAGAAGAAGAAGCCTATCTGTCCCCATGCCCTTGTCTTGTAGCTCTGGCACCACTGGCACAGGGGACATTGGGCTGTGGTTGTCCTGGGGGGGCCCTGAGCACCCTTCACCCCACCTGGGACCCTGCGGGTGGTAGGGAAATTGCGCGGGGTCAAGTACAGCAAGCTGTCGGCTCTTCACCCGCTCATCCAAAACGCTGGTGGTTGGAAGCCCTCCAGGTCACAGTCAAGTGAAGCCATCACGTTAACAACCAGGAGGTCTGTTCAGTCATTTCCTGCCTTTTTATCCTAATCTTTGCCTTTCATAGGCACCGCAATATGTCTGACAGAGTTCCAGGTTCCACAAACACATCCCTTCCACCTCATCCATTGCCACATAAGCAAGGAGCACAGACGTGGCCGAAAATCACATAATTTGAACACAGATACATCAGAGTACTTAATGTACTGGAAACAACTCAACACAATTGCAAAATCTCAATAGCGTATTTGGAACTTTTTTTTTTTTCTTCTATTATAGCTTTAGAGACCTTCTAGTGTATGTTTGGGAAGCTGACAGCTCAGAAGGGAGAATGGGTGAAAATACAGATAAACCTGGCCAAAAGATCACTTGTCATTAACTGCAGTGCGGGGATAGTGAGATTCCAGTTTGGTAGAAATCGTTTCATTTCAGGAGAAACCACAGTTTGAGGGTGCACCTGGTGTTACATACTTTCTACGATTCAAAGATCTTTTGCGTCTCTTGCAGCTAATATAGCAGCAGGAAAAATTACCCTAATCAAAAATATAATAGAGAATGCAAAAGGATTCAAGATTAACTAAACAAAGATTCAAAAAAGAAACAGTTTAAAATCCTTCATTGATTATTCTCCGCTGCTTTTCTTGTTAGGTGGCTACACAGGCGTGCAGAGGAGATGTTACGAGCAGGAGATGCTATTTAAGTCAACACTTCACATCTGCTTTTCCAGACACCAAGAACTCGTAAAACAAAGATGCAAATCCGAGGTGAGTCACAGCCTTAGACTCAGTTCAGGTAAACAGGAAAAGTCAACCACGTGCCAAAACACCGAACTCCCAGTCCCTCAGTTGTCCAGACAGGACACATATTGTGCAGACAGGGCACATAGCCTTAAAACGGATTTAAAAAATCACAGTGGTTATTGCTTGGATTTATTTGATGTTATTACTAGTATTTTCCTGAGTCAGCAGCCAAAAGTAGGTTTATTCTCGTGACCATTGTGGGAACCAATTCTGTTTCATACCAAAACCCACCTCCATTCCAAGGAAATGCTAATTTAATTTAAAAACCAAATTAATTCCTCACCGTTCAAAATTCTGCTTGCCATTTGTCGATGACCTGAGAATATTCAGGGGAAACAGCCTTTACTTAATTGTAATTCAGGACAGCCACACAGCTTTCTGTACTGAAAGAATGAAGAAAACAAAGTCAGCTGAAATAGAAACAGGTGTTTCAAACCCCGCAAGAAGATAGGAACATGAAAGCTCTGCTATTAGAAAGCAAAAAGCTCATTTTCTCAGTGTTTAAACTTGCTCTTTTGTGGTTGCTATGCTACCGTCTCTGCACCTACTTTATGGTACTTTGAACCATAGCAAATCCCCCCTTTTCTAAAAAAAAGCAAGCCTGAACTAAACTGAAAACCAACGTGAGACCATTCTGTAAAGTTTTTATAGTGGGTAAAACTTGACATTCACCAATATTTAAATTGGTCAGTCTGAGGAATCAACTAGCCATTTCCTCCCAGCCCACTGGGCCATTTTTGTTTTTTCCAATACTTACATATAATATCTTTTACTAAGCTTATACCACCAGCGTTAAAATTATTTGTTTCAGGATATGAGCAAATTGCAGCCACTGATAGCAGTAATAGCTGTTATACACTTTAATAGATATGAAAACAGATCAAACTCTCTGTAAAAATAAAATATTTGCATAATAGGAAAAAAATAGCCTGCATTCAGATGATCTATCACAAGAGCACTAAGCAAGGACTCCGGTATTCAGAAAGCAGAAAGTCAATACTAGGCAAATAGTCTAAAGATATTCAAAAGCTTTCATAAGCATATTGGTGAGATCAGAAAGATGGGAAAGAAAGCGCACCCTTTGGACATCCAGGAAATGCAGTCAGCTACGAGCATAAAATTGCCCTGATAGATTCCTTTCAAGGACACATTTCTAATAACCCTTTTAGGGAAAACGAAGGTAACATTAAAACAGGAGGAAGGAGAGTCACATATGAAATGATGGATTCCACGTAAGGGGAAATGGTAGTAGAAGACTTGAGCTGAAGAAGGCTTAGAGGGCGAGGGGATGGAGCTCGGAACGAACAGCTGGGCACCTCTGGTCCTGGTTCAGCCAGGTGAGGAGGCACGGCATAGCTTCTCTCGTGGTGGCACCCTGCCGGCTCACCTTGACCTGCTCTCCTAGAGGCCTGGGACTCAACCACGGGCTCAGGCTCTAATGCAGACAAGCAAGGAAATCCTGTTGTTTAAGGCTGGCGCGGCTAAACGCAGAAAACGTGAAGCGTTGCTACGCAATGCCTAGTGGCAAAGAGGTGGACAGGATCACCCCCTATGCCCGCTTTCATCTCCAGGCTGATCGTTTCTGTGAAGCGCAAATAAATAAAATTGCATGCTGATAGATCCATCTCGCTGCTCTCGAAACACCTGAAGAGAATCATTCCTCGCAGGGGAATATTAGTCCTGCTGAAAACCCTTTCTCTTCTTCCTTCCTCTTTTACGCACCTGTGTGCATACACACATGCTTGCACTGGGGATTGTTGATTCCTCTTTGTGCCTTTGAAAGCCTTCTCCCGTGTGATTCCTCAGTTTAGCAAGTAGATTTGCTATTTACCGTATGGCTGTCACTTCCGTGCCTCCATGTTGAAGCAATAAGGAAGGGGCGTACTCGTCTATAAATAGCTAACTACAGTGACAACGTAGATGGCGAGGAATTATTGAGTACTTAAAAGATGTAATGGGCTGAAACTAGAAAAAAGAAAATTCATTTTATGCGTTAAAAGAAAAAGGCATCCTTAAGGGAAGGTCAGGCTTACAATGGAATAGCTCATCTAGAGAAAGTTCACCACAACTGCAGAGGTGATGATGTGAATATTAGATAGGGTACGTGAGAAATAGAAAAGTAGAGAAAAACAAAGCTGTAGTAAATATTTTGTAGAAAACGTTAATGCACTGATAAGCAGCCGGAGGGGAGAGCCCTGTATTTCTTTTCCATACTTCTGCTAGTTAAGATTCTGCTCCTGTGCCACCAGCAGTGGTTAATAGCAATGGGAAGGGAGGCAGAACAAGATGATCTAGGAGGCCCCTTTCAGCTTTAGCATCGATAGGATTCATTCGGCTCCCTCTTGGCACAGAAGTGAACTCACCCTACTCTGATTTATACATCCAAAGTTTTTATTTTCATACTCTTGCATGGAGGGGAAAAATATTACAGCCTGACAGGAACTTTAAAAAGTTACTTACCATGTGAAGAAGTGCATTCTGCTGTTGTCACCGGGTATTGCTTATTTTCTGCCCACCGGCCACAAGTGCATTAAGCACTCAGTAATGGTAACACCAGTAATAAATAATTATCGTAAGCTGCAATATATGCTGCGCAAAGACTTTTAGCCGTCATAAAGATTACTTTCTGTACTGTCAGGTTTCTGTACTGTGGAATTACAAGGATTTATTGTACTGAAAAGAAAAAGCTGTCTGCTGATAAGATCACATATCAAAAATATGCAGAATGGTTCCCTTTACATTTGGCTAAGGCAGAGAGTGCGTTCTTCTTCTGCATCCTAATTCGGAGACCCAAAAAGTCTAGCTGTGCTAACGTGGAGAGCACCTCACCAACCTGCCTTCCTTGCGTTCAACCACACAGGACCATCGTCTACTTATTCCATTTGCAAAGTGCAAGGAGAAGGGGAGTAATTTTTATATAGGACCAGAGTGTGCTTTGAACTGAGATGGGTGTGCAATCTTGGGTATTTGCGCATCTCTGGAAAACTCAAAGCGTCAGGCAGGAGTAAAACCTGGCCTCTCTCTTCTACTCCTAATGTGCACAGCGGGCCAAATGAAGAAGAGAGTGGGAGGTGGAAAAAAGGCAGCGTGTCCCTCTGCCTTTTCTTGAACAGCTTTGTGGAGCGCACACACACACTTCCCAAGGGTGAATCCCTTACCGAGACATTAACAGAAACCATTTTCCTGGGGGATAAGAAGTATCTGTTCTAATTCAGGTTTCAGCAGTATAAATAGAACGGACAATTTTCCTGCTCTTCTATTTTTCAGATTGCCATACCTGGGAAAAGTTTGGTTACTAGGCGAGGCATATCATCAGGTGTTTTAAGTGATCATTGCTTCATTGACTATACTTCATAGGAAAAGGAAGGATATGCCCCAGGGATTCTGATCTCCCCATGCTTTCTAGACTTTCCCGTAGGACAGTAAACAGCAATAATTTACCCAGTGCACATAGACACATCCAAGATGTTCAACTTCCAGCAACTGCAAGGCAGCAGGTGTGGATAAATGTTGTTATTTCCTGTTTATTTCTTGATCTCAATCTCTATTTTTCTCAGAAGAACTTTCTTTTGTGCTTTGTTTTCCTCTGTGGTACACGAAATTTTGTAAGCTTTATCTGCGCCAAACAGACCCGACTCTGTTCCACTTTGTAACATCAATATACGCTTTCCCCTTTTAAAACTTGGATAGTCAAGAATGCACACAATACAGAATTTCTGAGGTCCTTATATAGTGACCTTTCTATCTTATCTCTTCATCCACCCTTCTCTAGTCCTTAAACTCTCTGCTGCCTTCTTACTTTATTACACATTCCTTTCAAGTTTATGCTGGTTTCTCGGATTTCTTCCCAAGCATCCCGGAGAAAAGCCCAGGAAAATACACCTTAATTTCTTCTATCACCGACTAAACATTCATATTTGGGACTTCTTTTTTGATTTTTGCCTTTTCCCCTGTTTTTGACCCCAGGTTGTAAGGCTGCTGTCTTTCAGGTGTCCCGGTTGCTTTCTGAACTGTCAGTCCTCATGTTCCGACCTCCCTTCCCCTCTTCCAAAGCCCCTAATATTGATGCATTCAGACAGGTGATCTCATGAAACCTTCTGTATATAATTATACCTTGAGGTTTCTCTGGAAACAAAACTACGACTTGTTTGGTGCTCTTGATGAAAGCACATTCCTGCCTAGAGCGGTGTACCGGTAATTAATTAGCTGCAATAAGCTGCCACAGGGAGGGATGCTGCTGTGCTTGCCTAAGGAGGCTGTGTAGAAGTAAGCTCCTTCTCCCTGGAAGCCAGGCTCCTCTCATTTGGAGACCCTGGTGTTTAAGATTTAAGAAATTTAAGAACTGGTCAGGAGCAATGGCGAAATAATGGAATACCAATGAGGGGTGAATAAAGCAGGTGCCGGATCTGCGCTGCGACAGGATGACAACAGAGACATTGTCAAGCCCTTTCAGACAGAGACACATTTAAAGGCATAACTGATTCAGTAAATTGCTTTTGTAAGTTGTAATTTTACAAGGTTTTAAAAGTCTCGTTTTCTGAACTAGTAAAATTTCAAATGGAATATCAACGCTCCCATTTCACCGCTTTCCCTATGAATTTGTTTGGAGACCATAAGCTTTTCTCTCCCCATTGACTATTGGAAGGTGCTTCCCTAGAGCTATCAACACAATATCTCTGTGACAAAACAACCATGCCAGTGGCTAAAACGTTGCTGCAGCCAGCTGCATTCTCTGTGATGCTACCACACTACGTTAAGGGGCAGCTGCCACCCCAAACCCAGTGCTGAGCAGAGCCCGAGGACCGCTGTGCTCCCTCCGTAGCACAAGAGGAGCTGCACAGACAGCAAATCTCCCCCTCTGCACTACCGTCATGCCCAACAGCTCATTGAGACTTCGGTATTTGTGTCGGAGAATGGTCTGAACTTGGACTGGATCCAAGTTTTGCGGCTACTTGTCATAGAAATCATAGAATGGTTTGGGTTGGAAGGGACCTCAAAGATCATCCGGTTCCAACCCCCCTGCCACAGGCAGGGACACCTCCCACTAGATCAGGTTGCTCAAAACCCCGTCCAGCCTGGCCTTGAACACTTCCAGGGATGGGGCAGCCACAGCTTCTCTGGGCAACCTGGGCCAGTGTCTCACCACCCTCAGAGTCAAGAATTTCTTCCTGAGATCTAATCTAAATCTCCCCTCTTCCAGTTTGAAGCCATTATCCCTCATCCTATGACTCCATTCCCTGATCAAGAGTCCCTCCCCAGCTTTCCTGTGGCCCCTTTAGGGACTGGAAGGGTGCAATAAGGTCTCCCGGGAGCCTTCTTTTCTCCAGGCTGAACAACCCCAACTCTCTCAGCCTATTCTCACAGCAGAGGGCCTCCAGCCCTCGGATCACCTCTGTGGCCTCCTGTGGACCCACTCCAACAGGGCCATGTCCTTCTTATGTTGAGGGCCCCAGAGCTGGACGCAGTACTCCAGGTGGGGTCTCACCAAAGCAGAGCAGAGGGGCAGAATCCCCTCCCTTGACCTGCTGGCCATGCTTCTTTTGACGCAGGTCAGGATGTGGTTGGCCTTCTGGGCTGCAAACGTGTTACCTGTTCACGTTGAGCTTCTCCACGTGAGAAGCTCATTTCCTCTCTTAAATCCTAGATCGGAGAGAACAAAAAACCAAAGGGAAATGGGAACGCAAAGATACACTCTTGCTAGTTGTTCCCACCATCTTCTTTTTCCAGAAGCGAGGAGTGTCCTGGGAAAACCGCATTGCTTTCTTTTTTTCAGGATCACTGAGCGCCGCTGAGGTCCTGCTGCTCTTCCCCTCGTTCCCTGCTGAGGGGTTGCTCTTCCTGGGGCTGAAGAACCCGGCTCAGATGCCAGCATGTAGGACAGCTGAAGGCAGCCTACTCGTTCAGACTAGGTACGGGTCAGAAAAATTGCCAATATGTCCACATCAACATTGTGAGGGAGTTGAAGCGAGCAGATATGACAGCTTTTACGTACGTGTTCCTTAACTATAGTCACTGTAAGTAGGTGTAAATTGCCTACATTTTAAGAAGACTTTCTTGTTTTCATTGACATGCCAGTGAATTTCTGATAGTTTTCTTAAACATGATAATTTTGTCAAAAAAAAAAAAAAAAAGAAAAGCCCCTTCAAGGGAACTCACACATCAAATGCAGCTTAATGTAGTGTTTAAAAATCCATTTGGCCTTTATCATTCTTTTTGTTCCGTGCCACAGTGTGCATCCTGAGAGCAACGGCCGAATTAATTGAACAGCATTCCTAGTAAATGTAACTAATGCCTCATTTAATCACGTTATACGTTGTCACCTCCTTTAATTTTATTCCGCATTCCTCTAGGCTGAAGCCCAGCATCTTGTTTGTGAGTTCAGATTCGGTTCTGAAATGGGCTTACAGGTCTTAAAGATTTTCCTTTCACTGCTCCTCAAAACTCTTCCTCTGTCAGCATGCGTTCAACAGTAACATGTATGACAAGGTTTTGATTTTTTATTCCTAGGCCCTACTTTATTTTATTCCACATTGCATGAAAAGATTCTGGGCCAGGCCCACAGAGTTATGAAAATCCTTCTGAATCTCATGGTTTTGTTCCTATATTTCTTTGTGATATATTTCACTTAATTAGACCAAAATTATCAAATGAAGCCAAAATCTTGTCTTCTTTACAATGATCTTGGCAAGCAACAGCAAACAGAAGAATGAAAAATCTCCGGGACTGTGGGGACATCCTGTACAAGCTGAAGCCCAAGCATCTGCCCTTTTAAAAATAGAGAGAATGTGAACTGCTAATGATACATTGAACACAGAAAACAGGCACCAGCAGGGGAATTTTTTACCTGCATTATTCCAACAGAGCTTTTGAAAATAATTATGCCTTCTTTATGTTATTTCAATAGATCCTCACGCCTCCTGTATTACAACTGTGCAATTCGAAGTACGAAATCACTAATTAAAGTGTATTCACAGCAAGGTTATTTATTGAAATGAAATAGTTGGGGTGGACGTAGAACACTCTTGAGACTAAATTAGCCTTTCACCTATCAATAAAGCACAATGGAGAGAGAGGGGAAAAAAAGAAAAGAAAAAGAAAAGATCCTGATTCCAAATTATTCTACTCTACTTGCGTGTTTGAAGAGTTATGAGCGAGGGAGTTGTGGTTTACTGCCGTATAGCAAAACTATTTAATGATATTTCACCTTTCCACCAGCTACCTGGGGCCCTGTTCATACTGGAAGTCTTAAAATGGAGGGAAAGGTAGAAGGGAAAAAGGTAGAAACCGTGTTGAAAAACATTAAGCTGAGAAGCTGCAGCTGTCCCAGATGTGAGAAGGAGAGGTCGTGTTGATAGCTGCCAGAGGACACGCCAGTTGGGTATGTTCCTTGTTGGAGCAAAGCACATGCTTACGAGTGGGAAAGTAGAAGGAGTACAGGTAGGAGAGAGTCTCCTCTCAGAGATGAACCTGTCCTTGGAGCTGTCGGATGTGATTTCCTGTGCCGGCCCTGCTGAATATGACCCTTGGGCTTCTACTTTTATTGTAGAAACCTGTCATCAAAATTGATGGAGGGTATTTTATGTCCCTCACCTTCCACCGCTGAGTTCTTTCCTGTTTGAGCCGACTGTGTTAGTTCATCTTGTGGGGTTATGAGCTAGGCAATGAGCATTAGTCAAAACAGACCCTTTAAAGCAGCAATTGTAGAATCATTACATCAATTAGATTTGGAATTGTGAATGCAAACATCGGGACTCTGGTTTTCTAGGAACTTGCATACAACCAGGAAGCAACCTATATCGAGGGCACCAAATGTTCGATCAAAATGTTCTTCGTGTTGAATATTGGTTGCTAGTGACTAATCTGAAGCCAAGGAATTAAACATATTATGCAGAAATAAGACCGAATACCAAATATCTAACTTCAAATTGAGTTCCTTGGCATCTCCTGCAAAGACCCTGGAAATATTATGGAACCATGCTGTGTTTTCTCAGCTGTGTGACTCGCCACTGTACTTGGTGCGGCTTACATATGGAGTAAATCAAGGTTGGTCGTTTTGCTAATTTCTACATTCCACATGCTCTCCAGAGTCAGGCTTAACATATTAAAAAGTTTACTGCCAATATATCTGAAAAAAAAAAAAAAGTACTTGTAAAGATTGGAAAAACTTTATCTTTGACATTCCCCATTAGAGGCTAAATAAAGTGTAGCTACCTCAAGTTTTAAGGCACTTGTGGTTTTGGCTGCTCCGCTCAAAGCGTTTTCAACATAGCTGGTTTTCAGGAAATGGACACTCGGCACTTTTGAAAAGCCTCTACAACATCTCACAAATCGGGTGTCAAAACTTCTGGGACTCCAAATCATCACTTGCTGCAGACATCCCCAGTTCTTGTGAAAGGAACGTGAACGTATCAGCGCGGTGTGGGAAACGCCGACTGTCAGTCAGGAGGGTTGTGTTTTCATTACAAGGGTCTCTTCTCTTTGGTTTGGCATTCCTTGGGAAGCTTGTTACTGGTCTGTTTAGGTAGAATAGTACGCGGTAGGGTCTATTACTCTGCTCAACCTATAGATGTCATTGCCCTAAAGGGAATTTACTCATCAATTTTTCAAGGAGAAAATGGGGCTGAAATAAAACTGCTTCTGTGTAAGACGACCTCTAGCTTTAATTCCAGCTAAGGACACAGCTCCAGCTCAACCGATTTTGTTGTTTAAGCTGCACCAGTATTTTAAAGCAACCGTAGACAGAGAGAACGAGGTGGAAGGGTTTGCTGATAGCTCACAGCTCTAGCGTTTAGGTAAACTACTAATCCAAAGCTTCACTGCTTTTTCAGGGCACATTTTAACACCTTTTACAGCATGCTGTCCTTTGCACGGGTGTGTTCTGGTGGCAGTGATGGCTCTCTTACACATAGGTCCCTAAAAACGGACAAAAATTACCCTGGTGATATTCATAATCTCTCATACATAATCCACTACGTATTGACCTTCCATTTCATCTTGTTATAGCTAATAAATGGGTGATGGTGACTATGAAATTGTTTTGGAGACTTCAAAAGCATTTCAAACAACCATAATGTTTTTACAGTGCCTGTTGCTTGACTTTGTTGAATATGAACAGGGAGACGCTGTTTCTATAATATATATGATTCTTTGCTTTTAGGTATTTTCCCAAGCACTTAAATTTTAACAGAATGCTGGTTTCCACCTCTAAATCTCATTTGAAACAAAGACTGAGCTGAAGTCCCCTGGATTACATGGGTGTCTAAAATACGGTAGGTCATATTTTTGAACAGGCCAAGACTTGAAATCAAATAGCATCAAATGTTGGGGTTTTTTTTATTCCCTGAGAAGCGGATAGCATGTCTCTTGATCACATTTTTATGTTCCCATTAACCAAATATTAATAACCACGTGATGCAGTAGCCTCATCCCATGTTAGCAAATCAACATACCTTAACACAAATATCTGTGTCCATGAATAAAACTTCAGAGCAAGTGTTCTTCAAGATAATTGAAAGACTAATTTTGGGGTTTTTTTCATCAGAATTACTTAACAATAGCTGTGTTGTTTACAATGATTAAGATGTATTGGCTATCTACAATAATTTTTTTTTTTTTACAGTAGACATTCTGGTTCTTAGAGGAAATACAGCAAAAATGTAGTCAGTCTCCTGCATCTGTTCAGCCTCCTCGATGCAACCGGGCTTCTGCCCTGCCACGCTGGGCTGTTACCGAACGTCACCTAAAAAGCCACCTGAAACGCTGCTCCTGGAGGATTTGTATCTCCACTTAGGACTGCGCATACCCATTTAGGAGGTAAACAGGCATTTCCAGGGATACTTTAATACCCTATTATTCTGCAAAAACAGATACTACAACACTTTAATGGGTGAAGCTCAGAAGGGTTGCTGAATTTTTTTCCTAGATGCTTACATAAAATTTTCTAAACTCCAAGACATATATAGATAATGTTCGGTCACGTGACAGTAATAGTGGTGCAATGCTGACAGAAAAGGCTATAGGTATATATCTGAGAATGCCATTTTCAGTTTTCCTTTATTTGCTGGCACATAGCAAGCTATCTTTTTTCTCTCCCTTTCCTTTCCTCCCTCCTGGTTTTGTTTCTTTTTTATGGGTATTAATTTGCGCTCTGGTGCTTGAACACTTTCTCTCTGTCCACCCATCCACTATTCTTGCTGTGAATATGTTCTTAATTAGTGTTCTAAAACGTGGGTTTATAATTATGACATAGTAGGCGGAGAAGACTGAGGAAAAACAGTACTAAAAGGGCATAATTATATTCAAAGGAAACAAAAGAAAAAATGAAACTTCAAATGTTCTTGCTTTCCATTAGGTTTTAGCATTGATTTCTGCATTAGCTCATTCACGGTGATTCTGAGTTTGAAGTCAATTTAGGTTGTCCATTATAAGGAGGGAGCTTTAGACTTCAGTTCAGCAAAACAAGTCTATTTAAATGTTTAAAATTAAGCATGTGCTTAATTTTGCCTTTCAGCTAGAATTTTAATAGGGTTGTAGGGTTTCACAAGAACAGAATTTACACCTTAGTTTCAGTCCTGTCGTGGCATTGTCTGGCCTGAATTAGGGTTTTGACAGTGTCACCTCTTACAAAAAAACTAAGAAAAAATAATCAGCAAACAAGATTTTCCTGTTGGGGTTGATTTGGGAGTCTTTATATAATGGTGGTTAATGATGGTGGCTATATCAGATAAATGGGAGAACTTTGCTCAAGTTGACAAATAAATAGCATCTGCAATGAAATAGAAATCGTGAATACAGCAGAATAAAAATTAGTAATGGCCTATTGTGAGATGCAACGTTTAGACCGCAGGCTGCAGTATTGGTGTATATGGTATATATTTGCTTCCTAAAACCCAAAGAGCAGGGTCTGAGCATAACCAGTTACTTACGGGAAAAGATTAAATCTGATGCCACAGTGTTCTTCATTAAAGGACACAAAGCCAAAGAGAGAACTAGGACTAAAATCTGGAGCTCACAAAAGTCAAATGCAAACTATGGAATGCACTTTTAAGATTCCAAATAATAATTTTATTTCACTCACTTGCAGAATGATGAATTAACTTCCCCGTTGCTTAATGTCTCTGAATCTGATTATTTTTGCAAAGGTGCACTTTACCAAAGCTATTGATCTCAATGCCAAATTAACATGTTATACAGGAGTTAATACAGTTTTGTCATAACGGTTCCTGTTGCTTGTAGATCCATAAACATGATTGTACTCTAAAGGAAGATATACAGTATTTTTCAAAGTGATTAGATGAAGTTGTTTCAGTGTCATTCTGTTTCAGCAGAAACCACAACTATTTGCCAGAAAAAAAAAAAAAATACCCTGCCCAAAATGCCGCTTAAATTAATTTTGTGATGTTTATGTTCTAGTCATCATAATGAAAGATAAGAAAAATAAAACCAGTCGTATCTTCTGAGTAAAATTACAAGCAAGAATCATTCTGCAGCATATGAATAACTTAAAAAGAAAAATTCGGTGTTTCTGGAAGTGTGGTTACTGACTTCCCTCCCTTATCTAGAAGGGAAAGAATGCGGCACCCAGATAGATGGAGTCCCCCTTCAGTTTCCTCCCCGCCGGGAACAAGGCAGGACTGAAGATTTATTGATGAGGAAGTTTCTTGTAAGGTTGCTGTCTGGATTTCTGTAGAAATGAAGCCCACGTATTTTCTGATGCAGAGGTAAACTTTTGAATGCTTTTCTGCACAGACCACAGGGCTAAGTCTAAACTACCTTTGGTTTCTGGTTTGTAGAACCAGCTGTATCCAGGAACACTCACAGAGGTTTGAGGGGCGGAGATCAAGCAGGAACCAGTGGGGTCCTCTGCCCATAAAACCAGTTTATTGTTCCCTAGAATGAGGCAATAAACCAGAACAGAGACTGTATGGACCTCAGGAAATTTAACCCTCAGCTGGAACGCTAGTCCAAAGATCGCCAGTCAATACATAGGAAAATCCCAGAAGACCTTGTGGAAACTCATGTAGCCATTTCTAAATTTCACTGGACGTGGGAAACCGTGCAGGAGGCTGCAGTACCGTTAAGGCATTCTAAACTTGTAAAACAAGGGAAACTAAACACAGCTGAAAGGAATACCAAAAAAGCACGGGATGTACGAAATTCTGATTTGCATTCTGGGAATCTGCTCTAACACTACAAAAAAGCAGAAAGATAGAAACCAAAGAGGAAAGTGTCTGTGGTTTACTGGCTGTTCCGCCTAAATATAAACATCAGTTAATTTTTAGTTTGATATTTGGAACAGAAATATTCTGAGCATTTCACTAAGTAAACTCTACAGGAATCCAGGTGGTAGCTGGATTTCAGTCTGGATGTGATGAAAGATATAAATTTAGATGTCCAGAGTAGGCTGGAATGTGATTTCTCCCATAAAGAAACATATTTAATGTGGGTGCTGACAGAAACACTAATACAATGGGTGCTGCCAACTTACCACGCAACGAAAGCAGAGAAAAACACGAGGAACAAGCCTGCTGCTTTGACTCATTTGAGAGAACGGATCTTATTATTACCCCGATACTAAGGCTAAGAGGAAAAATATAACAAATGTGCCTTATTTTGATTTTATCTGTCTGGGTCTAAAGCTGTTGTTTAAACAATATAACCTTCCACACAGTATGTTTGGGAAAGGAATGTTTGGTTATTTAGTCTCTGGCATAGAAACATGCATGATGTAGAAAGTTTCCCTATGTCTAGCTGCAAGCGTTGAGTCACATTCACTTTAGACGCACAGATGAGCCCCGGCTTAAAGAATCATAAACAAGGCATAATAACAGATTTATGCTGAGCTGGAAAGAATTCTCATCTAACATTTTTCATAAAGATTAACTTATAGCATGTTGTCATCTAACAGGTTCGGTAATTTATAGATCTGCAGCGTTCAAGGTTCTTGACTCAACCCTTCCCTTGTTTGTTGGTTCTAATGCTTTATGTGCCTTCAGAGTTAAAAGTTCTGCCAAGTTTACATCGAAAGGACTTGCTATAATGTTTAATTATAAAACTTAATTCAATTTGCAAATGCAACGCAGGGACTTTCATATCAGGATGGAGAAATAACGTCAGGTAGATTCTTTTAGATGTTTAAAGCTGGTCTAGTTTGTCTGTGGAAATAGCTCAAAAGCAGTTGAAATACCTTCTAATTTGTACCAAGTGGTCTTTTTGCGTCCTGTAGCAATCAGAACTGTAACTTTATTGCTTAGACTGCTGCCATACCAGGCTGACTTTCGGGAGCTGGCTTTTGCTTACCCCAGGGCATATATTTTGGCTTGAAATTCAACACAACAGCGCTTCAGTTTGAAAATCTTTATTTCTGGAGGATTTTTGCTTGGTCAGCTATTTATTTATTTATTTCAATCTGAATTGTTTTTGATTTGTGTAATTAACGTACGTTTAAGTTTCAGGGAAATGTGTGTATACACCAACTAATTTTGCAAACCCCTAGACATTATGGGCAAGCTTTATAAAACCTCAGACTACGTGCTATTTCTTCGCTACTCAGCTGGACGTCCTTTGGAATGGTGTCTACACATCAGGATGCTTGTCCATTTGCTCAATTGATTGCCCAAAACCTGAAGTTTTTTCCTAGACGTTAGCACATTTTTCTCCCGGCTATCTCTGGACCACATCTACCCGTGCCGGGGGCTTGGCTGCAGGGCTTGGGGCCAGCTCGGCGCTCTGGGTGGCCGGTCCCACAGGTGCGCACGTGGAGAGAAGCTCCTCAACGGTGGCCTTGGTGACAGGGTGAGAGGAGGTGGCCTTAGTGGGCTGGTAGCCTCTGTTGCCTTGATAACCAGCCACCCCCGCATCATTGCCAGAAAGAAGTCCTTGACTGGCCAATATGGGCTGTTCAAATGCAAAACCTTGGTCCTTTTAACTTTCGGACTTTTTAGAGCAGCACTATCTTTGCTCTTGAAGAGACAGGGCAATACCATCCAACTCTCTGGTGATTTTCTTTTCAGTCATAGAAATGAATCACAACCACAAAAATTAGATCAGGGCATCGACTTTAAAAGTTGAATGAAGCCACAAGTGAAAAATAATTTATCAAATTCTATAGTTCATGGATTCTTTATGAGAGCAAATTTAAAGACAAAAGAGAACTAGGGCAAAGGAAGATTTAGTGCAAATCTGTGGACTTGACTTCTCAGAAGGATTCAGAACTCATCTTCCTATTTGTGTACATGCTGACAGTGTTGTGTAGATGTAATAGAAGGCAGATCTGATTTAAAGTGATGAAAATTACATTGTTAAGAGAAGGTCAGATTCCCAGCCCCCCAAAATTTTACATTTCAGTTGTTGAACAGGAAGACAGAACTTGTTGCAAAAACCCAAATTCTTGCAGTTCCTGAAGAGTACTAAAACAACTCCACCTCCCCCAAAATCTTTAACTAATTATAAAGAGCATGCAACAAATTTTAAGCAAATCTGATCTTCCCTAACGTTTTAAAGGTACGTTTAAGCTTTAATTGCAGGAACACAAACAGAAATTAGAGTGTAGGTTTGCATTGCATTACCATGTAGGGTAAAACTGTTCTTGCTGCTGAAGCTTACTGGTCCAGCTGAAGTAAAGCAGGGTGCATGGGGTATATTAATTTGATGCACTGGTGGGAATATAGCCTTGCAAAACTCAGGCACTACAGTTGCAAGAAAACTGCTACTGTCCTCGTACGTACTACTAATTGTCTACAACCTGTTGGAGAAAATAATATTCTGAGTACTTGGACAAGGCATGACATTTGGAAGCATATCGGAAAAGATCTTTTCCTTTGATAGTCAAAGAAGTAGTTCTGTGTCTGGAGCTAGAATCCTTTAAAAGGATGCACACAGCTGGAATTGGGAATTAACGTGCCCTTTTTGGTATCCCAGGCCTCCTCTGACTGTTGGTATGCAGGGAAGTTTCAATTCCTTCTTCTTCCATTTTGGGCAATTTTTTTTTTTTTTGGTGTAGACTCCCCAGGAAGGGCTGTGACAGAAGCTAACCTTTAAAGAAATTAATGAAGAAAAGAGATCAACGTTTCTCCCTTCCTTGCCCAGTAAGTGCCCCAGTCAGGCAACTGGGGACCTCAAGGATATTTGGAGAGAAATTCTGCCTTAGTGAGATGATCTTTGTGCATGAAGGGTTCCCAGTCCTGCGTTGTGGTCTGTCCCTTTGCAATGGGCAGAGGCAAATGGAGTCATGACTTATCTTTCTCCTCCTCCTGGCCATCGTTCTGGAGACAGGCAAGTACTATCAAGTCCCTGGTCAGGAAGAGAACTGTGTTTTTCAACGTCTTCCTCGCTGCACAAAGGCCACGAGCGATCCATTCCTAAGACTGGGAAGCAAAATGTGTAAATTTGTGGCTTTTTATTTTTCTTTTTTCTTCTTGTGACTACTTTTTATATCATGTTATTCAGTCATAACTAGATAAAAGTCCTGCTGATTACTTCTGAATAGAACATAGATTAACAATCTAAGGCTGATGTGGATAATTATATTTCGGTAGGAAATGGCCATTATCTGATGCTCTAGAGGATAGGAATCTTTGTCCATACTTTTTCACTACTGAGGATTATGTGTGTCAGGTTTCCTGGGAAAAGATGCTAGAGATGAGGTTGCCCAGATTCCTCTAAATTTTGCTGTAGTATTTGGTTGTTAAAAATGTGCTAGGCAGCCTCTGGGTCAGAGAGGGCAAGGGGAGAACAGATCTATTTGTTTTAATAATCAATAGATCCAAAACTGATCTACGTATAACTTGTAGCTATTCTATTGGGAGGTTTTTTCTGTGCTTTGGCTGACATACGGCTCTTTTGATCATTCCTATGAGAAAAAAAACCTCTGGGCTCGTCGATTTTCTGCAGACTGTTACTTATTTTCAGGAACACCTCACATGTAGTTAATGTCCCTGAACGATTAGCTGTGAGAAGTGTGTGGACATAGGACAAGTTTGAACAAAGTACGGTATTTGTTATCTTGGCATCAAAGTAGGGGATTTATTTGCTGGATACATTTGTGAGGTCACGCAATGCTCAAAATAAATTCTCCCTGCAGGATTAAATATAACTTTTAATTGTCATGTAGCTGATATAATATCCTAATCAACATCTTATCTTGGGTTTATAGAAATGTTATTATAAACATGCAGCTTTAACCTTCATTGATTTCAAGGACTCTGTCATTATCCCATTTTCCAGGGTGAGGTGATTTCTAATTACTGAGCATTCTGGTGCTTAATTTCATGTGATAAGCTTGAAACTAATAGATAAATGGTCTCACTCCATTCTGGGGACAAAACCATTTGTAGAAAATAGAAAATGTGGAGGAAAGATATTTGAAAGAAAAATCTACAGACAGTACCTAGAAACATACATTTCACATGGCAATATATCACTTAAACAAGGCTCACCTACAATTTACTATTAAGCCACCAAGAATTTTCTGACTATTTCCTTTGGAGAAGGCACGTGGATTATAATTTCAAAATGCCATTTCTTTCCCTGTAATAGAGAAAGACCTGCTAATATAAGCTACCCACATAGTTCCACAATGAATACTTGCTTTTTTGCAACTGACGTCAAACTTTACTGCTCTTTTTATTGCCATATTTCGCTAGAGTGTTTTAAGGACATGCGAAGTGGCTTACCTACCCTGAAAAGATTAGGCGGGGGTAAAGATACCTGAAGATACCTATTACTGGGCTATCAATGGTGAGATGGGCGAGACCTTTGAAGGAAGCCTTCATCTTATTGAAAACACACACAAACTCTTATTTTTTTTTTTTATAACGGAGAAGATCTTTTGAAGCTTTACTTTCTGCGAGTTCCATTTTGCCACACACGCATAGCCAAAAATGGACTCTCAAAACAGGGTTTGTGTAACCCAAGTATCTAATTCCCATCCACCGTTGCCGTCACAAAGGCGGCCAAGTGCGCTGCACTTAGCTCGTGCGGTACTTGCTGCGCCCAAGTACAGATTTTCCTCAGTGAAAAATAAAGGCAGATGAACAACAATCGAGGCTTTTTCTTTGGCAGTTAAAAAACTGCCTTTTCCTTTACCCTCTGCCCATGAGCAGCTATGTTTGAAACAGCTGGTCAGCCTCAGCTTAAAGAGTCTTGGGGACTATTTATGTCATTGCTTTTCATTTTAACCATGCAGCGATAGGGCTAAAGTGCAAAGCTGGGGATGCCAAATTAAGAGTAAATTCCTGTTCTGACTTGATATCTCTGCAGATGTCAGCCTTTACCAAACTGCGCTCTTACCTGATCCACTCCTCAAGTGCCGTGTAATCAAGGGAGTGTCACTGATCTCTGTCCCACCTCGACACCTACTGCGTGACACTGCAGAATGCGGAATCTCTAGTGCCATGGCTCAACGGGGGTCGAAAGGACAGAGGCACACGGAAGAAAAGATGAAACGGTAATTTTGCCCTATGTATTATACACTCTGTCGTACATGAAGTTACCGTAAAAATATTACAGTCTTACAGGAAAATCCTCTGATGGTGCACCAGGCTGAATAATCTCTTTTCCTAGGAGAAATATCTCCTTCCAAGGGACTCTGGTTTTGTAAGTCAGGTTTTGTCTGTGTATTCGTCTGGTGTCTTTCTTAACTGTATCTTTATGAAGATGGCTTCATAGTACATTGCCATAGGATTCTGTAGGTACCTTGGAATGAGTGCAACATCAGCAAGGAGCCTCTTCTAATATGTATAAAAGAAACTCTAATTCCGGAAATAGCAGTTTAGTGTTTAGCAACTCCTGGAAGATACTTCAGCATCCTACCAGCTGATAAAAATATACCAGCTGGAAAAAGTCCATAGGTGTGGTAGGTGTACATATCCTTGAACTGTCTAGATGAATCAAAACCACTTCAAATTCCTTTAGTGAGGACAATAACGCACCCTTTCTGAAAAGAAAAGTCCCTTGATACGAATATTTTTATCCTTTCCCTTCTGTTGTTGCGTTGTAAGAAGCGAGAACAGAAACTGAAGGCACAGTTCTTAAATACCACAAAAAGTTCTGGTTTTGTTCCTTCCCAGCTATCAAATATTTCCTGGATTTTCTATTAGGGGTGTAGGGCACGGACTTTGTGATCAAGATCAGATGTTTTGCTTCAGAGAGAGAGAGGGGCTTGTTATTTCCTGACAGCTAGCAGAGTTACTGCTGTAGCTCGAGGGGCTGCGAGAGAGATAGATTCATTCCTGCGCCTCTCCCATGACATTTCAGGTGTCTAGATAGGGTCCTGCAGTTCATTACAGGAAAAAACCCACCGTGGAACTCGAAGCATTGCAAGACCTAAATTCTCAAAAATAACTTGTCTAGCAAACGATGTAATGCTAACAGTGTGTTGATAATAGTCTCCCACGGACGTCTTACCCATGCCAACAAAGAACAGGAACGCCAGTGATTGCTAGCTATGGGAGCCGTTCCTTTAGCTCAGATGTCGGTGGCTGAATGGTTTCTTTTGTTGCTGAAAGTCAAATAGGTGATTCCCGCTGAGCCTGATACAGGTACGCATACAGCCAGCACCTGCCCGCTCTACCAGGCTTCCACATGTTTTTAGTGGCTGTACTCTTTGCATATATGCAATTAATGTTGCAGAAATGTAGAGCCCTCGCAGCAGCAGGCAAGACCCTTTCCTACATCGGGGCCACGCTCAATACGGGGGAGTGGGGAGTGAAGGCACGTCAGCAGAATCTCGAGCATGACTTGGATTTGCTATTAATCATTCGGCTTTGCATGGAATCTTAAAAAGGACTTAGACTCTACAGTGCCTTCTGTTTGGGTGGTGGGCCCTTGCATTAGCATTCCGAGCCTGTGCGGGTTGTCTAGGCTTTCTAGACAGTGCAAGGTTACAGCGAAGATGTGCCCGCGCTACGTATCTCCGAGAGATGCGAGCGGGAGCTGAGTACTGCCGTAACACGGTCTTTGGCCAACTGCCTAAAGGAATGCAACACAGCTGAGACACTGAAGAATAAGCCTCCTGAAATAAGACCGGACAGTGCACGGTTACTGAGGGCTATCCAAACTACAGGAGATGCTGAGTTTAGTCATGTTGAAGCTGCTCCTCAAGAAAGCGTCCCCTTCCGTTGATGAACCTGGAGATCATCTCCAGAGGCCTGAGATGATTTCACTCATTTGTTTGTAAAGCATAGCTACCAAAGGAAGAGGCTGTGTTGGGGAACTATCCCCCTCCTACTTGCCTCTTCACAGTATCTCAATAAGTAAATCACTCCGGCACGGAAAACAGAATGATTTTCATTTTCCGCTTTAGGTATTTAAAACTTTCATTTTTCCCCACACTGTAAACACAAGGGGTTAGGGTCAATGTTGAAGAAATGACCAAATACCCCCACCTCCCAAGTTTTACTTCAAAATTATTATCCAAATAAATGGGCCAGAGGGACGCTACAGGCAAAATAGTGTTTAGGGGTTCTGGCAGAATTGTTGATGGCTCGCACAGTAGTTGCATGAGAGCTCCTTTTATTGACTCTGTGTTGTAATAAGGAGCCATAGATTCAGTAGCACATCTATCCTTTTAAGTAAAAAAATGCATTACTTCTGAAGATGCGTTATTCTCTGTCTCCGTATGTCTAGGAAGCAAGTTCTATATCTGCATTTCAGGTACGATTGAAGTGATTCCTGTGTATAGTACTTTTAATATGCACGCATCAGCATGCGCGAGCACGTGCAGACAGATCGCAAAGTGCTTCAGGGTGTTTTGAAATAAGAGGCATGTTACTAATGTGTTGCTCGTGAAGACTTTGTCTCCTAATGTCATTTGTACAATGCTCGTATTTAAGCCAAGCTTTTAGTTTTCCGCTGAGATTAAACTATTTGTAGGCTATTCACCTACAAAACGGCACAGTGTTAATGCTCAGCGCTATTTATTAACGAAGCATGCGTATGCGTGTTTAGCTGTGAGTGCTGAAGTACTGCATTTAATTCTCGTAATGGGCAACCCCGAGTTTGATCCGAGCTAAAATCTTGAACGCGGACCCTGATTTTGATTAGCGGCACTTACGCACTGAGGCAGAGGCATTTCGTATTACACGATCTACATTTTAACTTCGTTTGGCATAAAGGTAGAATCTTTTTTTCCTTGCATAAAAACCTGTAAATCAGATAAGAATTGATTGTGTTTGTTGGTTTAATGAAGTAAGATAGTGGATTTCTGATTAATGCATTGGGAAGTATTTATATAATAGAGAGTCCTGCCATCATAAATCACTTTGTGGTGAATGCAACGATTTTTTATTGGAGGTCACCAGAGTTAGCAGTAAAATCAATTCAAATCCAATCGCCCAGCTGCTGTATACATCAGAAGAATGCAAAGGAATTAATACACTTACATATTTGCTCACCATGTGTGCCTAAATTAAATATTAACATGTTTGCATGACGATGAAGAGGTCTTGCATTACAGCCAGTTAATATGCTTTTACGCCAGGCAGGCCAGGTACCTGTTCAACAGAGACTGGCGGGAGCCCGTACTTTAAAAAAGCAAACTGCGTCCTGTCAGCGAAAGAATACACTGCTGGTGTTTTCCACTAGAGAGACCAGGACCCAGTTTTGAAAATGGGATTAATTGCTCTCACAGTTAAATTACTTCTTCCGGCAAGAAAAGTTCAGTTCTGAACTTTTAAACGTTTTTTTCGTGTTGTCTATATTAATAGCCATGGAGCAAAATTGCTGCAGTGGGTGTTGTTGAAGCCGTTTCTGCTTCCTCTGTAGCTCAAGTTCAGAGTCTGCCATCTCATAATTATGTTTAATGAGCAAATTGTAAAATACAAGAATATTTTCCTTCTTTTGTTTTGACAGAACCTGGCAATAGGATACATTGCTCAGAGACATAGAATGATGGGTCTTAAACTTTTTTTTGAGTAAAAACAGTAGCCGTTCTCTGAAACTGAAAACTCCTATGCAGCTAGGCAACTATGAGGCAAAAACTAAAAAAGCCTGTTTCTTCTGATATCTTTTTTTCCTTTGGGAAAAATAAGCAGACATTTACTATTTAATCCGCCCAAGGAAAAGTATCATCATGTATGTTTGCCTTTTCTTCCCTCCTTTATCTTCTTTTAGGTGGTAGTAATTGATGCAAATTCTCAAACAAGTAGGTTTCTTGGAAGGTTTTAGCACTTCTGGTTTGAAATTACTTGAAGTTTCTTGAGCCCACCCAGACCCAGGACTCCAGAAGAGATGGTCCCCTTAGAAAAGTAGCATGATACAAGAGCGGAAGACCTGTGGGACCGATTTATATCCCCCAGGGTCTTATGGTTAGTTCATACACCAAAGTATTGGTGAATGACAAAGGATGTAGGGACACCGAATGGGAAACTTCTGAGCAAAACATCAATAAAAAAGTTAAAAGCACTGTCTCTTCAGCAGCAGAAACACCACTTAGTATGATACTCTAATGGAGAAGATTTCCTCTAGTATTCATGAGCATCTGCTACGCAGAGGAAGCCCCAAGGTTCCTAGATGTGCAAGAGGGAGTCAATTTATGCAGTGCATCCTATTTACCACCATGACGCAGTTTATCAGTGTTAAGGGTGAAAACTCCATCTCGGTTGTGCCAAGTTCAACAGCAAATGTGGCTGCGTTATCCGTATTGACGAACACTGGAAGGAAATTAAAACCCTGACCGTTTCCATGCTGTTTTTCATAAACTTACTGAAAACGAAGGTAAAGGGGTGTTGTTACAAAGGCTACGTACTGAAAGCAACCTGTTACGTGACGCGTTATTTGACTGAGAGAAACCTGAGGAAAGAGCCGATCTCATCAAGCTGCTCGATACTAAACCTTCAATGTCTTTAGGAACACGCAAGCGGTTTGTGGCTCTGCAGCGCCACAGACTTACAGCTCGGCAGACTTCTGCCACTGCTGAAGATGAGTCAATGGCTTCCAGTATGTATATTATCAGAACTTAATTGCTGGCTCATATATCAGTCATACTGTAGACCACCTAAACCATATACATGGCCAACAAAAAGACCTCTCAGCAGGTATCGTTCTGAAGGGCTCTGTTCAAAGTATAACCTGAAAACTAAATGACGAAAATAATTATAATGTCAAATAGATTAACAGTCAGTCAGTTCCTGGCCATAGAACTGCAGGATGTATTTAACCAGTCAGTGATCTAAATTTAAGAGCACAAACTCCAGTCAAGTGGACTAAATTTAAGTCTTTCGCTGGGTTCTGCAATTATAGAAATGTAATTAAGCAACAGAGTAGTCACTTGGGGAATTAAATAAGGCTAGTACTCAGTCCACTTTTTCCTTACTCTTATTTATGAGTTAAACTTCCAGTCATGTACAAGGGACATCAGGAAAAAAGATATCTGCTCTTTATTTATACCTGTGTATCTCCATTTGGCCCTAAGCCTGAAATGCCATGAACAAAACAGAACCGCTTTTCATTGGGCTGTGGCCCCTCGAGCACGGTAATGCAATAAAAAGGGAAGAAGCAATATAAAATTAGATGAAGAAAATGTTAAACCCATTCCTGAGACCTATAGACGTGTATGGATGAAACAAGATCACTTTACTGTGTGCTAGATCCTTCCTTATATTTCATATCACAGGAGATAACAGGCTGCCGTCTATTAATACCACAAATGATTTGAGTCAAAACAGATCAGGCTAATGTACAAATTCCTGAGGTACCTAGTAATAATGTGAATGAACTCTTCCTTTCAGAAGCTAAAAATTAACTTTAGAATTCTATATTATGAGTTATAAAATTATGTATTTTATATAGTTTTATATATAAATTATAAATTTATATATTATAAATTATATATTACAAATTATATACAAGTCTTATGAGGAGCGGCTGGGGAAACTGGGGTTGTTCAGC
>VYXH01009395.1:0-29191 GCA_013397275.1 Burhinus bistriatus | reverse complement strand
AGACGTGGTGCTGAGGGACATGGTTTAGTGGTGGGTTTGGCAGTGTTAGGTGGATGGTTGAACATGATGATCTTCAAGGTCTCTTCCAACCTAGGTGATTCTCTGATTCTATATATTATAGATTATTTAACGAGGCACCTAAATAAGGTTTCAGCAGCAACACATGACAAATGTGGATTTGTTTCACCTTAAAGAATTACAATGAGTGTACCTTTTCCTCCAATTATTGTTAACCCCTAAACTCCTGCTTTGCTTGCAAATTGTGATCTTCCGAAGGCTGAGAGAAAATTGTACTTAGAAATGTGCCATTAGAAGTACTATAACACAGGAATAAGCAAGAGGCCTACTGGGAGCTGACTAATGGAGTGTCTCCTTGCCTATATGAATACTCAACGCGGTGCAGGCTGAAATCTAACTGTTGTACATCATACCGACAAAAAGTGAGTTCTTAATGCTAGAATTAACTTGACTTATGTGAAACATTCCTAACTTGCAATCTTCTCTTTCGTGTTTTGCTGGAAAAGCCATGCCTGATGTTTTCTGCTGTAACACATTAAATTTAGTGTAACTGAACTTGATTCTGCAAAGTGGGTAGGCAGCGTTTCCAGTGCTAAATTTACCTCTAACAGAGAGGTTACTCAGACTCAGCCGATACAACTCATTATAGGATGCATTATTCACAGTAGTGGATTTATTCTTAATCCGATCAGCTTTATCTCCAAAGAAATGGGATGGTCCTTTTGAGGGAAACCAGTCTTAAAGATGTTCATAAAAACTGTGCTAGTAATTGCCATGAAAAGCACTGATTGAAAGTTTGGTAACTCTTTCCTTCAAAACTGGGTCTAATTTTTCTCACCTTCACTTAACACAGTTCTCCTGGGTTTATTTGGGCCTATTTAATCCTGTTTAGTCTTTCTATTACCTATTTTCAAGACGGAACTTAGGGAAACGGGTAATAATTTTGCTTTTCCTCAATGTGCAGAGCACTGCAAAACACAGAGTACAAAACACTCCAAGTTTGGCAGTGCGCAAAACACTACTAAAAGGAGTATTTAAAAGACGTGTAGATGTGGTGCTTAGGGACGTGGTTTGGTAGTGCTGGGTTAACGACTAGACTTGATGCTCTTAAGGGTCCCTTCCAACCTAAATTATTCTACGATTCTATGCTATTGGTCAGTTTTTTAACTTCAGAGCCTGATGACAGTATTTCTGTGCTGCTAGTCCATTTTTGGGACAGTCATCTGGGCCCCTTTCTGGCCCTCCCTTTTATCCCTACTTTTATCTAAAACAAGTCTCTGGGTTTTTACCACATATGAAAATGGCAAGTTGCTCGCAAAAACTGTCAAGTTATATGACTTTGCACTACATCCCAAGAGAACTCTCGCAGAAGGACAGAGTTTGGTAGACAGATTATCTCTGGGATGTTTATTCTTTCTTAGCAGCTAGGAAATTCTTATATTTGCATTCTGTTTTGATCTCCTGAGCCAGTTCCTTTTCGTGCTGATGGATAGTCGATGAATGTGTCAGCGTGACACCACGGAGCGTAGTCTGGGTTAGTAATACAGGCGTTAGACATCTTCACAGAGAGAATAATATCCCCTTGTGACACAAACATCTAGATGCAAGTCGTAGAATCATAGTCCTCCAATAGACGATAGTGTAAGAAGCATTTTAAATCGACAGTGTCATTTCCGTTAATGTTTTATTAGAGCATTCTGCTGGTGCAACTTATGTGTTTTGTGGTAAAGAGCCATGTACTTTGAGCTGTACAAGACAGACGGGCTGAGAGCCGGGCTGTCCGCTCGCTGGACAAACCCCCCGTGGAAGATGGTGTCTGTTGCGTGCAGACCAGCTGAATGAACTCGTCACTGGCAACCCTCATGCAACCATCAGCATTCAGCACTGGGGCTGTTAGTCCCTGCAAAACAGTCCTAGAGGACAGGCATGGTGCAGCACTTACTGACGTGAACCATGGTGTAACGATCCTACACATTTGCAGAAGACTTTGCATGTTGACTGTTCCAGATCAAATCAATTTGGAAGTAGAGAGCCTGAAGGTATTGTTTGAAATGCAAATAATGCAGATCATCACAGGGTGGTTTTGTTCTCCCCTCTCCATAAGGAGGAGGAGGAGGAGGAGCACCATTCTGGGCAAGGGCTGCTGTGGAGCCTGACAGTTACCTGCCCCAGCTGTGGGCAATCTCATTGTCTGCCCCAGCTGTGGGCGATCTCATTGTCTGCCCCAGCTGTGGGAGATCAGGCAATTAGGAGGAGCTCTTACAAAAGGGCTGGGGGTTGAAAGCAGCAGCCTTTGTAGCAGGAACGTGGTGGGAGTTGGTCAGAGGAGAGATGGGGATGCAACAGGATCTTTCATAATGCAAGAGGTAGGTGTGTTTTATTGGCCTGGTAGATGAGTTCTGTTAATGCTCGTGGAAAAAGGTGTTGTGGGTTGCAATGATTGTTCTCTGCTGTGGGTGCTGGAGCTTCTCCACTGGGCTCTGCTGGGTGCAGCCCTGTGGTACCACAATGCAAGGGCCTTTCAGAGCTTCCAGGAAGCCTGCGCTGTGGGGACAGCAAGTCAAGGTCCCTTGGGGATGTCTCTGTTGGTGTGGTCTCCTCTCTCTGTGGTGCTGCCAGCTTCCCTGTGGGCCAAAGCAGGATTTCTGGTGTTGTGCTGAAGCTGTGGCCTCCTCCTTTCTCACTCCAACGTATCTCTTAATAGCGCGTGGCTACGTCAGAAATGCAGCTACCCCTGTATGAGGTCTCAAATTCATTGAGAGGATGATGTTAATTTGCATGTTTGAACAGTCCAGTTGGTTCTGCCTCCCAGTTAATGCAGGCTTCTTGTATATCTTCCAGTAATGGGGCAGCCTGCCATCTTTCTTCTACCAAAATACCTGTGGTGGTCCCTGAAGTACATACTCAGTAATAATATTTGTTAAATATATTTGAAGAAAGTGACTGAAAGGACTTTTTTTTTTTTTTTAAATCTAGACATATGTATATCTGCAGTACTATGTAATATCTTCGTATATCTGCCCAAGTTGGGTTTAGCATCTTCAGCTTTTATACCGGAATGCTTGGGCAGCTGTGAAGGCAAGAGATGAAATGCTTACGCGTGCCAGCCAGGTCTTTCAGGTGAACCTAAAATAAAAGCGGCCCCGTAGAGTCACGGGCTGACCTTCCCTGCTGTAGAGGCGCAGGGCTCTGGGCTACTTCAAGAATTACTTTATCATGGTTTCTTTATTAGTGTCGTCTCAGTTCCCTATCATGTAAACTTGCGCAGTTATATTGACATATTTTTCTTAGAGAGGCTTTCATACCAAAAAAAAAAAAGTTCTTGAGAAAGGTTAAGGCTCATAATGTTAAATAACTATTGACCTCTTAGATACCTTGCTTTTAAGCTCTTCTTACTGTTTTAGATAATTCTGAAGCCACTTTGGGCTGTCTTGACTACTTTTGCAGCTGATTTCTAAATTATGCTATAAAATGCATGTTTGTTTTACCAGCACAAAGCTACCAAATTGCATCTGGCTCAACTGAGTAACATTGTATCTACTTTTTGCTTGTCCTTTCACTTTAGGTACATATTTATCTTTAATCAAGGCCAATATTTGTAAGTTATTTACAGGAGGTTCTGTGTTTTCTGTAAACTGGCATACAAATGTCTGCTTAGGAATACTTATTTTTTTTAACGTTGCCTCAAGCCACTGTGATAAGAGTTAGGTCAAATATAATAACTACAAACAATGAGGAAAAAAGGAAATGAAAACCAGCCTCTGTAAGCGTAGACAAAATGAAATTTGGGTCTTGGTAGGGAGGAAGACATAATATTTTGTATGATGGCTATGAAAATATATTTTTTTTTTTCCCAAAAAAATTGATGTTACAATATTTAAAGTACAAAGCAACTGTTGGAGGCTGAGTCACTGCAGTGTGTACTTTGGGGAGGGGGAGGAATTAATGCAAAAATTCGCAGCAAGCTTTTAAAGCTTTTAGTACAAGAAACTTGCTTTTATGTCAACAAACCACTGTCATGGAGCCTTGAAATGTTTGGGCCCTGGGTATTGTAATGCCATTTCACATCCCATAAAGGCTTACTGTCTTCTTTGTAAATACGCCTCGGGGCATTGTCGAGTCAGACGGGGAAATCAATTCAGAGGTTGTTGGGGAGGACCCTCTAAGATTTGGGCTGCTCGGGCTCACAGCCTCTCAAATTTAACAGGTCTCCCCAAAAGCAGCTTGGTTTCCCCGTGGTCAGATCCCGTTGTAAACCCCGCTTTGTGTTCAGTCTCAGATCTAGGCACGGCTGGGAGGAGGCCTCGGCTTTGATACGGCAAAATGAATCTTTATCTAAAGAAAACATATTTCTCCCTTTTGGATACGCTTTTGAGGGCTAGAATGTAAAGCATTGACCGAACTGAAGCAATTACGGTTGGTGATAAAATGTTCGGAATCCCTGCCTGGGAAAGCTGCTAGAAGAAACTTTTCTGTCTCCTTCTGAGCCCTCCCTTCTTCCTCCTGGTGAAAGGAGACGATTCAAGTAGACTGCAGCAGGCTATGTTCTCTGGGAAGGAAAATAATCTACTGATGGGAACCAACAGCTCTTTGACCACGTTGCCTAAACAATACCCGTAACGGAGAAAAGCATATCGTATAACTTTGAGTGTTTCCCATCTTAAATAAGGTTGAACCTAAAGATTTTTCCTAATTGCCCCAGCGGAACAGAAAATGACAATTATTTCTCTTGTGCAGGGAGACACGCTTCATTGTCAGCTTGTGAAACCTTTTGGTTTCAAAGTGATCCTATGCTTTGTCTTGAGTGCCTTTGCATTTTAAAATATGGTTTCCTCTACTTTATCCAAAAAATGGGAAGAGAGATGCTGAGTCTATGTATCGAGTCACCACGTTCCTAGTCAAGAATTAACAGATGTGGCTTTTCCCTGTACTTGGGTAGGGTGTGGGATGGGGAAACGAGTGGAGGGGTGAGGGCAGGGAAAGGGTGGGGGAAGAAACAGGAGAAAGGAGGAACAAGAGAAAAGAGAAGTAGTGAGCTGTGAACATCCATTGGTTTGTTGCATTACTCAGGTCGTGTTCCATGCGTTGGGCTTTTATTCAGGACTCATCAAGTCGGTTACAGAGATGTTGAACTGTAGGTAAACTGGTTTGCTCACCTCTTTGAAACGCTGACACTCATGTCTAGCTGGGGAGTATCAACCAGTATGTGACCCGTGCAACTTAAATGCAACTTGGCCTGATGATGCTGATCATACATGATTTTTTTTCTGCGAGACCTCTTTTCCCTGGGAGAATCGATTGCAAATAATGTTGATTAACCTTGAGATGTCGTATGAATTTTTTAAAACAGCCGAGTGCTTTGGGAACTTGGTGGAAGTAGACTTAAAGCTTCTAATCAAACAAAGCAAAAAAAAAAAAAAAACTCTCTGTTTTTCTGAATTTAGGTGAGTGGTTGTAGACATAAAAACTAGTTGAATCTATAGCCAGGTGACCTTTACCACACACTATCAAAATCCAGTCCCTTGTGCATGTTTATGGGAATCTGATGATAGCTGAATAAAAATAGTTATATTTCAGTAAGGATGAAACAAAGTCTTCTAGGGTGGGGGAGAAAAGGAAAGAAGGTGATGAGAAAAATATAACCTTGCTTGAAAATGACAGGCTGTTCTAGCTGGAACTTCCAGCTGAAATACTGGCCTGAGGCGCTTGTCGAGCATGGACTGTTACACTCCAACCAGTTTAGCTTTTGCAAAACTATCCTCAACAGCAAGCCCTGAGACGTGTCAGTCAATATCAGCCACCGAGAGCAGTAAGCGCTCCAGCGGAAACCCTTGCGTGTCCATCGTCGTGTTCAGCGATGCAAAATGAAACGATTCTCTCGGAGGTAAACAGCACCCTACAAGGAGAGGGGGTACAGGGGGAAATGGGCAAACTACTTGGCAGCCCCAGAGTTTGGGGTGATCAAATAAAAGCGTCGGGGATTTTTTTATCACCTATTTTGCTATCTTGCCTGTAAGGTTTGTTCTGGTTTTGCTGTTGACGTCCACAGTTACACATCAGCATAGCATTCAGTACGAGATTAAGTAAGGAATGTAGAATTAACTTTATCACTCGTGTGAGACTGAGAAACTACTGTTGATGCAGTGTATAGCGTCTGGTTGATGATGCGTGCTCAAACTTACCCGTATATCATGTTTTTCTCTGTAATATTTCGAAGAACAGAAAAGCTGTATTCTGTCTTTCTGCAGGGAATAAGTGACGTTCTCTAAACATATGGCTAAAGACACAATCATGGACACCCGTTAGAAGCACTTGAAGTGTTTTCCATTGTTTGGAAATTACCCCACTTCTGCTTCACAAATGCTTGATCACCAGACTTTAAGCATCTAAGTTTGTATTCAGACTTGCTTGTTTATCTCATTCTAAACTTTCGAGCTCATTCTTCTGTGGAGGACCTTCCCAAAATAACCAAAGTTCAACAGACTGCTATAGAAACATGTTTTTCCTAATGACAAAACAAAACTAAAGGAGGGGCAGGGGGAATCCTGGAAGATTTTTTTTCATGGTAATGTTTTGAAAGGAGAGTTTTGCTCACTGAAGACTATCGGAATTTTTTCAATAATCTGCAAAGCGTAATTTCTGCTTGACTTAGCAGAAAAAAGATTGAGTATTGCATCAGCTTTCAGTGTATTCTAATCTACAGAATTTTTAATAAAGTATTATTCAGGGCAAACAAAATTCTGTACAATTGTACAAAAGCTTCCACACCTAAGGAATGTGCAGGAGTCTCTCATGATTTCAGAGCTTCCACTATAGCATTTGGAAAATGTGGAAACAGTCTGGTTCCATGGATAGAAAAAAATGGGGAAAATTGAGAAAGGAGAAACTAGGCAATTTGGAACAAGTAAACAAAAACTGGGATTGTAGGAAAAAAGCAAAACAAACCAAAAAACCCCTCAAATGCTTGAAGATTAGAGAATAGTATAAAAGCAGATAGTTTATAAAGATGGTATGTCAAAGGACTGAAGAATGAACAAGAAAATGCCTTAAACTTGAAGGAGAAACATTTTTTCAGAAACCTGTTTGATTCACGGAGCAAGTTTCTCCACCAGTGCAGAACCAGCAAACACCTTCAGGCAGAACCCTTGCTCTTACGGCAAAAGTGCACGCCGCGCTCTTCGAGATAGTGAAAAATGGAGTATCAAAATGTTTAACACTATCACTTCCATGGATTTATATAGCATTTAGTCTTTTATAAACTGACACACTGACAAAACTCTTTCTAAGAACACTGCTTGATATACGCTGTTAACTCTTGGTGATATGATTGCAAGGGTCCAATCCTGCTTATTCTGGAGAAAAAAAATCTCTTTTACTTGGAAGCAATAGGATTAAATTTTAACAGAGGAAAGAGTAGCTGATATGTACCAAGGGAACCTGCAATGCAGCATAACTACAAAAGAAAATAGTTCATAGAACATCAACTTCTAAGTGAAGTTTTTCTTCAAATTTTATTTGCGCCTAAGTCAGTTTTCAGTAGAATGATTTTTTCACTTCTGCCTGCTCTTAATCTTGCAAATCTTGCATTTGCCTTGCAAGTTCTTTGCAATGAAAATGTTCATCCTGACTTAAGACCTAATGTTATCAGGTGCGGAACAGCCTCCAATTTTTTTAACAGTAAGAGTATGCCAGCTATGATGTACTTCCAGTTAAAACCCGTAATGCTTGATATCTTGCTGCTGTTAATGCTGAAGAAAAACTGAAGACGGAAACTGGCACATAAATATATTTGAAAGTATCAAACTGTTGGTAACAAAGGCAGAGAACTAGGGTCAAGGTTTTTTGGCCGGATGATGCTGTAGCAGCAGTACCTGCTTGCAGTAGAATTAAGGTGTCATCGAAGCTTGAATGAGAAGTTCAAGGGGCTATGTGGGTAGGACTTTATTCTCTAGTAGTTTAAGGCATATTTTTTTTTTAACTGTAGGGAAGCTTTGCTCATAACTGAACAGAAATCAAAAGCAACAGGAAGGCTTTACCTGCAGTGCTGCTCAACCACTTCCTTCCCCCCTCCGACATGCACGCTCTCCCTTCCTCTCACCTTCTGTTTGTTCTTTCTAGCAGTTATTCTTCTATTGTCCCCTTTGGTCTCTTATCAGGGACGCTTTTCATCTCTACTTACACCTGCCCCCTATATTTCCATGCTTTTATTTCTATTTATTCATTTATTTCTTTGCTGAGCCGAACGCAGAGCGAGAGTTACCGTAACACGCAACTTCCCCGTGCGCTAGAAAATCAGCTGCCCTGTCTGCAGGGGATGGAAAAAGGTTGATGTGGTGTTCCAGCGCTGCTGTGGGGCGTGTAGAAGAGGCAGAGCATGAGGAAGACTCATGGAGATAGAGTTCAGGTGAAGAAAAACAGTAGTTTAGTGTTGCGGGCTATAAGAAAGGGTCGCGGCTCAGTTGTGCAAGCAGCAGCTCTGATAGTACGGGGACAGGCTTCTAGGTTTTTATAGGAAAGACACTGAGAAACTATTTCAGACCCAGCCTGATCTTTCCACGCCCAGCTCAGAAAATGGTTTGGTAGCTGGAATAACACTGGTTGCAATGTACAGTAGAATTTGGTTCCAGAGCACTAGTAACTGCGGAGGTTAATGACAAAGTTAAAGGAGCTATTGTAATAAAAGNCAGACTTGCTTATGCAGATATCCACGGGTATTTCGCTAGAGAATCATTTTCCTTAGTAATGAGGAGAAGTTATTTAGCCATTATCAGTAAATAGTGCATCCTAGAAAACTTGATGCTTTTCTTGACACTTTAATCTCTTTCTGTATCCCAGAAAGCAAATAGCATCATGATTTTTCTCAAAGCATTAGTGAGATTTATTTTAAACCCCCACATGTACACAGGTGTTAAGTCCTTTAGTGATGGCTCAACTGTTAGAGCTCTAAAGTAACGTTAATGTTTTTCTGTCAAAATGCTTTTCATCTTATACTAGGATTATATGAGTTTCTGTGCCTCACATAGGATTAAATTTTTAACTGTCAAAGTTTTTTCCAGAAATTATTTGCACTTTCTGTAGTCGGAGTCCACGTGCAAGTGGCTCGTTGGGTAAAGACCATCTCCCTAACAACTGGAGGGTGCAGGACGCCTCTTTAACTGCAGATTTTGAAATGAGTGAATTGTAGTTGCAGACTGCTTGAGACAGTCTCTTAAGGCAAGAAAATATTGAATAACTTTGGTCTGTTGACTTCATTTCAGTGTGTCTGTTCTACAAGATTGCTGTGCACGATTTAAAATATAAGAAAGGAAACTTAACAGCTATTGTAATTAGTCAAATGATAGAAAAGTAGCAGTTTCAATGAAAATGTGAAGTATTTTCTATGGTATCGTAGCTTGGAAAGACTGATGTATATTTTGCTGCCCTGTGTAATAGCAACAGGCATCTGTATGCCGCTGCTTCCGAGATTCAGACCCTCTGCAGCCTCTTTGCTAGCTGTATTTCATTAACTTTTATAAACCTCCTGCCTTCGATAACAGCAAATGAAACTCTGGCACAATGTCTCCCTCTAGGCCACCGACAACTCCAGCTCCCAATAATTCAGTGTTGGAGTTGAATAAAAGACAAATTATTCTGTCATGTGTCAGTAGCTACAATACATCAACCAGTAATGCAAGGTACTTACTGTGGAAGAAGCGGAGATATTTTCAATTACTGCCAGCTACTTAATTATCCACGGCGCAGGGGTGTGTGGAGCGCGTGGCTTGCTGTGCTGTAGAAAGCACAGCTTCCTGTTTGGCTCCAAACCCTGGGTTTCCTGTGCTCGGGCACATGGGACCAGAAAAAAAAACACTTGAGGTTTCAGTGGGTTTTTTATGTTAGTTGAAGAAAGTACGGCTCTGTAAAAAAAAAAAAAAAAGTCATACCAAGGGGTAAAAAATAAAAGTGTACCTTCTGGATAGGATGTGTTTGTGTACAGCGGAGCTGAAGTCAAGTGGAGCACAGCAACCACAAGCGCTCTAAAACTTTTGCTTTCTTATGGGACAGGCTTTACATGAACTTGCTCAAAGCAAAACAACACGTGAGCCTTTCAGGTGGCTCACCGATATGCTCCAGCCTTCGTTTGTTCTCATCCTGATGTGATGTCCAGGCCTTCCGTGTAGCACATCTACAATGGTTGAGAAGTGGTTCTGGTGACCAGGCTGAAGAACCATCCTCTGGACTAACCTTCCTCCAAGGAGTGATGGAAACAGTCTTCTGGTAGTGTCCTTCCTAGATACATTATCTTCTTCTACCCTCTTGAAATGCTGCAGCTTCTTTTGTTCCCTAGCAAATATTTTGCTCTTTTTGTTTGTTTTGCCCCTTTTTTTTTAACTTTAAAACTCCAGCACCTCACTACTACTTCAGTTTGGCAAAGAATTTGATTCTTAAAGGCAACCTACTGAAAAGTCATCCATAAGTTAAAGAAAGCAATGTTTTTATGTAGTTTCCTTTTTTAAAAAAAAGCAAATGCTGCAGAAAATATTGAGTTATTGTTTTGCAGAATTCTACACAATAAGTATTTAAATTCAGGTTTCTGAGATGGGATTTTATCTTCCTGTGGGCTTAGATCAAAAAATCCTGATTCAAAGTATTTTTTTATAGAAATATGATATTTTCAGGATGGTACCCCGAAGACTTAGTAGAGCAACAGTACTGCTATTACACATATATCAAAGAAATAGGTCAGAATCATGCTCTTGTTAGTTCATAGGCGTTTTTCTTATTTGGTTATACACCTTTGACATCTTTGAGAATTAAAAATAAGATGTTTCTTCAGCAAGGCAGGGCTCACTTTTAGAAGGCAGCTGAACCCGAGTGACAGAGACCAACCATCGTGAGCACTGGTCTGTCCCTGCCAGGGGAAGGCGGTGTCCCAGCTACCTACCCTGGTGGGAATGATTACTCAAGAAACTGCCCTGTTTGGACTCTTTATGAAACAGCGGCTAAACAAATGTCATAGGCTAGATTCAACCCTTTCCTGGACGTGTCTTCTACGGAGCTCCTCTAAATCTAGAAAATTACTTCTCTTACGGGCAATAAAAGAGTACTGCTACAGCTTCTCCTCGTGTCATCTTTCTGTGTCACTTTCAGTGAACAGATATCTGGTTTTGCTCTTGCAATTAACTTCCTGGAAAACATTAAGTTAGGAGCAGTTTCATTTGTCCAAATCCTTCAAAATGCTTATGACCTCAATCGGTACGAGTTTTCCCTGTCTTTAATAGCTCAGTGGTGAAAATAAGCGTTCTTCCTTTTTCGAGGCTTTGAGTACACATCCATGAATGACAGCTATCTTGAGAGACCCGAGTTGAAACAGAGGTCTCCTATTGATGAACTTTTTACATAGTAGGCAACATATTGGAAAAACAATGCCAAATAATGTTTTCTTTCGTGGACTATAAAGTTTTATTTCTCCTTTACCAAAAAAAAAAAACCAGACCCCAAAATCTGGCATTGGAGACACATATGTGACCTTAGTGTTGGGTGGATTAGTATCTAAGGATTCAGCCAAGATGCTTGAGTAAAGGAGAGGTTGGTTTTTCTTCAGACTGTCTCTCTCTTTCTGAGAGGTCTTTGCTTATTGCGATTGCGGAACACAAACCACTTTGCTTGACGGGTGTTGCCATCATGTGTGTGTTGGGGAGGGTTGTGCGGGTTTTGGCTGGGATAGAGTTAGTTTTCTTCATAGTGGCCGGTACGGTGGGTGCTGTGTTTTGGATTTGCGACCCAAAAAGCGTTGATAACACACCAGTGCTGGAGCTATTGCTGAACGGTGTTTGTACAGCATCAAGAGGCTGGGAGAGGTCACAGCCAGGAGACCTGCCCAAAGGTGACCAAAGGGATACGTCAATGCTACCACGTCATGCTCAGCAATAAACTGGGATTGGACTGAGGGGTTTGCTGTTGTTGAGGGACTGGCCGGGCAGCAGGGAGCTCCTGGTGAGCGCTTGCTTTTTACATCACTTGCTTTTCTTTTGTTTTGTCATCTTTTTCTCTTCTACTTATTAAGCTGTCTTCACCTCAACCCTAAGAGGTTTCTCACTTACACCCTCCTGATTTTCTCCTCCTTTCTGCCAGGTAGCGCGTGGCTGCCTACCATGGTTAACTCTCAACAGGGGTCGTGGCCAGTTCAGGAAAATTGCGTGGGTACTGGGAGCTAAAATTAGCTGATTTAGTGCTGTTGGTCCTTAACTTCTAGTTTGCAGAATTATACAAATCGCTGCGGTGATCTATTACACAGCTGGTTATCAGGAGAGGACAAATATATTTCATTTTTGCTAAGTAATGTATGCATACATGCGCACAACAAGCTACTTTGTCAATGTCACATTAATTACCCGATAATATTGAACTTGCTTCTTGCCGTAAACTTAGATGTGCATTTCCTTGCATCGTAATAAATTATGTACTAAACCATACCTGTTACTGCAAAAAAATGTTTATAGTAAAGCTTATCCCTGCCAATTAGCTTAAAAATGAGTAGCAAGAGATTTCCCCTGTCCTCTACTTATTGCTTCAAGTATCATAAGTGTTCTCCTTCAGTTTGTATAGACAGACTTTGCTGTTTAATAAGCAATGTTGTATGGCAGTTATGTTGCAGAAATAGCAGTCAAATTAGTGGATTCAAATTTTCTCTCCCCGGCCTAGTCTTCAGTAGAGAAAATAACTGTAATCACTGCATCCAGTTTCCCTGGCCCTATCCTCCGTAAAGATAAATACTTCAATTCTTTGCGATCTGTCAGCAGGACTCTCTGCAGATGACCTTACAATAACTGTTTCAGTTTTGAAAACATCTTTGTTCAAATGAATCCTTCAGATTATATTTCTTGCTTTTGAAAAACCCGAGCAACAACAACAACAAACCCAAACCCCACCCAAATCTTGTGCTCTGAGTATTTAAGAACTCGGAGAGAGCAGCATGACTTGCTGTTGTTCTGTTGGAAGTAATTGAAAATTTTCTTCCTCTAGTTTTGGTCTTTGTTTTATGCTTGACAAATAAAAGAAAGAGAACAAAAAGAGACAAGTTATAAGACATGTTGGGGTGGGTTTTCTTTTGCAGTTGAAAACTAAAAACCATAGTTACTGGCTGACTGTCAAAATCCTTTAGATCTGTCAAAATACTATAGTACGAAATAAGATGGACAAACCATTGCATCTGATGGACAGGAGCATGGAAAGGAAAATCAGGTTAGAGAAACGTAAAAGAAAGAAGGAACAATACTTTGTTTCCTGGCAACTTCCTAGCAATATACTGCTGTCCAGAAATGGTTCCCTGTAAAGTCACTCCATGTGACGGTGACGTGAAATCTTACAGCTTGTGTTGTAAGCTATCCTTCTTGTTCAGACAGTAGAAAGCTCTGCTCTTGACAGCACCGACAAGAAACCCGGAGGTGACAGGACTTCGCTTCTAATCGACGATTTTACATCTGATGCTGGTGTTAATGATGAATAACCCAAAGCTGTCGTTAAAGATGCTGGAACGGCTTCTCTGCTGCACTGAGTTTCTGCTTTATTCAGTAGTTATAGAGGGGCCACCAGGGTACAATTTTTAGTTCTTGGTCTGTCTAGCTCCACAATTGTTTAAAGCCATCCAAATAATTTCCTAACATCACCAGGTACGTTTCAGGAGTTTGTCAAATAACTTGAGATAGCAAAGACAGTGGGCAGTGCCTTCTATCCCTGTGACTTTAGATGCAACATCTCGGGAGTCAGGGAAGTCACAATTTAGTGTTTTGGGGTTTTTTTTCGAGAGCACTAAGTGCAGACTGCTTTCTCTTCCTATTTTTGGCTTCTTGGTTGAGTGAGATTCTTGCCTTATTTATTCAGTCCTTGCTGTTTGCTCTCTTAATGAGAGTCTGTACTGATGACACAGGAAACAAACGCATACCTTTTGCTTTCAGATGTGTGCTACCTGAGTATCTGGGCACTTCTCGAGAAAGTAATTTGTGTTATATTCAGTAAGATGTAAGTAAACTCAGGAGCCCTGTTCGGAGCTAAAGACAGTGTAATTCTGCTATTATTAAAAAACCAAACAATCAAAAAAAAAAAAACCAAACCAAAAAAACAAACAAAAAAAAACCAAAACCCAAAAACAAACAAAAAAACCCCAACAAACCAACCCAAACATTAGGCAAAGATGCATTTCAAGTACTCTATTCACTGCAGAATACCTCTTTTAAAAAATATCTTCTTAATATTTTCTTAAGACCCTTAGACTGAGTCTCTCTGTACAGAAAAACCTGCTGAGAGTGACTGGGTGACCGCACTCATCCTCCTTTACAAAGAAAAACTTACTCCTCAGAATAATCCCTTTTTCAGAAAGTTCTTGAGCCAGGGATGCCAAGGTATCCTGTCTCCAGCTACTCTTTCCTAGGTGAGCCCGTATGAAAGGATAACGATTGGCGGGGTATGTTGTGTCCTGACACAAGTTCTGTTTGCAAAGATCGTGGACAAATGGTTAACCAGGCTAAGTTTTTCTATGCTTTATGGATTTATCTGTGGTATGAAGGTCATGGCATACTGTGCCCTGTGGACCGGTTCTCTGAGGGCTGGCTATATCTTCTATACATCTTCCCTTCACCCAGGGAAGCGCACACAACTGAAGAATCCAGATTGTTTGAGCCCTTATGTGGGTTAGTATCAAGTGCTTCTCTTCATAATGGCACTCGCACGGAGTAAGGCAGGATTTGATTAATGAGAAGACAGATTTATTTTTTTTTTAAGAATAGCTGAGATCCTTCATGTCCCCCAGTTATACTACAAGGAAATCATCACAACAGATCTGGCAGGACATGCTTCATTCATCTCTTAAGGCTTATTATCTGAACAAGCTTACAAGAAACATGTCAATGAATGCCTTAAGACTGCAACAGCTCATTAATTGTGTAGTCCTACAGTAAAAATAGACATGAAATGCAATCATTACTTCTCAGTTACATTTGTTGGGATTTTTTTATTAGCTAATGTTGAATGATAGCTAATTTTCTGTAAATAACACTCACTTTGCTTTTTTCTAAATGATCAGTAAAGTTTTTAACAGAATAGTACCTTGAATAACAACATGTGTTAATATAGAATAACGAGCTTGAAATTCTAAGTCAAATTCTATGCTGAAATATTTATTCCTTCAAAATGGAGCTGATTAAAGGTTATTTTCCTGCAGTTTTATTACATGATACCACTTTTACAACTGAAGGAAAGTCATATAGAATAAAAGACACGTGGATCAGAAGATGAGAGACATAGAATGAGGACAATACACCATGTCAGTGGTTCTTCTTTTGCATCTTCTCAAAAAAAAAAAAAACCCAAAAAACCAACAACAAAACCAAAAAACCCAAGCCCAAATAAACTTTCAGTCTTCTCCTTTGCTGCCAGTTTACCTGTAGTATCTCGCCCAGGCACAGTAAACAAGTTCTATGAAAGGTAGCGATGGGGGCTGGTGCCGTTAAAGCACTATACATTTATTTCCCCTTTTCAATCTACAAGCATTATAACCAAGCACAAGTTAGTATCTTTTCTTGAAAATGCAGCCTTTCAAGATCATAAGTCAGTAGACCACACTAGTAGCCAACAGATAAACTTTAAAAAACAGTTTGTAAAGGAAAGAATACGCTGTGAACCGATAAGCATTCAGAAACGAACAAGTTTGCTGAAATTCTTGAGGGATTTTAGTGAATCAGTGGGGTCAAAGCTTGGTGTTACTACTACATAGATTTCATTTTTTAAGTAAACTTTGAAAAAATTGGAGGAAAAAAGTGTTGATAAAGTATAGGATGAATATAGACAAAAGTAAAATTAGTGCTAAATGCAGAAGTGTTATAAGCATTGGCTTGAAGACATTAGACATTCATCATAGGGTCTGTTAAATACAAATCCTCTGCCCGGGTCTTAATTGTCATTCCTACTCTGTGCGGACCTCACCCCATTGAAGTCTGTAATCTTTTTGCCTGTGGCTGAAATAAAATGCAGGATTCATTCTTTTGGTTCTTTACTGTCTTTATGGCATTTCTTTCAGTAGCGTATTCTATGGTTAATGGAGCTCTGAGGTGCGAAATTTAAAGTGAAACCCTGTTTTCATGCAAATTAATAGCAAATGCTCGAGAGTGCTAGGAATTTGCCCTTAATGTTTATCAGAACCAGCCTGGAACGGGAGAACAGAATGAACAGTGACTTAGGCACAAGTTTGAGGCATGGAGATAATTCTGTTGGCACCTCGCTCTATGAAAATGCTGGAGTCATCAGCGACACTGGAGCTTGAAGCCTAGCTTAGCCATCAACTTGGCATTGCTTGCAAAGAAAGATATCATGCAATGGGAAGAAGCAAACTATATATTAACTACTAAAAAAGAGGAGTATATGCACTTTCATCATAGTGAAATAAGGATAAATAAAATACCGGCATAATGCTGGAACTCATTTATAATGAAATTGATAAACACTTTCCCATTTCTATTTTTTCTTATGAACCTAGAGAAACATTTCCCTTCATTTGCTGCTTTTGATGATTTATCAGTTCTGGTTTTGAATACAGGTGTTCTGATAATATTTACCAAACTCTGAAATAGGTGATCCTGGCTCCTGCCTGATAAGAGAAGCTATTTGTTGGTCTGCAATAGAGATATGTCTGAGCTTAGTGACAGAAAAACAAAGGAAAATGTGAATGCATTGATGTTTCCCTTTGGCTCTTTCTCCTGTATTCTTTGAAAAGAATATCTTTCAGTGCCAGAACTGTGGAGGGGTCAAAAGGACCGGGAGAGTATCAACTGTGAGAGCAAAGAATAAAGAAATAAAAATGAACTGAAGTGATTGAAAGATTGATCGGATTTACTTTTTTTTTTAAAAAACCATCCAACCTTGATGCTGTAAGATGAAAGGCCCAGCAGAAAAACAGAAGCAAGAGTAACGGACAGAGGATAGCACCAGGAATTAGCCAAGGCGTTAGGCCACACTATTTCTAGTGGGGGGTGTGTGTAAATCTAGGTCAGGTACTCCTGCCTGGACGTGGTCTCTTGTGTCCATCACTGATTCCTGCTGAGAGTGAAGGAAAGTTTGTGCTCTATCTCTCCGAATACCTGTCACGGGTTGTTTGGCTATCTCAAATTTACAGGACAATTTACTATGTAAATTAGAGTTTATTTTATGAGCTCATTAAGAAATATAACAACCAGAGTTGAATTCCCTTTGCACAGACTAATAGTCTATCACATGAATTCACTTATTGACCACTCGAGTTGTGAGGTTTCACAACTTATAACCTGTAACTCTTACGTTGTGCGTCTACGAGCAAAATTAGATCCCTAGCCAAGGGTGAGAGCGCTCATCCTTCCCCCTCCATCACGGTGTGGGTGTTCCCTGTGTCACACCAGGGAGCATAAAAGCCTTGGTAGTCCAGCTGCTGTTAGAGCTGTTTTAAAAGGTTTTGGGGTAAACTGACGTTTTTATACCTTCCAGCAAGAAAATTTGGTCTGCGCCGTTTCCATGAGGCAGTAGATTGTGACGAAACTGCCAGGCACTCAATGTGCAAAGATGGTGGCTGCAGGAGGCAGCAATCTGCAGGTGACAATGGCTGCATAATGGCCTTTGAGCTCTTTCTGGCCTCCTCTCCTGGCCCTGTGGTGGTCTTGCATTCACCTAATGGCGCTGCTCCATTAGGTCAGCCCAAGTCAGGCGTTACCGTGGGCAGCGTTAGCCAAAATCTGAGCAGGAGGTGAGCGAACAGTCACGATACCCAAGGAGGTTGACTTAGGCACTTACACTTTGATACTGAGGTCGTGTCCTGGGATAACTCTAGGGGCTACGGTTAGGTTGCCTGGGCTAGGAGTGCTGATGTGTGGATGTGGTGCTGAGGGACACAGTTTAGTGGAGGACTTGGCAGTGCTAGGTTAACGGGTGGAGTCGATTGTCTTAAAGGTCTCTTCCAACCAAACTGATTCTAGGATCCTATGCTTTTGAGAAGACCTCCCCAGCCTCAACATGCGCAGAGGAACTCAACACAGCGCTGTGCCAAAATTTTTGGAAGTGAAAGTAGTTCCGAGGGCTTGTGTTTTCTCTCTCCAGCACCCTCCGAATGCCAGTCACTAATCTTATGGAAATCTTGCATAAGCATGTGTATAGCAGTGACACTACACAGTACCGTTGCTGCGATGTTCCCTGTTTTCTTTACGCAGCAGGACATAATCAATTCAGACACACAGAAATGACTATGTATTAATGCCCCTAGGAACATATTTAGATAATTTATTTAGATAATTCATGGAACTTCTGTTAAATCGGTGTGAATTGGAGATGTATTCTCATCATACTACCTTTATCAAATTCCTTTGTAAATAACCTCCAGTTTTCTTGGGTCAAGTTCAACGCCACCTGAATCTAATATTACTACATAATTTTTACTGTTTAACAATAGAAAGCTGGAGATTTGATAGTAATTTCCTCTCCGTTCTGAAAGTGTCCTAATTTTTTGTGATTGTATACTGTAAATTGCTGTATATTCCTCAGAAATGGCTGTAGATACTCAGCACTTTGTAGGTCTTAGCAATAGGATACGAAAGCGGTGGAGACTACAAGGAAGGAACGTGTATATTATGAGGTAGTTACGCCTATAAACTCTGGCCTATTGTAAGATATTAACTCTATGCTGCTACTTTCAAGCTTAGGTGCAAGTTTTCTGTACTTTGATGTTGATTGATACTTAATTTTCATAGACTCTGAATTCATAGTCATTTCATTTTTGAAATAGGCATCATGCAAGTTGAAGGAGACTGATTTATTTCTTTTATTATTTTTTTTCCTTGTGCAAAAGGCAAAGACTTCTGAAAAGCAGAGATAATCACTGTACGTTTGTATGTTAATGTTACCAGGTAATCATCTTGAAAGACTGAATATGATTAACACTTTGAATCATAAACTAGAGAAAATGTACAACGCTTGACAGGGAGTGAAACATCTAATACAATGTGGAAACATCTGGCCAGGAAATTGTTTTCCAAACACTGAAAATTGTAAGCAATTATCAAGTATTTTACCTGACCATACTCATAACTCTGTTTTAGTGACACTTTAACGGATATTATGTTTCATTTCTCAGCAGTCTGATTTTTTGGATAATCACCCTAGATCTGTGATTTACACTCTTCCATCTTCCTGCTTGATGTGCACGGCAAATATTTCTGTGGTGTACTTTAAGGGGGCAATCAAGGCTGGAGATGAAATAAGGCACTCTTGTGACAATTGAAGGGAAGAGCTTAATTTGGCAATTCTCATCAGGGAGGGATCTGACAGGAAATCCAGGTGGCCCTAAATCAGCTTGAGCTAAACTTCTAGGGAAGTGAACCTGCATACGCCAATTTTCTCAGCATAACCTAGGTGTTATTTTCAAGACCTTTTCTTGAGGTGGATGTATTTATACGCAACTTTGGGATGTGGCAAATTGCCAGAATATGGGGGCAGATGTATTGGCTAATAATAACAACATAGAATGTGACTTATTTATGCCCTAGATATCAGTCTGTAAACCCTTCATGGAAAAAGGAGGGCAACTCCATCCTTTGCATACCCATATACACTCAAATATGCATTTTTCTACTGCATATTTTCCTGGAACGGAAGGTAGAGTAACAAAGGAAAGAGTCAAAGGATGCTAGGTTTCTTTTGACTCCGAGGAGGTCTGTAGCTTATAAATCTGGATGCTGTTTCTGGCTTCCGAATGTGGTTGTGAACCGTTCACAATTTTTATTGTGCTAATAAGCCTCTTCCTGTAGCTAGCCTTGGCCATTAAGTAGAAACTGCCTTTTCATCTCAGAAATGGAGCTTCCTATCTCAAATCATTCCAGGACATGCCATCAAACTGACATCCCTAGTGGCCATTTCCTCATCTCTTAGATGAAAATTGCAGTAAGAAAAAATGGCACTCTGTCCCTTAGCGGGAAAGTTCACGGTAGGTCAGATCCTGACATACTTACATGAGTCTAGCAAACCAAACCAAGAAAAGATGTAAATCAAGTTGGTTTGTTAAGGAAAGTGAATTTTCACCTCAGATGGTGAGAGTGCTTTACTGTCATATGCCGTATAAGCTATGTAAGGTCAAACCGTTGCATGCTATAGCTTAACTGCTCGCAGTAATGTATTAAGCAATGTTTTGTATGCGAGCCTCTTAACTTAACAGAACATGATGGGCCATTTGATATCAAAGATAACATACGAATGCAAAATGTTATTGGCTTTCATTTTAATTTCCGGTAAAGTGACCTCTTAGGATGGCTATGCGTTCCTAATCTAGTATTTTCATCATGCCAGAAAACCATGTAAGTTCTACACTGCTTTTTTTTCTTTAATACTTGCAGGTTGAGGAAACATTCTTCCTTTTTCCTCCAATAATAATACTCTTATTTCATAAGCTGGTAAAATAAAAGGGAAAATTTCAAGCAATTTAGTGTTTTCAGTCTTAAGTACACTGAAAAATCAAAGTCTCAAAATATTTCAAGGAAAGGCTGAAATACTAAAATGAAAACATTATTTTTTGCTGCAATTGAATAATTCATATCTATGCATACAATAGGATTAAAGATAAATGGAACAAGGGAATTCAAAATGAGAAAGAGGAGAACTTAGATAGTAAAAACAATGAGTTTTGCATCTTGAATTTTTTTTTTTGAGTAATTAGTTGCAATCAGCATATTCTTCAACCATTCCGGTATTAATATTAACAGCATTTTCTGTAGATGACCTGCTGGAAATTTTTTTAACAACTCTACGAAGTACTTGAAAATGCATCAGTTTCTGCTGGAATTCTGTTGTATCCTTTGACAGCTGCTTTCAGACCTTATTTGCCTTACTTAATCCGTATTTGCTATAAGGCTTGTGTCTTTTAAGTGTTTCAGGAGATGGAGTTCAAAGATTTCCAAGCCATAGGTGAATGTGTTTTAGACCCCCTTGTGTCACTTCAGGTGACAATTATTTGGGGAGAGAAAGCACAACGTGAGACTTGTAATGGAGGTGGACTTTGAGTATTGGTGCTATCCAGAAGGGTTTACGTAATGGTCCTACATGGGTTGTTTCAGCCTGGAGGTTGTTCCATCAAGTTCCCTAGTGTTGGCATATCTGAGAGGTGACCTGCTCCTGAGCACGCTGGCCCACGGATGTTCTCGGGGAAAGCTTTTATTTCACTGCAGGAGCTGAAGTTCTACCCAGACTTGGAGTCAGCAAGTGTTTTAGTGCTGGACAGTGACCGACGTGCTCCGTTTCTTGCCGAGATGTGTAACTTCCATGCTGGTGAAGTTCTGATATAGGCATAAAAGTTGTGAACAAACTAGGAAGAGTGTCTGAGGGGAGTGTTTTAGACCGTGCATCGAAACAAATGAGTCGAGAATCTGGAGGGAGAAAAATACTTGCGTGTTTAGAAATTTCAGTGTAAGACATTACTATGATCCTTTTTTATTTTCTTGTATTCATGAATTATTAACTCTATAGAGGAAGCTGTAAGCAAGCTATTTCATCAACAACTCTGTATCCAAAGAAAAAAAGTGTTAATTTAGTTAAAAATTTGCAAATGAGAAGGCTAGTTTTAAATTTAAGCAGTGAGTGAACATTGAATCCTCTAAGGACATGGCCTGCTTATACTTTTTAGCGGCATTTTCAGTCAGACTTGAAGAGGGTCAAGGTAAGTGCAGGGAACTGGAAAGGTATACATGCTTCTGAATATTCAAAAGAAGCAAAAAAACCAAGAGGAATAAAGACTTGATATTTTCAACAAATGTTTAGGAGTATGCATCAGTGTGCCTAGCTGAGTTAAAAATCTATTATCTTCAGCTAAGGCTATGCCTAACTGAGCACTAAAACTCACATACAATTCTTCAGTGTATAAGAGTTTAAAAATCACTGCTTCATATTACGTGTTCAAAATGTTTTTAGGTATTCCATTTAATTCATACACTCCATTTAATCTGCAAGTTACGTGAGTCAAAGGTGACTCCTTTAATGTCTCTAACCCTACAGACATACTTTAGGTATATCTGATGTATGAACGTTTTGGAGGTAAAGCAGTCCACTGGACCTCTGGAGACCTGATCTTGGTTTTGTCTCCCAACGACTAGGTGGCTCTGGAGAAGGCGCAGCACTCCTCTGTACCCTTGGTTTGTCTTTCAGGAGGAAAAAGATAGTATCACTGATCTTTATAAAGCATTTGAGATCAAATTATTTATGGATTAGGTAACATTACAGGATAGGTAATACAAGTACTAGCTGATAAACAATTATCTAGGAGAATATTGCAAGCAGAATAAGTGGGAAAGATGTTAATAACAATCTCATGACAAAAGGACCCATAAATACATGGGCTTTAGCTCTCAAATATTAATAGAATTTTTTCTGGATTCTTCAGCTTCTCACTAAAGCTGTCACAAATAATATTACTCTATTGTTACTACCCTCTGATTATTATAGAGATTGGAGAGGTTAAAAAAAGTTAAGGACTGTAGTTAGACCAGCAGGGAGGAGTAGGGGAAATCCTGGCCCTTTGGGAACCAGTTGTCCTTTTGTTGACCAGGGAGTTGAGTTCAAGCACATATATTGAAGAATTTATGCACTAAGACAAAATTATGCACGCTTTTTTCCTAAGCTCAAAGAATCACCTTGCATAGGGTAGGGCTAAATCTTTTCAATCATCTCAAGAAATGGTGGCCCAGATTCTCCACCGTGCTATGCCGTGTGAGTCTGAGGGTAATATACTGGAGAATCAATATTTAACTCAAAAAAAAAAAAAAGTTAATTGTGTCAAGGTTTGGTGTCCGTCATTTCAAAGCTAAGTTTCAACAATGACATACAGGATCAAATAAAGTGTTTAGGTAAAAACTTGCTTATTTTTTGATTGTGAAGAGAATATTTTTTCCTCCTGGTTGTTCCTAGATGAAATCGCAGCTTAGCCAGTGCTTAGTCAAAAGCACGTGTTGGTTTGAAGAGGAGGTTGAAGGCAAAAGGTGGCTTTCACCATTGAAAAAATACATTTCATTTACAATAGGGTTAAACACCATTATATTTGTTATATGTACTGATCTAATAATCATGGAAAGATAAAATCTCCTTTATTAGGTTTTCATTGAATGGCGCTGTAAAAAGTAGCTTTAAAGACTCTCCATTGTAATTTGATCCTACTGAATGTCTTGTACTCGCATTGTACCTTCTCAAATTCTTTAATATGGAGATTTCGGGAGTTTTGACATATTTATAGTACTGAACACTTTGAAAAGATCAGTAGGTTATGTGATTTCTCTTTTTTAATAAGTTAGAGTAAGCGACATCCATATTTTTGTACAGCACAGCCCTATTGCGCTTTTAAACAGTGTGCTGACAAAACAATTTCAACATAATGAAACAGCTCCACGCAACCTCTCTAGAGAAAATAAAAGTGAATTTGATGGCCTGGTTGTTACCGACAAGATATTTTATCATGAATACTGCTAAAGTTCCACTTTTCTCATTAGGCTAGGTTAGAAACAGCAAAATACCTGGTATTGAAGTTGCCTTATTTGTTCTTAGTGTGAACTTTGCGTTGCATAGTGAATATCGATGTAAATACCAGAAATCTACAGAACTCTAAAGCATTGAGTTTAATGATAACCTTTGACTATAAAATTTATACTAATTTAGCCTTTCTAGCCAGTTGCCTACAGGTTGGTTATATGCTGTAAAGGATTTCTACGTAAGAACGTAATGGAAACCCAAATATTTGATTGGCATGGGGTATATACAGCCAGCCAAAGTATTTGTCTAGGTTAGCAGTCTAGCTGATTCAACAGTGGAAATTATGAAAAGCAAAAATGCAGCAAAACAAAAATCATTCTGGTTATTACCATGTACTCTTGAAACTTCACCTCGGTTATCCCCACGGTTTGATCATTCAGTGTGGATAAAGCCTAGCGGAGAAACCAACTTAATCTGTGTGGACTCACTTTGTGTTGAGCATTTGCATAGGAAACACACTTAGGAAATTTGGTCTGTGTGTTCAGCTAAAGCACTTACCTTACTGAAAAATTAATTTAGGTGTTTACCTTATATAAGTGAATAACACTGACTTTAAAAATTCCAACAACCCTCACTGAAATGTTCTAGAAAATCTCTACCTTGAATGTATGCGTTTGAAGAAATGGATTTAGGGGGAAAAAAAACCCACCACCAAAAACAAACAAACAAACAAAAAACCCCAGCCTCCCTCAAAACCCGCCCCCCAACCCTAAGCATTGTAAGGATTACACCTGTTTGTTCCTTCAGTTGTAGAGTTTGAGGACTTGCCTGCTTGATGATTTTGCAGAGATTGGAGTCTTCTGTAATCCTGTTGTCACTCAGTGATGGAGGAAAATAAAAGGCGAAAAGGATGCTTCCATCTCAGATGGGAATAAAATTGGATGAGAAAGAATTTATGGGTGTTCTTAGGGACAAAACAGACCTAAATGTTGCGGTTTGGTTTGCCTTTTTTTAAATTTGACCCTGGTAAATAGTAGAAGGGAAGGTTATTAATGTGGCTTGTGGTAGTTTCTGCATGTGCGGTATGCTGTGCGTTGTTGTGATGAGTGTGTGTGGTTTTCTAGTGCTTCTGAAGAGCAATGACATAAAATGAGATACTTTTATATATTTGGGAATACAGACTTGAACAGAACATTCGATCGGCTGCGTGCTTTGCCTAACTTATTCACGGGTCTTCCAAGTTAAAACCTGAAAGGAGCTCAGGTTTACGGGCAAGGTTTGCGCAATGGTTTCAGACTGCAGGAAATGGAGTAAGAAAACAGAGATCACTGTAATCAACACTGTGGTTGTCAGGATGGTTTGAGCTCGTGAAAATACATCCTTGGCAATCTTTAGTAACTTGCTGAGTGAAGAGAATTTGCGCTGTTTTGACTTCGGTGTGAAAACACAGCTTCTGAGGTCAACAGATAGCTTTCAGACTCCTGCAAAAAGCAGTCTTTTAGGTGAAACTGCCTACCGCAGTCTGCGGAATGCTTGGTGTTTACTGAGTCTGAGCACTATGAGAAAAGATCTGGTGCCACTGTGGGCTGTGGCTCTGGGGAGGGCCTAGAAATAAGAAGTCTGTGCCCTTGCCTGCCTCATTTCGGTCGTAGCCAGAGAGGTATGTGAGGGAGAGCGCTGTCTGGGAAGGAAATACAGATCTCAGATCCTTTCAGTTTCTCCAAGTGTGATGTTTTGTAGGCAGGTGTAGCTGCCTATGAAAGGATTTGTAATCGCAGCTCTGGGAAACCCTTAAAGAATTGCTACGACTGTGTTCACATAATTTCCCTCGTGCGAACGCGTCTTAGAGCTCTTTTTCAGAGTTGTTTCCTTTCTGAGCTCACATCGTGATCTATCTATCCCACTATCCATCTCTTTGCCATTAGATCAAGCTCAAAATGACTAAAATGGGTTAGTCTGCCTCTGCCCTTTTCTCCAAGGGACATTGTCACTTGCTTCCTTCTCTGGAGAACTGTCTGTGATTTGAGCATATATAATCAGTTATTTGCTTTCCTTACGTTGCTTTAACTTAGTCTTTTTCAGGTGCCTCTGACCATTACAGGTTCTTTCTCCAAAGCATCTTTCAGAGGTCTGCTCTACTCTATTGCTCCCTGAGCAGGCTTTCAAAACTTTACGTCCCAATTTTTGTAACAAATTCATGTATGATTTGAAAATACTGCCGAAAGATTGTGTACTGGTGGTGGCTTCGACTGTTTTTTACCTTCTCTTTGTATTCCTCTGCAGGCTCCCCATTTTCTTTCACATCAAACCTTTTAACTTCACCTTCAGAGGGCCTTGCTTCCCTTTACACTTTTCACATTGTCATTTACCCATAGGTTGAATTCAGCCTAGATCCAGTCTCTTCAAATAGACACTTCTGTATACTGGTTTTTTCCCCCCCCATTTTGACCCCATGTTAGACATGACAAAATTTCTAGAAACATCTGTAGGCCTCATTCTTTCAAGCATCTTATTTAAGCTTCACAAATCCCAACAGTGACTTTTGTGCATGCACGTCTGCTGTCCGTCGTGATGATTTGCGTGTCCCTTGGTTATGTGCTGCTCCAGTTTGTCCCGATTGGTTCGCTCTATCTGGTTTTGCTTTCCAATAATGGCTTTTCTGCAATGACTTCATAACCTGCGGTTTGCTTGTAAAGTGCTGCTGCAGTGAAATTCTGGACAGTGCTTTTTGGTGTGTAGGAAGGGTTTGAGTTTAGGGGGTTTCCCGTTCATCTCCTGTCAGTTGTTAGCCTTTTATTTTAAATGCTGACTGCTCAAAGTAAAAAATTTACTGGTCTCCCATAATCAGAAAGTGTTGCTTTAAAATATATTCTGTACCTTCGTCCAAGACAATACAGGGGCAATTCACAAAAAATCCTCTGCTCATAAAGGGATTAAGGTAATGGTTCATGATGATTCATTCTCCATTAGCATTTTGTTCAGAACGGCTTCAGTAGTTCGAGAACAGAATTTCATCTGGATAAGTTGAACTGCACTTAAAATGCTTGGCTGGTGTTTCAGTATTTATGACTTACATAGAACATTGGATTTGTTTGTACTGCACCCTGATTTTTACACCGTAAGGATTTAGACAAGGATGTGGTGGTTCCTTGACATTTCTATTACTCTTTTAAATACAAAGTGTTGTTACATGGCATTGGACAAATTGAACATACTCTGTACACTCTGAGGGGTAAAACTACTGTGTTGCATAGATTTTTTTTTTTTTTTCCTTCTTCTGTCTCGGTAAAACATAGATGGAAAAAATTTCCTGGAGACTTAAATGTTCAAAAAAAAATTTTTTGTGCTCTGCTATGTTTATGTGCATTGTTAGCAAAATCCCTCACTGGATCACTAAAATTTAAACGTATAATCCACAGAAGTTGATAGGTGCTGGTGCACTTCCAATGATTTGACTGGGCTAGATTACATTGCTTTCCTTTCATCTCTTATTTTTACTGCTTATTTTTCTGCCTTTTTTTAAGTGCTCTTCCATAGTTAGATTTCCGTGTCCTTTAACAAATGTCATAGGCTCTGAACAAGGCCAATGTTCTCTCAGATTTTTATCCCTAGGCTTCCATTCTAGCCTTAATTTAGCTACTGCGGACTGTATTTCAGTGGATTAAGCGATGCATGTATATAAAGTCGGTGAAACATATTAAGTTCTTGTGGGCTAAAAATGATGGATGATACATACTGCAGTTGGACTAGATGACCGTTGTAGGTCCCTTCCAACCGAAACATTCTATTCTGTTATTGCTAAATCTCGCGGACAGCAATGTTCAGACCATTGTGCGCTATTAAATATACAAAGGTGCTTGAAAGTTGCATGAAACGGACTCTAAAGAGAAATAATTATATGAATCTTTACTGAATGAATCCTTTCAAGAATAAATATCATCCTGGCAAAGTCCCCAAAAAGCGGAAATACAACAAATGCCCGGTATAAAAATCTGACGTAACTGATGCTACTGGAGTGGGAATCTGGGTGACTGACTTGGCTATTTGGGTACCACAATGACGTTGGGCCACAGCATCTCTGCTTAACCTGGGAGGCAGGGGCTCACCGTTTGCTCTGCTGCAGTCCCAGAGCTCTGGTTACCAGCTGGGTCTTGTGGTTTTTTGTTTGTTTTTTGTTTTTTTTTTTTTTTTCTTCTGGAAACCAGGGTGTGTGAGGAGATGACGAATACCCACATCTCCGCAGGAGAACAGTGCTGGCTTTGCAGCTTTGGATGTAGGTACTGTTGCCTCTGTGTGGCATGCATGGGAGAGGTTAAAAAAAAAAAGTTTTAGTACTTTAAAGCAGCAAGATGCTTTGGAAACATTCCACCTGTCTTGCAAACACTTTGGATTACCGAACAATTTGTTTTGTCAGTGCCATTAATGTACTTTTTATGAATAATTATCTATTTGCATGCATATGTTACTTTCCCTGCAGCATAAACTTTAATAACCCCTCACCTGATCAAAATATTTTTTTCAAATCTGGTTTTAACAGTAGGCTCTTAAATTTCTTCAGATATTTTATGGTAGCGAGGATAAATTTAGCCCTGAGAAACGACAAGCCAAAAAAGAGTTATCATCTTAGAAAGTGTATCAAGAATGTTAATTTGAAGAAGTAACTTGCTTTTCTACAACAGAAAAGTTGAAGACAAACTAAAACTAGAGCTTTCCAAAATGTTTTAATCGCCCTTATAGTATGCTGGTGGGGTATAAGAAATGCTACTTTTTAATTTAAAATAAATCCGACTTCTGCCTAATGTGTGTGGTGGGCAATTTGCAATTATGATCTTCATGATGAGATTCCTCCATGAAATGAGAGGTGTATTATAATTTAAATAGAGTTGTAGATCTGGTTGATTTTAATTTGTGACCCAGGGGTCAGTAGTTATTGGGTGTAATAACCCTGTGGTAATGTGACTTTTCAAGGCACGTTTGTATAATGAGAAATCATAACTAGTTATAGGAAGCCTGATGATTTTTTTTGCCTTTCCAACTGAAATATGCTGCTCTATCAGTCTCCGTTTTATATGCTTAAAACTCCAGTTAACATGTTTTTTGCTATAAAGAGCTCTGAAGCTGTTAGCAGCATCTGACTTGTAGAAGCTTACACGTTTCTCATGTTTTCAGCATGTGGCCATAGTCCACTTCCCTGAAAATTCAGCCTCTCTTGTCAGTGGTATTGCTAGTAGTTGTGATTTTGGTGCGCTTCAGCTTTTTGCCACCGTTCCCCGTTCTTGTGACTTGGGTGACTAGTTGACGACAGTTCTATCACCTGAAATAAAATTTCAAAATTTATATATGTGGTATTTTAACTACTGGGAGACAGTCCAAACCTGTAAGAGATGAAGAACTAGTTGGTCTTTTCCCCTGAAAATTTAAATGTCTTGTGTTGAGACATCACAACCAGCTTAATCTTTTCCAGTTGAGTACTTGTGTCTGTCGGGGAAAAGGCAGGTCTACCTTGACGTGCTTGTATGTCTCTGAGGAGATGCTGCTGTCTTCACTTCCAGCAGTAATAACGTTCTAGCAAGACTATTCTTTGTTTCTCTTTGGTTTTACTTGTACTGTTTCTGCAGAGAGCTGGAGCTTTCTGCAGGATCAGAGGTTGGATGTATTGGAGTGGGTCCAGAGGAGG
>VYXH01009394.1:0-33416 GCA_013397275.1 Burhinus bistriatus | reverse complement strand
CCTTCCCAAGAGATCCAAGTGTAGCTTTGCTAACTGCAACATGACCTGACTGCACGTGCATAAAAACACACCTTAATGGAAAACCTACTTTTTCCAGTCAGGAATGTACAACTGTTATAGGGGGCAGTCTGGATAATTAGCAATGCTGGAATTTTCCCAACTGCAGTGAATCTCTGTCCTACCTACAGACAGGGTCTTCCCATTCCCTGATACGCTACTTGGCTACAATCGCACTTTGTATTTGTACCACATGAATTAACTATGGTCCTTTTCTAAGTCACTGCAGGGTGAATCAGAGCATGCAGTGGGAGACTAAAACATGAACTGCATTTGCTAACAGGAAGTTTAGAGCTGCTCAGTAGTACTTGCTACAAGATAAAGCTATCTGTTGCTTTTCTGTGAAAGCAAGGGTAGAAGCCTCACTGACTAGGATGCCAAAGCTCACTGCTTTGTCTGGCTCCCTTAAGCCATCAGCAAGATGCCCTTTGCAGAATGGACTAATCGGGGATGACTTACCCCCTACATTCACAGCAGAAACATAATCTACATCATCAGTATTTTCCAGCTTGCTTTATGTCCTTTCACTGTACTGGAGATGACTGATACATAAAAAGAGTCACGGTTTTCCTCCTACATAAGGAGCGGGTTTTCCTTCAGTGGTTATTGTTTGACTCCTCTTTTCTCTACCAGAGAGCTGTGCTTTCTCTCTATCTCAGTGTTCTAGCTACCTAGATTACAACAGTCCATGTTTTGGGGTCTTGTTGTTGTTCAAAGTCCATATGAAAACAAACTGATTCTGGGATGATTTTCTGTATGAAAGAACAAAAATAACAGTACAGACAATGCAATACTTGTGTTATCTTCAACATCGCCTTCAAAATATGCTGCATCAGCAAAGTTCTGTCTAGCACCTCCTCATATACACAGATGGCATGAGAACTACTAGCGATACAGTTTGCTTTCTTTCTTTCTCACTTTCTTAGCCTTGATTTTTCAGCCTTGATTTAATTTATCATTTCACATCTTTTGAATTTTTATTGCATAAGATCATGTTTGTGGTCTTGCGCAGCCATTTCTTTATTGAGAGCTACAAAAATACCTGTATTATGTTCCTTGCTATGATGCTTTCCTTTCTAGTATTATTTTTATCTTGTCAGATGACTCCCAAGCCTTTCTCAAGGAAGATGACTTCATTTCTCAGTGCGGGTGTCACTGTCTCAGTGCTGTTTTGAATAGGGTATTGGAGATACTTGCCTGGGTAAAAAGCCATCAGTCCATACTAAATTGTGCCTAAGCAATACCAAGTGATGGCCAGCTATCCCACTTCCTTTCCTCTCCATGGTCATCTCTGGTTTTAAATAACCTTTCCTTGCTTTTATGGAAATTTTCCAATGCAGTTCTTTGAGTAGGGCCTGGTATGAACAACTTTGCTTGAGAGTCACCTTTGATTTCTTCCATCAATTCTTCAAAGTATTTCCTTTGTGAAAACTGGATAAGCCAATGTCCCTTCAGCCCGGCCACCTCTTTCAGGCCCATGATCACATACACTGCTAGGACATGTATCTCCTACTTCCTGAGTGTCAGGGTTCATCTAGGGAGACAGTTTGAAAGAGGCTGCCAGGGAGCCAGAAAAAGCACGCAAGTCTGTATTTGAGGGATGAATTCATAACCTAATCAGTCACTCCTATGCAAAACATCTGTAATAATTTATAAAGTTACTGTACTCCAACTTACACATGGTAAACAGATCATCTTGAGAGACGACAGCTTCCTGAACTTTGGCCTATGTAAATCACCTCCAATAGCACTTAAGACTATAAAGGAGAAACAAATATACCAAAACACACAAAACCCCTACTGACTAGATCGCTGCCTGAGCAGTTATGTCTTAGGAAAGGAATCAGTAACACAGCGCTAGTCTTGGAACCTCCTTAGACACTACTGCTGCTTCACAAGTGTATGTCTCTCCTTGCCTTGGGCAGACCAGCTAGTTTTTGCAATACCACTTAGATAAGGCATGTGGATGCAACTAAAACCCTCAAGAGTGCAGAAGAAAAAAAATCTCCAAATTTCTTCTAAATCTCCCGGCCTTCTGATCAAATATGGAATCTGCAGGAGCTCGGTCACCCAACCTCTAAATGAGAAACTCAAACTGATGTAGATCTATAAAGATTACAGTATCTCATAGGTTTTATATTTACCTCAGGGCGCAGCTGCCTTCTTAATCATGTCTAACAGATGGACGCTGAAGGAAACTCATGTTGATATATATTGAAGCTAGCAACCTAATACTTCAAAGTGCCATCACTGGTCTTTTGATTTCATTCTTTTTCTATCTTTTTGGTTTCCTTAAGGGCTTTTATAAACAAATTATTCTTTAAAGCATGGATTTTAAGAACCATCCAGAATGGCTTTCTATCTTTTTACAGTTAAAATAGGGATGACATGATAACGACCCTTTCACTCAACAGAACACTGAACGATCTCTAGTTTTGTAACTCTCCTTCCTTTTTCTCCCAAGCAATTTCATTAAAGAAATTATATCTAGCTAGTGTTTAGCTGTTTCCCAGGATATCATAAAGCATTACAGAAGTCTACTTCTGTAACTCACTCACTGAAATCTTGCAATTGCAACTTATTTCAACCAGAAAATTAATATAGAAGAAATAAAGCTTTAAAGTTTGCTCTATTTTACTGTATACTTTTGAACTGCTTTATGTATAAAAATCTAGCAGAGATTTTGAACTTTAAGGATATTGGAGTCACAGTCCATACCCACAGAGACATTTCATTCTGCATACTTCAAGCACACAGTACAGATGTTTCATCCTGTAAATTTCAAGTAGTAAGGGGCCAAAGCAAAAGCAATCACCTGTGAAGTGTTCTGTGTGAAGGGGTGCACAAGTAAGGCAGCTCATGTCAGGAATGGTCTGTGAAAATTCTTCTCCCCACATCCAAGCAGATGGAAAGCCCTCTAGCCTCACAGGCGCTCCCACTTAAAAGCAGCCAAGCAACTCTGCTTCATTGCTTTATCACTATCACCAAGGCAGTATAGCATCTTTTTAGAGGGCTGAAAAGGCCTGGAGAAAAATAGTAGAGACTAGAAGAATCTGCTTTTAAAAATTATATTCTATTAAAAAAAAAAAAAAGCACTGTTTTCTACATCAAGGGGCCAAAATCCTTTTATAATGCAATTGCTGATGCCAATCGAAACCAATCAACAATAAAGGTAGGACTGCAGGGAGAGGGAGACCTACTACTGGGATAAAATTTCTCACTAATTGTTGCTTTTGAAGAAGGTCTCCAAGAGCCAGGCTAGAAGAAAAGCAAGACAGTTACTGACAATTACAGAGAAAGATTACCTTTTCAAATGAACTAACAGGAACCAACTGCCCCCCAGCTTTCCAAGTGGCTTTCTCACCAGGAGCAGGAAACGCAACTGATGCCGTCTCTTCTGTAGGGAGACAGGGAGTGAGCTGAGCATGAGTGACTTCACCCACGTTAGCAAGCAGAATTTTGCATTAGCTAGAAAAGAGGGGGGAAGGAAGCAAGCATGAAAGATGAGAGCTGGAATTATCTTTCTCCATACTGCAACACTAAATATGCATGAAATGCGACACCAAATTCCCAGCAGAGATCTACTGGATGAAAAAAGAGCCAAGCTGCCATTCACCTTCTGAAAATGAGAGTTACGTGACATGAAAAGCAGTAGTACTTAAACATTTATCAGTTGAACCACATATTAAAGAACTTTCTTTTACTTGAGTCAGGTTTCAAATGGTCTAAAGAAACTGCCTGTTTTTAATTTAAAGTAAGTTTATCGAATATACTGCCCTTAGCATAAATTCTTTCTTTTTAAAACAATTTGAAAGTATTTTGAGCTGTAGAATGCAACATCTTTGGAACAGGAAACAACAAAACATACATCTGGCTACAGGGATCTGGAAAAATGGCTGCAGCAACACATCGTTATGAAGGAAGAAACCATTAAGAACCTAAACTATATCATTTTTCTTTTGTGTTAAAACTCAAAGACTAGCAGAATGATGAACACAGACAGCTTACTTACCTGGAACTTTTCTTCAAAATATGTTACCTGTTTGTGCAGTTACAGAGATTATCTGTAAGCAAGCCTTCAGGTAATTTTACCATACAAGTTTCCTCAGTATTATACTTCAAGCCTCCTGCATGCAACTGCAGCAACAATAAAGGGAGCAAAGTACCCACCTCCCATTCTGGAGAATCCTCTCAAAGAACCAGAAGATTTGGACTTTAAAAGAGAGGGCTGTGAACGTACTGTACGTACTGACAATACAGCCCAAAGAAGTTAAAAAAGAAATGTAAAATTTCATTTTTTGCAACATTCCTTCCTTCTTCAAGTTCAATACTATTCTGAGTGTTTTAAGAACTGGGGGGTGCTTACCTATGGTACCAGCAATGATGAGCACAGCAACCCTTAAGAGGCTGTAAGCCACTGTGATCCTGTGAGCCTTAGCAGAAGAAGCCGTTGTAAGAAATGGAAATTTGCAGTTTGATACTATTATTGCAGTGAAGAGACTAACGGTCCATGGATCTTTCAGACATGGGTGGATGGAAATGAGGTTCTCTATAAGGGTCCAGGTCTGCCAATATAAAAATATAAAGCCTTTTAACAGCTAGCATGGGAAGCACTACCTTTGCAAAACAAGCATGGGCAAAGCAGTTTCCTGAAAAAAAGTAAGAAAAAAGTAGCTCGCTTTCATGAAGAATTGTCCAGAGAGGTTCAGGAACTGAATCTCACTGACGCTTTTGGTAATAGTGTCAAAAGACTATCTTCATGGAATAAGAAATAAAATAACAAAGTTTCAAAAAGCTTCTCTTTTAGGAAGATGTAGGTCAGAGGCCCCATTCCACAGTAGGGCATTAATGGAAGAAAGCACAAGCATGATTCCACTCTTTGGAAACATGTAAGAATTAGACAGCAGCTGTGGTATCAAAGACTTCTTATGTTGCCATTCCTTACCTTCCTGTACCAATTAAGAATTTGACCACTGGGAATATACTCATGAGTTTCCCAGGCCCACAGCATAGAGGGGAATGGGAATACATGACTTGTGGAAAAATGTATTAATGCAAATTTTAAAGTGAGGATGTCCAGAGCAATAGGTAAGCTATAACAACTCAGAGTCAACTTAGAATTTATCACCAGTTCTCCCTTTACCTCATCTTTTCTTAAGACTGTTACTGCTTCTGTCTTTTAGTTCTTTAGATATTTAACTTAAAACCATAATAAAGTAGATGTTTTCTAAGTATGTTAGTCCCTATGGGCAGATGACCAATGTCAAGAATCAAAACAGTGACGTCCAGTTTTGGAAGTACAAGCTTCTGTTGCCCAAGTTACGAGGCAGGCATGTAATCTCAATAACTGCATTGGGCCCCAAATATTCATGCAAAACAAATAACTGAGTATGTCTACACTAGCAGGTAATGCAGAGTGGTCAGAATAGATGGATACATTAGAACAGCTAATACTAAGGATGCTACATCTAGATTATATGTGTTAGGATTTTACTTCAGATCATACTTAACCTGGCCCTTTGGACAGAACAACCCCCTTAAACATGTACTTTGAAGCCATTCCGAGGAAAACTACAGCACAAACTTGCTTTCTGAACTGTAGCCCCTTAGTGAGGCATTAGAAAGGGCCACATCATCCTTTCTCCTGTCTCACAAGGGTGGCAGTATACATCCATTGCCTAGTTAAGAAATTTCTTAGCATGTAAGCTGTATTGCTGTTAATGCTTGTTACAGGTGACACCTGACATATGAATAATCTGTCAACTCCAAGCACGGTCACCAGCTAACAAAGGACAACATGGGGAAGATGAGAGGACAACAGGCTCAATACTTGCAGCAGCCACCCGAGAACACTGCATATGAACTAACTCTGACCCTCCTACATGTTCTTTTGGCTGAGAAAGAAGGAAAGTCTCATGACTTTCTGGGTGTCATGACTTTCTAGGTCTGAGCACAGTGACTGCTTTGCCCTTGGCCTAACACAAACTCTCAGTATGCTAGATGAACTCAGACTGCTGGCAACACCCTGATCTTTAAGATGTGGGATAACTGGCAACAGTCACAAAAAATTTCAGATGTGGACGGGCACAATCAAAGTCTTCTGCTACATCGTCACCAGGTTCTTCAAGGAGACTGACAGCCTGCACTCCCACCAGTAGGTGGCCAAACAATTTTTGGTGGACAACAGAGCCTGACATCTCTCTGTTCATCCCCCATGAGTAATCTAACTAAACCACGTTGCTCAGAATCTCATTCAGTCAAGTTTTGAAAGTCTCCAAGGAAGAACAGTCCATAATTGCTCTGAGCAACCTATTCCCATGCTTAAGCACCCTCCTGGTGAAGAGTGTTTTCCGTATGCCCAGTGAGAGCTCCCAGTCTGTGACTGCCACCTCTTGTTCTTTCGCTGCACATTTGTCAGAAGAGTCTGCCTCTGTCTTCTCCATAGAAAGTACAGGTGAGCGCTGTGACCTCTGCTGCTCCCGAGATGATGCGAGTAAGCCTTTCCAACCTACCTGGAATCGTATGGACTACTTTCTTCAGCAGCAGTATGCTTAATTCTCTACCTGAAACTCCAGGATGGCAGCTGCATCCAGGACATCACCTGTGTCATCACTGCCAACAGGCACAGCCCTACCAAGTGTCTACAGCCTCGCTGGAGCAGGGAAGCATGTGATTATATGTTGCTACCTTTGCACTGCATCAGTTTTCATGCACTGATTAAAAAGTAACAGGTTTCCAAGATGTACTTGTTAAGGGGAAAGTATGTCAGATCCAACAGTCCAAGAGAGGCAAGGTTAGTGGAGCTCTGCATCCCCAGTCTGGCCAGTAGTGATGCTGAAAATATACTCCCGGTAGGCATATGCACACAGAAGACGTGCATGCAACACATTATGTATACGTGACTGGCCACACAGAGCACCCACATGAACCAGTGGCCTCATCCTCCTCCCCTGTCTGGCTGAGCTGGATGAAGGTCTGTTAGTAGGAACACATACGTACGTACATACAGTGGATCCCCCCCCAACAGCTGGGCTCAGACACACAGTCTGCCCAGTAGCTGCCCCAGAATCTCAGTCTCTCCTGTTGCTGGTTCCTGGGACTGNCCCTCAGCTTTTATACTGAGCATGAGGCAGATGGGATGGAATACCCTGTGGGTCAGTTTTGGGTCACCTGTCCTGTCCGCTCCTCCCCGCAGGTGTGACCCCTCTACGCTTTTCCGTTTCCGAACCTCCAATGGGGCAAGTAACAAAGTTGGCTGGCCTTGGGTGTGACAGCAATAAGTATAAGCAAGAGCCTCTCTGCATCTCATTCCTTGGCATCAACTCTAAACATGGGTCTTATCACTCTGAGAGCGAACAGTTTTCTGCACAACATGCTGTTAATTTCAGCAGTTAGAAGAGGCCTAGCTAAAAAGTAAAGTTACTGAACAAAATTGGTCCTGTTTTACCTCAAACCAGGACACTCGCTCCAGTCACTGGTGCTATAGACACACAGACCCCCGTGACCCATGGCCCCACTCCAGCTGCTGGTGCTTTGGTCTGCTTACCCTGGTCTCTCCCGTTGCTGCACCATGGACACATAAGGCCTCCTGCCTGCGGTTTGACTCCAGCTGCTGGACTCAGACACCTCTCCTGCCCCTGCTGAACGGAGTCCCTCACAAGGAAAAGACGTAGAACGGGATTTAAAAAGAAGGTAAGACAGGCTGCACAGGGCATGGCCAGACCAACATAATGACTAGCCAGGTATTTACGTGTGACCCACCCTTTTTATCCCCTTATTCATCTATTTCCTCTCCCTTTGCCTGCCCTTTGTTCCTCCCCTATGCATCCTGTAAGTCCTGCATCCTCGGACTGAAAGGCGTATTTCTAACCCCTTTTCCCCTCATTTAAAAACCTACACAAATACAGTTGATATTATATAAAATTAAAAATTAATATAATCTTATGTGCCTAATTCTTCAATAGCTTCCAAAATCTTTCTGCTACTGACAATTAGAAAGCTCTTTTCAGTTTCATAACTGAGCTAATTTGAAACACATCTCATGGATGTTGAATCTTCATCTCCATATACCTGTTTTAATACCAATAAACATCGCAATTCTGCACAGGACCCTACCATCACAGCTTGCTCTGCCTTTTTTGTTTTCAAAAGAGAGGTAATGATTTCAGGTACCATTATTCTCAGAGACTAGGGATTTAAATCTTATTTTGAAGAAACTCTCAGGAAGACTCAAGGCTATGGGTTCACTGGGAACTTCTGGACACTTTATTTGCAGTCTAGTCAAGTATAAAGAAGGAAATGCTGTGCCTACATTTCTTTCCAATGTGGAAGACTTGGGAACAACTCCAGCCACTCTAAGCCAGAATTACGAGACTCATAAAACTGCGGCAATTCCATCATGTCAGCAAGGGGATTCACAGTGTGAGATTTTAATAACTCTTCTCCAACAAACTGATGAACGCTTACACAAATTCTAAGACAAAAACATTCTCTAAGCAGTGTAAACTAACATAACCTTTCACATGTGTCTGATGAAACTCCACAGACACACAGACCAAGCCCCTGCTGCTTGCCAGAGGAGCCCTCCCCCGGTATCCCACCACAAAAACGGTCACCCAGACATCTGTAACAGAGTTATGGCGCAGTGCACCCTACAAAACGCACCCACGCCTATGCACTTCCCCACTGTTAGCACCAGTTAAAACATCCCAGCTTGATAAAGCAAGCTAGTAAGGGCCTTGAATAAGAACTTTGGAAGTTTGCCACTCTTTGCACTGACTTGTAATGCAAACTAGCATGCAGACCACCTGAATTCAGCATCTCCTCTAAAATAATCTTAAAACATCCTCATATCTAAGTTACTTGCAGCAATTGTTTGCTGTTCATGGATTTCCAGTTGTTAGGTTCAGTCCCTCAAAGCATGAAACACAGAAGACTATTCAATAAAAACAAAGCTTGGTAGACAGCAACATTACTATACTATTTCCAGGCCATACATTTCCTCTACTAGGAGATGTGAGAGAAACACTTAGGATTTTACTGAATTTTGGTTGCTTGCAGTGGTAGGAGAGGTCGTCCTTTAGCCACTCATGGGAGAGACGCATGTTCTCAGCCAAATAATCATACCTCCAGTAAAAGAGTTTAAACAGGAGCACAGCATTTTGACACAGCTTTTGGCTTTCTCTGGACACCTTATGGCTTCCCATTTTGGAGAGAGTTTGCTGGAAGAAGTGCTTTTGGTAAGTTTGTCTGGTCAATGCTGAGTCAAAATTAATGGATGCACCTAAAGTTATGGAAGGGCAAGATGGCATTTTTTATTTTTTTTGTGTCTACATCTTCACTTCCTTTGGAAATGTAACACCAGTCTAAAATTTTTTTGCACAGAAACCATCCACTCCAATACAAGCTGATTTTACTTGCTGTTCTGTGATGCACTGAGGTCAGCTGTTTAAGTAATCTGAAATCCTCAGCAGCTCTGTTACTTCTATGTAAATATCCATGGAGAGAAGGAACACTTTGTCCAAGAGATCAAAGATTATTGTAGGACACAAGGAAGATCAGGCACTTTATCACTATCCGTATAGCATACATGAGAAGGATTCCCTCAGCATTACCAAACCCCTTTATCATTTTTATACCAGCAGAAGTTCCTTCTGAGAAAAGGAATTCACAGTAAACCCACATTTTGCCAGGTAAGGACATCACATCCAACCCCATACCTACCCTGCAACTTTCCTCTAGAAGACAACTCACGCATTTTGAAAAAAGTTATTTATTTTCACTGCTTTAATCTCTCTACTGTAGTGTTAGGACAACGTAAGCATCCACTCTTCTACTGTCCTATTTACAATCCATTGAAATGTATACTCTACAAATACAATACATATTTTCAGAAATGTAAGGGAAATGCACAATTTTGTAAGGTTTAAAAAAGTGACACTCATCTGTACAGGATCCTCAAAATCATCCAAAAAGTAAAATTTACAAGTCAGTATCCACACAGCTACGTAATGGCAGGTGCTACAGTGACAAAGCAGCAAACTTGCTAATACAATAAAATACAGAAAATTAAAGTGTTTTGGGGCACCAGATAATACATTTAGTACCGCTGAAGTTGTAAATTTAGTAATACCCATACTTCTAGAAAGATGTAACTGCAAACTTGGAGAATGTTCTGAAAAATATTAAACATTATATACACATGAGGTAAATGTACCTTGGTCTTTTAAGAGGTAATTTGAGTTTAAAGCAACTGATATGGTGAAGTTGTTTTTTTTTTTTCTTTTTTTTTTTAAAAAAAACCAAAATCATTAACACCTTGCAATCATTCCAATGGCACAATATAAACAAGGAACTAACTAAAAGGTGAATTTCATGGCAATCATACTCAGAACCATTACTCAAAAAAATAAAATAGCCTCTTATTTCATCTGACACCTTCATGTCCCCATACAGTCAATCCCAATGTCTTTACCCTATATACAAAGTCCTTCTTATGATTACAAGTGGAACCATTGGAGGGTGACAGTGTGTCATACTTGGAAAGTCAGCTTAAGAGATATCCCAGAATTCCAGCTTTTAAGGTTGGAAGGTCCCTGAAGAATTCCAGCATTCAAAAACCAACCTTTTGCACTTTTCAGCATCAGACCAGTTCCAATGCTCCTTATTCTCCATATCCACCTGGTCACAAGTCTGTAAACCAAACTGAGGCTTCAATGCTACTAAAATGCCAAATCGGTAAAATCCACAAACTTAAGTGAATGTATGTAATATTTACAATAAACATTTGCATCAGTATTCATCAGAAACGGTTTTGGTATATACTTGAAATGATACAAAATTAATATTTTCAATGCTAAAATATTTTGGTCCCCCTGGATTTCCAAGAGCAGATCTGGTGATATTACAATCGTAATTTAAAAAATACTTACGTGTACCTGTGTCCATATATATAAGATATGATCTTACACAGGTAACATTTAACGTTACATAATATATACAGACACAGCCTTTGTAAAAGGTGTTCAGTTAATATAATGGAAAAGAAGAACAAAGCTTGAAGTTGTGGTGTCAGAACTGAGGATACATATAGCTCTATTCAGAATTTTCCTGTTCTGCATTGCAATATGAATAAGGTTGTCCCAAAATAATGTGCCTAATGTCACATGCTGTATCAAGCATCCTTCCTGTGCTTCGTTTTTGCAAGCTTCTATTACAAAGTGAAAAATTAGAACAACATAAGAAGAGTTGCTAGCAATTCAGGAGAATGAGGACTAGTAGGTGGCTGAGATGAGACTGATGTAACCAACCACTGTACAGCTGACTGAATAATCTGCATGCCATGCAGCTGCCATAAGTTCTCTTTTAAATACAACAGAACTGCTTCTTATATTTTAGGAAACGAAACGTTATGGTAATAAGGTTTTTTAGGTGCTAAAAAAAGCCACTAATGAAATTATTTGATTAATTATATTGGAAGCTCTCTCATGTTACCATCAAGATTACTATAAAGTAGCCTGACGATTCTAAAGTATGAACTATATCATTTGTGTCTATGGTAAAGATCCAGGCATGCTTATGAAAGACTCAAAATTTAACAAAGTTAAATTGTTTAAATAGGAAGCCTTTGAAATTAGTATGGAGATATCGTAAGTTCTACTTTGATGCTGACCTGTTTTCTTTAACTAGATACGTAGAACTTGTCAGAGATACATACCAAGTAGGTAGACTTGGGAGTTTAGTTATCTTCAATCATTTTTTAGAACAGTCATAACTGAAAAAAATTCTGTCGTGCACAGCTGTCCATTCACACAGTGGCACAGTTTATTTAAAATACCTACATGAAGTCATTTTTAATCTAGCTTTGATTGATAGAGGCCTGAAGCACATAAGCCTGACTGGTCAGATAATGCCAACCAAACAAGCATGACAGCTGTACATATGTTTAAACCCAACTGTTTTCTAAGAACTTCTCTTATTTTTATCTCTTCTCCTGGATGCCATCTTCCAGTATAAGTAAACTCATCTACAAAGGTGGTTGAATAAAGCATGTAATTGCTTGCAGTTCAACCTCTGAAGATCTGCAATTCCACATCATTTAAACCTATATCCAAGAAAGCACTAAGAATTTGGAAATAAACCTTAGCACTTTGCTAACTCTTGTGTATCTTGGCTAAGTCTTATGTCATGTATAGAGCCTCTTCTTACTAGGATCCATCTTACTGCTTTAGCTACCATGTATCACAGACCACAGAACACAATCTTGACTATGCTTCTGTTAGCAGCCACCCTGCCGCTGCTACTAGCGTTGTGAAAAAACCCTCAGTGGACTGTATGCTGAAGAATGAAATGAAAGCAGAGGTAAGGTTGCCTGTGTGTTGCATAATAGAATAGATACTAATGTGTTCTGGAGAGTAAAAGGTAAGGTGGCATATTAATTACCAGGCACATTTACCTAGTGAAACACTACTGAGTGTTTTGGGCATCAGTGAAACCAAAGGTCAACCAGACTCTTCCTAAAACTGCAACTAAAAAAAAATATCCTGGTAACAGCTGTTTTTTTTAAAGAGAATTTTCCATATTAATTCTGCCAGTCCCCTCCAGAAGTTGTACATTTGGGCAGGAAGCAATTCAATTTCTAAAGAAGTTTGCAAAAACTTTGTGATATCCTTAAAATCTCAGGGAAATCTTGACTAAAGCCATGCATATTCTGTGTTTTTATGACAACACAAGCCACCATAGCTTTGTTCTTCTAACTATGAAGAGGATTGCTGGAATCCTCTAGTATTTGTATCCAAAGACCTGCAGCTCACCACTTTCTATAGCTCACCACGTTCTGTGTATGAGGCACACAAAAAAATATATGCGCATAAAATTTATAAGCAGCTTTGAACTTTCTAGTACAAAAGCCCAAATAATTTCTCCCTAATTACAGATGCACTTAATCCTCGTTTAATTGCAAATATTGTTCTTTGAGCCTTAAGACTCTGCAGAACTGCACAGAAAATATGCTTTTCATATTTGATTTAACAGAGCAAGATCTCCCTTAAGAACATCTCACTCCTCTTGCTACTATTCTGAAGTAGATAGGTACTTTGAGCATTTTAGAAGTACCACTTGATAAATCTTAGATATAATTATGACTCATGACTTAACAATTACAAAATTGACAGTGAATTAACTAGCTTACACTATTTAAAACTCCTACAGTGGTTTAAAGAGTCAGATTTTGGTAAAATTAAAGGTATTCCGTGAATTACGTACTCACTTGCTGAAATAAGTCTGAATTAGATCCTAGCTATGCAAAGGAACAGTTGATTTTTTAATTTGTATTTTTGAAACCAAGTATACCATAGGCTTTGTATGCTCCTAGTGTTTTGCATTAAAAATACTCAAAAGCGGCACTTACTGGTGTAATACAATCTATTTTGAAGGTAATGTAAGGTTCTGAAAGAGTGGGGAAAAAACCCCAGTAATCATGTATGAAGTATAGTTGCATAAATTATGTTCCCACAACTGAATGAGGTCAATTTGTAAATCAAGGTTAAAGAGTCCAAAAGATATACTACTTCAATAGCTAGCAAAGTATATTCCATCAGTACATTCAAAATCTGAACCAAAGAACTGTGACAATGGTTCAGAATAGTCAATGTACCAGCCAGGAATAAAGTTGCTTAAAGAGCCATCAATACACTCTCGAATATAGTGAACTAGTTCCATTTTAAAAGTGACCTCCCATTTGTAGCATAGTTAACTAGAAGTTAAGACCAGCTATCAGTTTGCAAATAAAAATAATCATAGGTTAATAAAAATAAAACTAGACTACACAACGTTTTTTAAGTAACCTGGGAAAGAGGTTCATAGTGCACAGAAAGGACCCAACACAACTGTTTAGCATGTCCACAAAAATCCTAGTAAGTGACGTTCCTATGAAGGCCTAACAGGCAGCAATATCCTTCTGTTCCCCCAATGAGGTAGAACAATTAACCTTCTTAACATGCCACTGGTGCAGATACAGATTTTTACAGTATTCTTCGGCAGCAAATCCAGGATTACATCTTTATCCCCTCCTGTTGACTGAGTTGCGATAACGTTTTCTTAATGCGCAAAGCTGTTAGCCTAGCAGCTCCGTTGGCATACCAGCATTCCCGCATAATTTTTGCCATTACTCGTAATGCCTGCAAAAGGAAAGACAAGTAATTATATGTACCACTGTTCCAATGTAGCCCATGTAACCTCTGTCCTGCATTAGCCTCGTCATGCACTTCTGAAGCCTACTACTAGTACTACAGCTGCATGGAAGAGTGTGTTGTATAAAACTCAAATTCTTACTTTATTTACAGAAAAATAAAACTCTTTAAAATACTGTAAAGCAGAACTAGTATTCTTCAGTAGAATTTCAGCCCGTGCTAAAATATTTTAATGAAAAATTAGTAGCTTGTCTGTAACTGTTTTCTGAATTTTTGCATTAGGCAAAGATACACTTTTTTTACTCTACTGCCAGGTGAAAAACAGTAATAAATTAGGAGGTACTTTGTATTAGCACAGAACTACCGTGTAGCTGGGAACGTACTCAGTCACTTCCCTGACTCATAGATTGCTTTTTAAGGAGTTAGTTCAATGTATACCAACTTACAAGTTTATCAGCTGTCTTCCTCAAATTGAAGGTCTGTAATGACTGAAAATTTTTGGAGCCTTTTTATCCTTCAAACAGCCATTCTTTGAAATCTGTGATCACTACTACACAAGTAACAATGCAAATAATAAAAACTGAAGATGAAATAAAGCAATAGCTCTACATTCCAAGATTTTACACTCAAAGCTGTACTATATTGAGCTGCTAAGTAAGTGATTGGAATGGCAGCATTTAAAAAACAACTCTACAGTCTGTCGGCACGTATCATTGCCTTTCTCTCCTACCTGCATTCTCTTGCCCAATCTCTTATCTCAGGCCTTCACCCATGTATTCATTTCACACATGCCACAACACAGTTCCCTCTTCCATCTTAAGTACACCGTATCTCATCAATCTCTTACTCCTACCGTGGGCTACCCACAGCTATTCTCCTAAGCTCTGAATCAGAAAGCATTGGTTCTAGCCCTAGTTGGGTTCCTAGCACAAGCAATATGAACAAAGCTGGCTAGAAAGGCAAGAGCTCACCAGCATAATGAATTCACACCAGAATGAGGTAAGCACCTCTACAGAGGCATGGTCATGAGTGGTCACTATATGCACATTTCCATTCTAAGTCTTTGACTTACTAGAGTCTCAGCTTCCTAGTAACCGTGTTCATCTTTCAGTAAGTGCATACAGTACAAATTCTGAGACACACAAAGTACTAAGACCACCACAGTTTTGGATGAAAATTCCTAAAGGCATTTACTGTTTTGGCAAGTCTGTAGGCTAGTCCTTTACTACACAATGATAGGGCAAAGACCCTTGAGTTAGTTCCAACTGAGCATCGACATGAGGCAGCAGAGCACTGTTGAAGATACCATTTGTCTCCCAACAAGCAGTACTGCTGTGCTGGCAGAGTACTGAGCTGAAACTAGCAAGTCCACTTCTTGAAAGAGATAACTAGCCTAGTTACGCACCAACTGGCATAGACCCGATTAGCTCATGTATCTTTACTCCTGTTGTGGGTTAATCCCAGTAGGCAGCTAAGCCCCATGCAGCCACTTGCTCACTCCCCCACAGTGGGATGGGGAAAGAGAATCAGGAGGGCAAAAGTGAGAAAATTTGTGGGTTGAGATAAAGCCAGTTTAATAGGCAAAGAGGAAAAACAAGCCAAAACGAAGACAAAACAAGAACAATTGCTTACCACCATCTGACCGATACCCAGACAGTCCCTGAGCAACCACAACCCCTGGAAAACTCCCCCCTCCTCCAGTTTTATTGCTGAGCATGACATTGTACAGTATAGAATATCCCTCTGATCAGTCTGGGTCAGCTGTCCCAGCTGCATTTCCTCTCAGCCTCCTGTCCACCCCGAGCCTACTCAGTAGTGGTGGTGAGGCAGGCAAGAGTGAGAAATGGAGAAAGCCTTGAAGCTGTGTAAGCACTGTTCAGCAATAGCTAAAACACTGGTGTGCTATCAAACTGTTTTGGTCACAAATCCAAAATACAGCACCATACAGGCTACTACAAAGAAAGTTAACTCAGATCCAGTCAAACACAGTACAACTTCCAGTTGCACAATTTATTTGCAATGATGCTTCCTGTATAATATAAATCAGACTAGCTTTTATTTACATTAGTATCACCTATGCTTCACAGGAAGGGATCCTAGAATCCTCCATGCAGGGTTATCTATTATTTTTTGCGAAATTACATTAAATATTAATGTATAACCAAGGATCAATAACATTCAATAAAGCCACAGTGATCAGAATGAAATTAAATTCTCCTAGAAGCAACCCTTCTCTGTTCAACAACAAGCACAACTTCTGAGCCACTGAAATCAATAAAAGCTCTAGTGGCTGTTAAAGCAGCTTTAGCGATGTTAGTTAATACCTCACAGCTCTGCCATCTGTTTGGAATATTGGGCCTTAACTTCTGCTCACACACAACTTTCCTCATTTCTTCAACAGAAGGATCTGAAGGAACAAGGTCATAGTATGGCAACTGGTAATCTTCGTGGATTCCTGTAATAGGTTGAAAATATTTTAGTTAACACTAAATTACACATTCCTCACTTTTTACTGTGTTCCTTACCAGTACCCTACCATTTTCTTTTTTAGTTTTAATTTTTAAAAATAACATTACAATGACTGATAAATAAATAATAATAATAAAAAAATCTTTAACCATACCTTAGGAGTGTTTACATTACCCTTGAAGAATTTTTAATTTTGAAATTTATATATTTGGAAAAGATGGAAGCTATGTCAAATCTTTCATATGTTATACTAAAGACACTTCTTGGAAGCATATGATTTATAATAGCGTGTTTTATTTTAAATAAGGTATGGGTGTTATCTGAACACATTATAGCTAGCCCTTACTTGTGTTTGCCCCTTGCTCTCAAGGACATTTAACTTCACTCTTTTCTCCCCTTTATGTATAGGTTTTAGAAAATAATAATACAGACAAGGATATTTCCTGTTTTCTTCAATAGGTATGGTTCATCAATCTACAAAGAGGTTTAGTCACTAGTGATCATTTACAGGATTAACATAAAGTCTTGAGACATACTGGCTATTACCTTGCACCATTTTTAGAGCAAACTGTTTACTCAAACTTAATTCAGGTTCTGTAAGTTACTTACAACTACTTAGTATGTCCAATTTTGTAAAGATTGCCACATACCACCGATTGAACACCGCCGAGCTATTTCCCAAAACACTAATCCCATTGCATAGATGTCTGCTCGTTTGAATGACTCAAAGTGCTTCATATTTATGGAATCATCTAGAACTTCAGGTGCCATGTACCTATTTGTAATAAAAAAAAGAAAACATTTGATTTCATAAATACTTACTGTAGAGAAAGTTCAGTGCTACTGATCAGCCCAAAACTAGATTTAAATATTTATGTGGAAAAGAAGACAAAGGAAAATCTGCTTCATAAAGGTTATCCAATCAAAGACCTTTCAGTGCAAAGCGGATATCAAGTAAACTGAGAGGAACAATGAAAGGAATAGGGGAAATAAGTAAAACTTGAAATAATAAACATGTAGAGCCATAAATCTGATAGACACAGTATAACAGAGACAAAGACAAAGACCAAAAGTCTCCAGTTGCTAACTAATGGGCTATTAAGAAACTCCAGGCATAGCTTTAGAGAAGGCCAGTCTGGACATTGTACTGCTAATAAGTGGGAAACAAGAGGAAGACAAGGACTGTAGATATTCAAGGGAGGCCTGTGGGACTGTGTAATGCTTACCAAGGAATGTTTAGGAGACAGGTATCTGGGATGAACAAAAGTGGGGCAACAGATAGAAAAGGATACCAAAGGGGCCAGTAGCATAAACAGTTACCAGTCACTATGCTTGTCTGACCAAGCCCTGCACCAGCTCACTGCAGTATATCCTACCTTCTTATTAAATCCCGGCTATCTTTCTGTGCAATCTCACTCTCAACCTCAGGTGCACATGTGCTCTAAGGACTACATGCCAGCAAGGGGAGGCAGGCATGAGTGAATTCAGGGCTACCACCTGCAGTCAGACCAGGGATGAAGTTGCCCTTGGGCCTGAGGTGCCAGCAACTGGAAAGAAGGCCAGGGGGTCTCAGCATCAGCAGCTGGAAAGGGAACTGTGGATCTTAGGAGAACACATCCACAGGTCTTAGGAGGATGTATCTGGAGCTACTGTGGGGGGACCAGTGTGAATGAATTCTGGGCCAGCAACTGTAGTCAGACAGTGGGTGAAGGCACCCCTGGTGCCAGCAACTGGAGCAAATAAGGTCTCCGCTTCAGCCACTGAAGCAGGACCATGGGTTATAGGCTTCACAGTCACATGCTTACAGGTACCAGCTACAGGGGAGAACTGGGATGGGAGAAGCAGAGTAAGGGCCTCCCAGCACCAGCAACTGGGGTGGGAATCACAGGTCTTAAGGTCTATACCCCTAAGCACCAGCTGCTGGGGTTGGCTGGAAGGTTTGTATTTTCCCCAAACCTGGTATGCATGGCAGGTGTGCATGGGTGTAATTCACTAGCAAACTTCAAGCTGGTCTAGCCTGCAAATAGGTAGCCCAGGCAGGGTTGTTTGACTAGGGCAGAGCTGCACTAGTATTTAAGGGAATCCATGCATTTAGGTGTGGCTACTGTGCATTAACCCAGCCCACCTCGTGAGCATGAGACCTGTGGAGCACAGAAGAGGGCATCAGACACACTGAGGGTTGTACTGATAGTTGAGGGATTCATAAATACGCATAGGCTTGTGAGGCTATAGAAGGGTGCGTGTGTTTTCACTAACAAAGTTCAACCCTGATCAGCTGAAGAGAAGAAAGGAAACTTGGCCATCTATACTTATATTTTATACAAGTTCTGACAGTGTTTTATGTGCGTGTTAGAAGACAGCACATGGTGAATAGCAACCTGTGTAATCAGCTCTGTCAGTATTGTCTGTGTCTGTTTATGCCCAGCCTCAGTACTGGTTGAATCCCAAGTAAGAAAGCAGCAGCCACATCCATGTGCCTGGGAGGGACAGAGCCCCAGCCCTTTGGACACATTAGGCTGGGCTCCAGCGGCCAGGCAGGAGGAAGCCCCAGATCCTGGAATCTGCAAAGATATAGCAGCCGCTTATAACATCCCCTAGCAGGACTAAAGATGGAATAGACATAAAAGGCTGGTTAAAAAAGCAGCCCTGTTAAGGATTCCTTGGGAACAAAGCCTCCCTACCACTGCAGTAACTGACTCTTCATCATACAGACTTATAAACCATGCCAGGCTTTTTTTTTTTTTAATAGTAAATCTTATTTGGGTTACACATTAACCACTGTGCTCACAAGAAAAGTTTACTTTATCAACATTTCCTGCAATAGAAAAATCTATGACAGAATTTCAAATGAGAAACAGGGACTGAAAACTGGCATGGCATCCAAGTGATTGTTACCTTGTTTAGTGACTAGGCCTAATGTGGGAACATAAGCAAAATGCCAGCGTGGACCACACTGTGAGAGTTACTGACAGCAGCATCCCCGCTAGCTGCTAGAAAGAATGAATGGTATTTGCTGTATCAGTCAACATCAGTTGTAGTATTGCTCTCTCAGTCTGGTATAGCTCTGGCAGCTAAATCCAGTATCTAATGTTTAGCAGAGTTCAGACTGTTTCTCCACATCATTGCCCCATCAATCTCAAGCTTACATATTAATGAAGCAGGCAAACAGTGACACCAGGGATTTGGAGAGCAGTTAACTGGTAAAAAAAAAAAAAAACCAAAAAAAACCACCCCACACCTGACACTGTATTCCACTCCAGTAATCTATGCAATAGCTCAACTCCTGGAACAGAAGCCTATACATGATTTCATTCAATCAACATAATACTAGGATTTTCTTTTCCTAGTAGCAGGGATGGTAGACAGAATATAATACACGCTACTTAAAAGAAATTTCAGGACTATCAGATCTTCCAGAACTCTCTCAGCACTACTGTGTCTTATAGAAATGACATACATACAAGGAAGCAAGGGCTATCAACAAAAGAGCAAAACCACAACCAGTAGTCCAGAGCGCTTCAACAAGGGTTGCTGACATGATATTTCTCCTCAGCACTGTACAGGCATATGAATTCCTCACAAGTGGTAACAGCACAAGCAGAGGACAACTGTCTAAAGAGGAACTTAAGGTTTACTTCGACAGTATTTGTTGAATAGAAGCAATCTTAAGTTTACATATGTCGCACAATCTTTGATATGGACAAAGCTAAAATTATTCTGGGCCACCTGTATCAAAAACTTTTTAATCAAGAATGCAAGATTGTGGAAGGTGTTTTAATGCTTTCCAAGGATTTTGCATTATTGGATAATCTTATGCTACTTCATGTACTTGACAGTATAGTGATCTGCTTTGGACCTAGAAAGAATACTTGATCTATCTTAAGATCACATGAGTTCTATGATTCTATGAGGATGAGAAGAGTGACGGAGCTGGAAAAAACACCAAACAAAAAATCCCAACCATGTTGCAAGACTGTCAGCCAGAATCACTTATACAGGCAGTAAAGGAGACCATCTCAGTTTCTGTAAATCATCCTAAGGACAAGAGTTTTAACAAGAAAGACCATAAAAGGCCTGAATGTGGCAACAGAGCTGAACTGATAACCTCAAAAGAAGAAAAAAAAAATCCCCCCCCCATCAAATGTGACTTCCATTGAATTTATTGGCAAATTGACCTCCTACCATGACCCTCCATCAATGCATTTAGATTGGCTTTGGTGTCCATAACTCAGAATGGTGACCGACCAAGTCTGAGAGATTATTGCTGGAACATGAGAGGTGAAAGGCAAGTAGGTCATCCACTGTGGCTAGCAGATTAGCCATTTCATGGCTATCAGACAGAAGGGAGAGAAATGTGCATCTCCTTGTCATCTTACATATTGGAAATGCATTGCTTGTCAGAAATACTATTTAGGTTCTGGACAGAACCACTCTACAGAGACTAACTTTGACCTTCTGAACAAGCTCAGCAGCTCAGTATCCTCCAAGAATGAAAGGATAAGTCTACAATATGGTTTACAATTATGTTAAGCATGGCCTTGCCAAACTTTGGGTGCCTGCTGACCCCTTTTAGTCCAAAAGCTCTGTATTAGTTGCTTGTACAGCATATATGGTGCTTGGTGTCATCAAACAGGACCTGTACACAACATGTTGAGTGTGACATCTCCCTTCACCAAGCCTGTTCTCCACAAGCACAGCTAGAATTCTGCTCATATTGTATTTAGGTAAACTGCAGAAAAGCACCCATGTTAAGGTAGAATTCACGGCCAAACTTCCTTTAAACATAGCCCACTTCAACTACTAAATGTAACAGCTGGGCCACACTTTCAAAAAAAGAAAAAAAAAGAGAACGCCTGTTTTTTTTTTTACACTTGCCTCAGGGAGCGAGAGAGGGATTCTACTTCCTTCTCAGTTTAAAGCTCACATTCCCTGCTTTATGCTGCAGGCTGAGCTGTGACAGCATACAGTTCACACCGTCTGGTAAAACTAAACCTCTGAACAGAAAAGAAATGAAGATTCATTCAGTCAGAGAGAAGGATCATCAGTCTGATTCAGCACTTAGATCATCACCCAAGAGTGAGTCTTGCTCACTCCCTAAACCATACATTTTTCACAACAGACAATCATTTGAAAAATACAGGCTTTGACAAATCTCCCTGAACTTGCACACACAGCTTCCACATGCAGAAGAGGTACCAGCAGTGGCAATCAATGGGAGTTAAAATTGTTATTGAACAGGTAAGATCTGAACTTTATTAGGAAAAATTAACCAGAAGTGCAGAGTTACTTAATGAAGAATGCACAAGAGGGAGAAAGAGCGGACCAAGCCTTTTATGAAAATGAACAAGTTTCAGAGGGGTAGAAGTGACTAAGGTCTTTAAAGTGGGAAACAGACTTAGTCCTGCTACTGACCCCTGCAGCAAGCAAGACAGTTGCTACAGCTTTACTGTTGTGAAGCTGCGTTAGGCAGATTAACAAGAAATTTAATAGCGCCTACGGAAGAAGAGATCTTGTAAGTGAGATCTATAGACACAGCTGAAAGGATACTTTCCCTAAAGACTAGACTAAAAGTAACTGATTTGCACATCATTTCAATTTGCATGTAGGCGTAGTAGAAAAGACTAAGTCCCACGTGGTATGCACCTTGCACACACCTAAGTCTGCAATGACAAACTCCAAAGTAGTCTGCTGTTTTACTACCAATGACAAATGGAGATTTGTTTTATTACCAATGACAAATGGAGATTTTGAGAAGGAATTATGCCCAGTATTTTGTAATCTGGGAGTAGTTCAGAAAGTAAGTCTTATCTGACCATTTGTGCAGTATTTTTAAAGTTGGCAAAGGACTAGTACAGCAGAGCTTTAGAACAAAGTAATTTCAGCAATATAATAGTAAATTTTCAGTACATGTTCTAAAAGCTTTTGTTCACTGAGCCTTAAAAAAACCAAAGGTTGTTTTTTTTTTTTTCTTCCAAAAAGCCACAGCTAAAGGGGCATCCTAGTTCATTGTAAAACCCCAATCACACTCCCCTCAGCCCCTGCAGTATCACTCACTAAAGAGAGAGAAAAAAACAGTATTTTTTTGTGTATGGATTCGAGACAGCAACATAAACACAGAATTTTCTTTAACACTGCTAGGGCATATGCTGAAGTTAATCACGTACAGCCCTGAAACACTGGGCTTCCACACACTTCTCCATGACGGGCATACAAACTTCAATTTGACATACCACTGAACCTACAGGTATCAAAACAACAAAAAGTTGCCCACATCACAAAACTCTGTTGCTGTGGTTCAATGTTAGCGCTGCTATCTCTGGATGGCTGCACAGATTACTAAGGGAAATTAATCTCTTCAGAACAGCTTCCAGTTATTACTGTCTGAAAGTCCAGCAATGAGATTACAGCTAATAAGTTTAATTGCACTTGTATCGATAGGGTTAAACAGCTGAGTTCTTTTGAGGACAAGAAAATCCACATTCCAAATTCAGAAGTAGACCTTTAAAAAAAAAAGAGTATACCGACTCATCATCCATTGATAATTCTATTTATGTATTAGATGACAAAGATGACTGCTATTTTAAGTTCTTGTATTTCTCTAAAAAATATGATCCCACAAATGCCTATGTCCAAAACTCTGCACTTTGTGTGTTCTACCACATAGGCTTCATACTGAAAAAATGCAGCTTTTTAATTTGACTGTCAATATCCTGTCTTGCACTCCAGATTGGGTTGCAAGCAATATTTCCATGCAACACAAGGCAAAAAGAATGAAGATACAGGAGTGAAGTCTAAAACTGTCATTCATGAAGTCTCCTAATTGTTTTAATATGTTCTTGTGCCCTACAATATTTTGCAGGTTTTTGGTATTTTACACACAGTAATAGATGCCAAGATGCAATATGCTTTTTAAGCACCTATGGTCTAAATAAATTACCAGCTGGCAAGGAAGTAACCAGGAATTCTACCTGCCATTATTTACATTTTCCTGCTGCTTGTGTTTGTACCCACAAAAATCTTCTATATGGGACAAGAAAAAACAAAGCATTTTATAATAAAAGTGGCCCGACACATCATGTTAATGGTTTTACCTTTTTGTTCCCACTCTGTGGTTTGGGGCAATATCAATTGTGTCTGTAGCTGAATCGTGCCTAACTGCCAATCCTAGGTCTGCAATACAGCATGTTCCATTCTTTTTTACCAATATATTTTTTGATTTCAAATCTCTGTGGGCAATCGCTGGTTTGCCTGTAAGGGAAAAAAACCCCAGAAATAACACATCTGTGAAATACAAAATTGCTATTATTCTAAGCCTGGTGCAGATTTTGTTTGAAGTTACAGAATTCCTTCCAGTTCTGCTGCTTCATGTGCATTAAGGTAACTCCTGAAATCATTCATTGTGGACTGGCTGGCTATCTAGACAAGTGCCTTAGATATCTACTGTATTACTCCAGTCTACTGCTCCTTTCCCTCTTCCTGCAAGTATCTATTGCGTCCACATACTACTTGCCACAAAAAAGTTTCTAATATCTCTGGAAATAGACCTATAGTGCTGTCTCAAATCAAAGTTAAGAAGATACTAGAGGCACAATTACTTGGTGCCTTTTAATAGGTGTTTTGTAGGAAGGATTGTCACATCACAAAACCTGGATATACGTTAGAAAGGAAGGCAAAACACCCTCCAAATTAAGATGCTCCATTAGTTCAGAAATTATCACAAGTTCCAAACAGACAATTTTCAATTCATTCAGCACCACAAGGGATTAACTTGGGTATCTGTGCTGAATTCAGCTGCCTTCTCGTCACGTAAGTAGCTGTGTGCAAAGCAACTACACCCTGAAAAGGCTGAATGTTCTAATTAAGAAGAGAATTATAGTAGAAAGAGCTTCATATGTGTAATTTTAAATAAATCCAGTATTATCCACATGACAGGCTGAATAGTTGTAAGATTACCTTGTGTGCCAACAATTTCCATGTGAAGGTGAGCAAGACCACTGGCAGTGGACAAAGCTAGTTTTATCATTCCTTCCACTGTTACTGTATACCTGTTCAGGTAATCAAAGAGTGATCCATGCTCATGATAGTCTGACACCAACCACAGCTGAGTCCATGTACCATTGTCTGCAAAACAACACTGGTATGAATACCACACATACACACACAGAAGACAAGCAAAAGCAAACCATCTATGCCACTTTTATACAATGCTTATGAAGTACAAATTATGTTTTGCAAGTAATCTCAGCCTCTTAAATCTTTACTTCTATCCCTGTAACATTTAAATGGCTCTCTAAGGGCTGGGACTACCACAGAAGACTTTGTGAACAGTTTAGTGAGTATTCTTTCATTTAAACTAAAAGACAAACCATAGAAAGCAGATGTCACTACGATTCCGAGGTGAACTATTCAGAGTATCAACCAGGCCTTGCCTTCCCCTAACTTTTCTGCTTGGGTGGAACAGTGCTGAATGCATGATGCAAAACTAATCCTGTCACTGTTGGTCTAGTACACTATTGTCCAGGCTACCCTCCCCCGCAAAAAAAGCCTTTCAAGGAGGACACAAGCTTTGCCCCATCAGTCCTTCAGTCTTCCCATAACCCATCTGCCCTCAGCCTGGGAGACAATTTCCACCATTTCCAGCAGCCTGGTGGATTTTTCCTCTTGGAGTAGAAGCTTGCAAGCAGCAACTAGACTTACTACTTCAAAAACAAAATCAAATCCCACCTCTGGTGACCTCTAAGTTGCTGGCCAAAATTGAGGTTTCCAGGAGGCACAAGGGTAAAGAGAATGAAAAACATAAGGAGATGAGAAAACCAGTTTGCTGTATGATTTTTCACTGAACTACTAAGAACAAACAGGCAATAACACATTTGCAGATATCCCAAGGCATACAAATGGCAGATAAGAATTAAATTGTTCACATTATTAAACCAGTGGACACAAAATATCTTGACGGTTAAGCCACAGAAAGAAGACTATTAAAGGAATTCAAATCAAGGGGTGGAAGTTTTTTCTTTTTTTAAACATAAGAAGTAGAAATATACCCAGAATGAACAATCCTGCCACCAAATAGGTTTTCCAACTTTATTATAAAAGCAACTCATGCTGCAGATCTGAGAAGCATTTTTATAGCTAACTACTTTTGTAGGAGAGTCTTTAATCTCTTTAAAAGACTAGTTATCCCATAACAGATTTCAGTTGGACTTCTATCCTGAATTATAGAGCCACTATTCCCTAACAACAAGTGAAAAAACACAGCACAAGCCAAAAAGATCTCATTATGTGGTAGTCCCCATGGATTATCAAAGCTAAATATGAAGAACCAAAAGGAGATAAGTGAATTCAGAAGTTAATTCCTATGATAAAGGTACTGAAACATGCTTGGCCTGGAAAAGTCAGAGGCACAAAATGCCTGATCTACAGGTTGACAGAAACTCCCTTTATATAAGTACTTGTGCTTATCTTTAAATACGCACTTGGGTGGGAAAACTTCCCAAGCATCCCTTCTACTTGGATGTTTCTAGGGAGGCCAGTGATGTCATTAAAAATAATTAAAAAAAATAATTAGAAAGCCACCAAATGCTTCAGAGTAGGGAAATAAAAGTCTAATCTACATTCAAACAACTCTCTTAACGGAAAGAGAATTCTGCATCGCTACATTCACAGAATAGTCTCAACTAAGTTGTTAATTTAAATAGGCAAGATAAAGCAGTCAAATGCTCTAACCTGTAAAGGACTGTTAGAAAGCTGCTGTTGCAGTGGGAAGCTTCTTATAATATGCCAGCAGGAGTGACTCCTAAGCTTTGTATTTTAAAAAAGAAAAAGGAAATAAGATTTTTTTTTTAAAAAAATATCTTCAATAGTTTTATAGTTAGGACTGCTGCTTCTTTTGCTGCTTTGCATATCCAAGCATGAACTCTTAGAACTCAGCATACATGAAATGTGACTTTTTCCAAAGAGAATTAAGGTCTCTGAAAAGTCAATCCAACAGTATTAGCTTTACCACACCAGTTTTACAGAACCATTAGAAACAGGTATGTATTCACAGGCATATAAAAGGTGGTCTCAAATACATACAGTCAAAGAGCTCCAAAAAGCTGTAGAAGTTTGAAATAAACTAACTTAATCAGTTCAGAATAGTCTCTTCATTCAGTTTTATTCTACTGCTTCACCAATTATGACCCTACATTGCCTGAAATAATCCTCTCCTGGGTATTAACACTATACACACTCATTGCTTGATCCTGTGTTTGGTTTCTTCTCACATTTCTTATTAATGGGATACCTCAGCAGGTGTCTACACTAGGCAACAATAAGTAGGGAAATTAGTAATCTATTTTAAGTAGTCTACCAGACCTACTGTGTTTAAACAGAACTTTTAAAGATGTCAGAGTTTCTGAAGAATTATCATTGCTTTGAATTAGGATTATAGCGTCTTTGCATAAAGTTCTTCTCCTCTCTTAATGTAGATGCCCACCTAAGAAGAGAATATGCTGCTGATTACAGACCCTTCTACTTCAGTTTTATCTTATTTATTACCTGCAAGTCTTAATATTAAGTCTGTTTTTACCTTTCTTCCAAAGCAGAAAATACAAAGCTGGGCTTACTATCCATTCTGAAAGGAGTCATGATCCTTTCCTATCGTATGTCATATTTGTGGCCCTCCAACCAGATTTTAAGATCTATTAAATGTGACCTACATTTTCTTTATCTTGCTATATTTGACAAGTTACGCATTTGTTTAGTGATCTAAGCAGAATACATTATGATGAACTTCAGTCTTCTTATACTGTTGACAGTAGTTAATTATTACAAAGTAATAATTAACCTGACCCTGAGATTTTTTTTGTCTGCACAGTAAACAGCATCTGTCATGAACCTTTCAAGCACATGAATTGCATTATCAGGTAAGAAAAAGTAATTGCACTCAGTAGTAATTACATACAGTAGCACAGCCTTCCAGGACAAGGTAACCTAATTTAGTTCATATGCATACCATGATCAAGAATCTCAAGCAATTTCAGAATGTTCAAGAACATTACAAAAATTTACGTATGTTCTTGGAAACCTATTTAAGAGATTAATTATCGTTATTTCATCTGTTTGCAAGAAACCTGAAAGTATTTTTAGGCCATCAAAATCACTCAGCAGTGAAGGTTCCTCTTCTGCAGTTTTAACCAGATTTGAAATTCTGAGTAAAGAAACTTTCAGATTTGTTGTAAGACTGATTACAGTTGAGAAAAACATTAGTGAATTCCAAGCCACATCCATCTTAGACAAGTTGCCTCTTAAAGCAATTGTTATAAATTCCTTTCTTCATCAAATACATGTTTCAATTAAACTTCAATTGATTGAATTCACTTAAGTGAAAAATGCTTTTTTCACATTGGTAGTAGCAAAACAAAAGATCTGGACTTGACACATGCCTATTTTTAAACCAAATACTAGGTTTTAAGGTGTGACAGTATTGCTTGGTACAAGAGTTTTGAACTGCAGACTTATGTTCCAAGTTGAATGTTTAAAAGAATTTGCAGAAATTGCCTAATTGCATGTGTTCTCTAGTGTCATGTAGTAAAGCATTTAAAAAAGAGCATGACCAGGACAACTAGCGTTTTTTGGCATGCAGATAATGTCACATTAAAGCAGTGAAAAGATCAGATACAGATGGGATCTATAACTAGAAAACTCTTAGCAATGAGACATTCCAGGAGATGTTGGGGAAAACACTTTTGTCTGTGGCTGGAAGAGGACTAATACTTTGTTAGTGAAACAGCTTGACCCTATCACATTGAGGTCTGATTAAATTGATGAAAAGCACTTGAGCTGTGCAGATCAGCAGATCTTCCAGTCAAATTCCTTCTGCTCAGGCTAAAGCCAGAGCTTCAAAAAGAATAAATGGCTCAAACACTACTTTTCTCAAGTGGAAGGAATTCTGCTCATTTCTCTTGAGTATATTGCCTAACATCATTCTTGGGGATCTAGTTACCACGTAAGGTAGCCTGAACAGAACTTTCACCTACAGAAGTGCAGCTTTCAATTAAGGGAAAGGAATGGAGACACCAAAATATTCTAGTCCATAAAGTTACCTGAAAGTGTGCAGTACAAGACTTCACCTTACTTGTAACTTGACTACAAACAGTTATGGCTATAGACAACTAATCCAGGGAAACCTTTAGTACTGTAAACAGAGGTTGCCGCCACTGGTCTCCTGCTAGTAGAATAGCGCATATAAGTAGTCCTTGATACACTTAAGTATCTAGGTTAGAAAGAACAAAACAAAAAACCACCACAAACCCAAACTGTCTATTTAGGTGGTTCAAAACAAGGCAATACATGGCCCAGAAAGTAATTTCTCTGACCTACCAGTATTTGAAAGTTAGCATATACTCCTAGCTAAGTAAAGACCTACTCAGAATGCAAACATGCTAGCCAGACAGAACACAACTGCAGTTAAAATCATTCATTGCTTCTCAGCCTTCAAGCTGGCTTAACATCAGCACCTATATCCCAGTAAATTTTGGGATGGGAAAGCAGACAGGTTGGACCAGCTCCTGTAGCCTTCTGAACACCATACAGCTGTAAGGAAGTAGAAAAGGAAGAGAATGTGCCATTAAGGCATGTAGAATGTCTAAACAGTAGTAGAACAAGAAGTGAAGACAGTAGTTCAGTCACCAACTTTATGACTCCATCATCTGAACCGAACACCACTGACTTAAATGATCTATCTGCGTGTGTAGACACTTTCTAATCCAAGCATGCACTCTTCTACCTGAAGGCACACCCCCCACCCCCCATTTTAAAACTACAATGGCCAGCCAGATGTTCCCCAGCAGTTGTGAAAAATATCCAATTGTGTTAAGAGGAAAGACTGAATTAACACAAGAGAACTGCAGCATGACATTGGCTCGCATTTACACTACAAACTACACGTCAGGAGATAAAAGTCCCAAGCACTCATGATGGATACATGAGAACCTGCTCCTGAGAATTCTTCTCCATAGATCACTGAAGCTTTCAGCAAGTGCCGAACTGGAATTGTACAAGTCGTTCCTTGTATCTCTGTATTCATCTTTGCAAGGTCTCAGACACACAGTCAGCTTCTTACAGTTTAATGACTTCGTGCATTCCAGCTAGGCTGTAGTAACTCCTGAATGCATGCAACAGTCTGCCCTATGGAGAAATGGATGCAAATCCTCCACAGCTATTATTGTTGTGAACTAATACTTCATCTTGCACCTGACACCTAGTAAACCTTTATCAGTTAGCACCACCATCTACAATGATAAACCGTTAACAAGTGTTTTTAAGCCACTGGTCTCTAAAGCCATATTGTGATACACTTGCTCTTTTCAGAGTACCATGACAGCATACCTGCTAAACTGGAAGAACTACCTCCTTAATATTCCCTCTACGTTCTCCCATTTAATGGGATACAGGTGGCCTGAAGTGTTCTAAACAAGAGTTGAAGTATTAACCTCCTTCAATATTCAGGACTTCTGAACGCTTAACCCAGAGACAATGGCGTGTATTAATTTCCTTGGTGAGAGAACACAGAAGGTTATACTGAGAATGGTGCATTAGTCAGTTAAAAAATAATAATCCAGCTTTCTACATCTGCTCAGACAGCAACACTGTTAGAAAACAGAGTCAAGAAGAGCAGCGTTTTCAAAACACATTTTTATCCATTCTTCATGAACCAATTACCAACTAGTTCTCAAACAAACCAGAAGAGTCTTGCCCTAAAGTCTGAAAGCCTCAAATGATGGCATGACCTACCAAATAAGGATATTTTTCTTTGCATGTATAGCACATTAACAATAGTAACAAGAAACAATTTTGTATCACATGATATTATATTACAAGGAACCTAAAGATGACCAAGTCAAATGGAATTTCATCCTATTGCATCTGGAACCTGAGCCAGCAATCAGGAACTTATTTTAGGAACCTACTCATTTAGGAAACCTTCCTCATACCCCCTTTGCACAGCAGTCAAGTGTATTTTTGGGACAAACTGTCTATGGGTTTGGGCAAAATGGGAGATTGGTATGCTTAACCACAGGTAGATTTTGTTAAAAATTATAGCTATGGTACTGCAGTATATCCTTTATGCCTTTAAGTGAGATATAATACCTAAGGCTTCTGCAGAGATGGATTTTTATGTCTTTAATGCATGTTAAACACATTTATGTCTTTCTACTGATTTTAAACCCAGGCTCCAGATATTGCACAAGGTCCATCAGAACAAACTCAAGCTCTTGCCTAAAATTGTATTAGATATTGATAGCACCTACATGAAAGTAAGACACTTTTTAACAGTAAGCATAATAAGCTGCAGGAAAAAGTTGCCTGGTATGCTGTAGATCTGCAAGCTCTTAGATGTTAACAAGCTGCACAAAGTTAGATTAGGAACAAGTTAGCTATAGCGGACCCTTTCCAGGTGGAGGGAAGTGTTCTGCACAACCTCTTGGGTTCTGTTCCAATTCCACAGATTTATATAGATATAGAAACTTGAAATTAATCTATGGATAATTTAAAAGAACTCTATTTACATACATACTTCAACTACACTAAAACCATTTAGGAATTTCCCAGAAAACCGAGAGCCCTTTAAGAATCCAGGATGTGTGTGGATTCTTGACTCTTCCCTAAGGTGACAGAATTTTCTGTTAATGCTTTCTTTGCAAAAAAGTCAAAGGCCATTTATGGTGGAAATGTAACTTCAGATTAAAGTAACTGAATGAAACAGCATAATATTAGGTCCCCTTAATGTAAGAAATTCAAAACTTTTGTTGGTTTTGCCAAATTTTCCTGTCTTAATTGGACTGCAGGAAAATGCAAGAAACTTTCATTTGACTGAAAACACAACAAATCAAGTCGAAAAAGTGGTTAAACTGTTCCTCTTAGCGGATACTTAAAGGCTTATTGGGAGAGCTTCAGGAAACAGCTAAAGTTTTTTAATACTAAGAACAAATCATTAATTCCCTTTTTCCATCTCTTTTCTAACTAGAGTTCTAAATGAGTAACTTCTCATATCTCAGCCTTAAAAATGAATCCTCTACCTCCTACTTTATATTAAGACAACAGGATTAGACACGATCCCACGCTTTTATCTTATTAGGCTACCAGGGAAGTACAGGTATTCAGCAGATGTGTGGGCTGACAAGATAAGGCATCTCCTTTTTGATACAAAACTTCGCTAATATTTTAACTTGCTTGTAGAAATTACACCTCATTAAATATGCATTTTTAAAAACATTTAAACAAGGCATGTTTTCCAGAAAAAGGAAAATATACTTTTTTCCTTCATTAAACCTATAAAAAGCCTGACAATCCCAGAAATGCTCTAGTAACAAAATTATTTGTTGCTACTCTTAATTGGATCCTCACAACTTTATTTTCCAGTCCATTTACCATCTATTCTGAGTACACAATCAGCAGAATGAATTCATAGTATCACTAACCTTTGTTGTCTGCAGCTATAAATCCAAGAATATTTTCATGCCGTAGCATAACTGTTTGATAGATTTCTGCTTCGCGAAACCATGAGCGTTCCTCTCTTGAAGAGAAGATCTTCACAGCAACTTCTTCTCCTCTCCACTTCCCTCGCCAGACTTCTCCAAAGCGACCCTTACCAATGCTTTCTTGAAGTACTATAGTTCTTGCAATTGTTCTTTGTACAAGTAAAGGTAAACCTAAAAGGAAGATTTAACATTAACCTTAAACAACACTAACAAAGTAAGCACTTATCGTAAGTACAACACATAAGATCCATATTCCATTAAGATATTTCTCTTAGAATGCACATAAACTCTCTTAAGATATTAACAGCTTATTGTGAATGGCTAACAAGCATGTAGGTAAGATGCTGCCTTCAACCTAAAAGACCAGCGATACAACTATTCAAAAATATTATTACAAACCACCTCTACAGTTGTTAAAAAGAAGGCACAAACTTTCTATCCGTTTAGAATTTTGACAGTTGGTGATCCATAAAGTTTTATTTTAATCAAAAAAGAAACAAACCATGAAGCAATCAGGACCAAGATAGAGGGTTGGTTTTTTTTGGTTTAGGTTTTTTTTTTTGGTTGGTTGTGGGGTTCTCTTGTTTGTTTTTTCAGAAAAGGATCCGCCCATAAATCTCCTGGCAAAACAATTCAAGCACACTTTTGCTACTGATTCATATACTAGATTTATCATTGGAGTCAGTCCATCTCTAAATTAAAGTTAAACCACACTTGTCAGCAACACTGAGTTAGCAGAGCTCATTGAGAGCGCTTTAAACTAGATTCAAAGGGGGATGGGGACGTAACTGGGCTTGCTAGAGAGACACCCGGCTGCAGTAGCCCAGCACTTGTGGGGCAGCATGCCCGTACTTTTGAGAATCAGAAGGCCTACCACCCCTCAAGGGCAAAAACTATGTGCTCAGCTGCCTCTCTAAAATGCTTATATACCATGCACACAGCATGGGGAAACAAACAGCAAGAACTGGAGATCTGTGTGTAGTCGCAGGGCCGCGATCTCATTGCAGTTGCGGAAACACAGTGGGAAAGCTCACATAACTGGAACACTGTCATGGATGGCTGTGTCCTCTTTAGGAAACATAGGCCAGCAAGGCGAGGTGGTGGAGTTGCCCTTTATGTGAGAGAGCAACTGGAATGTATTAGCTCTCCCTGCAGGTGGATGAAGAGCGACTTGAGA
>VYXH01009393.1:111522-151793 GCA_013397275.1 Burhinus bistriatus | reverse complement strand
TGTCCAGGATCTCCTTGTTCGTCCACGCAGGTGTCCCAGTGTTTTTGCCTGACTTCCCCTTTGTTGGGATGCATTGCCCCTGAGTTTGGTGGAGGTGGTCCTTGAATATTAGCCAGCTTTCTTGGGCCTCTCTTCCTTCCAGGGCTTTATCCCACTGTATTCCATCAAGCAGGTTCCTGAAGAGGCCTAAGTCTGTTCTCCTGAAGTCTAGGGTAGCAAGCTTACTGCGCGCCTTCCTCACCGCCCTAAGGATCTCAAACTCCAACATCTCATGATCACTGCAGCCAAGGCTGCTCCCGACTGTGACATTCCCCACCAGCCCTTCCTTGTTGGTGAGAACAAGGTCCAGCATGGCACCTCTCCTCGTTGGCTCCTCTATCACTTGGAGAAGGAAGTTATCATCAACATATTCCAGGAACCTCCTGGATTGCTTATGGCCTGCTGTCCTTCCAACAGATATCGGGGTGGTTGAAGTCCGCCATGAGGACCAGGGCTTGTGAATGTGAGGCTGTTCCTGTCTGCCTATAGAGGGCCTTATCTGCTTGTTCTTCCTGGTCAGGTAGCCTGTAGCAGACTCCCACTGTAACATCACCTGTCCCTACCCTCCCTTTGATCTTGACCCATAAGCTCTCGGTCAGCTCTTCATCTGTCCCCAGGCAGAGCTCCATGCTCTCCAGCTGGTCCTTGACATAGGGTGCGATACCTCCTCTTTGTCTCCCCTGCCTGTATAATCAGAGCATGATACAGAGAGGCCAAAAAATAGTTCCAAACAGGGTTAGATAATTTTCTAGGGACAGGGCCACCCTGGTATTAAACAAGACATTCTTCATTCAGCCTCAAGCTTCGGAAAACCCGAGCTCTGCTCACTGTGAGCTCAGGTTTGAGCAGGAAAAGACATGCTGCATCTACCACTGGGTGTCCCAGCATGGCTTTTCTTACAGTCTGGTATTAAGGACAACCCCTGTCAGACTGCTGGTCACTGCAGTCAATCCTTACATGTCATGTTAAACCGTTCTTGCACGTTATTTTTTTTCATAAAAGGCCCTTTCAACAACAACACATAACATGATTTTGGCAAAAGCTCGAATAATTGTACCAAAACCTGGGGAATGATGTCAAGGAGGGCCTTACACACTAGCAGGAGCACATCTCCTCGGTGTGACATCTGGTTCCTTGTGCTGCCCTGTAGTGGGGTACTGCTCTAAGTACCTGTGTCAGTGGTGGCATTTCCCCTTTTGGGATGCTGGTCTTGTATAAGATGGAGGAGGACAATGCTGTAGCTCACTGAGGAGAGCACCCACAGCAGGACTCCTGGGCTCCAGGCCAGCTCCAAGGATGGCCGGTGCGTTCTGCATTAAGCGGTCACTGCATGACTCATGTGAACAGCATTGCAAAGAGGGAACAACTCTGCAACCAGTCATCTCCTGACTTCACGTCCCTGAAAGCCTCAGACATGCCTTGTTCCCTCCTTACATTCATGCTCCCCAGGAAACTGTGTTCCAAGGTGTGAACCTGGACCTCATTCCACAAGATCACAGCAACCCTGAGATCCCAGATTGCGCTGTCCTCAGCCTTTCTCCATCAGCATCTGTCTTTGCTCCTGCGTCTCCATCAGTTCCTGGCTCCAATTCAAACAAAATTCCTGGACTTTGTTAGCTTTCCTACTGCAAGCTGCTGTGAAGAAACAGCCTGGAGACAATCTTAGTCAGAACTTGACTTCTTGTGCCCATGGCACAATCTCACACCTACCCAGCCCTATGCCTACTCTGGTTGGTACAGTTTCCCAATTGCTGAGTGCAATTTTCTGTCTTCAAACAGCGGTATCAATGAGTAAAGTCCTACAAGACTGCGCTGGTTGATGAGCCACTATCAAATGCAGCAGCACCAGGCCTTTTGGACAAGCTGAGGACATTGATGAACATGACAAGTAAAGACCATTCAGGCCAGCAAGTAATCAAAACCAGGTCTGGATAGTGCACTGTGACCTTGGGTTGGCACTGTTCACGTGACCATAGTGGAACTTGCAGACACTGGGAGACATGGACACACAACCTGCTATCCACAGCAGTCTGACTGGAACCAGCATAGATCACAAATCTTCAGAGGTCACATTTTATTTTCAGAAGTAGGAGGATTGTTTGCTGGCAGAGACCACGCCTGAACGACCAGAAGAATGCTGGGATCAGGTCCCATCACACCAGGATCCTTGCACAAGACAGTCTCAGCAGACTTCCAGCCCTCAGAGGTACAGGTCTGTGCATGATAAAATGTCCCCATCTTGGGAGGCTGAAGTGACTCAGCCAGCAGTCAAAGGGCTGTTATTGCTTGAGGCAACTGTGCCTGGAGCCCGTGCATGGGGATTAAAGACATTCCAACCTCTGCATATTCCTCTTCCCTCCCCATGGGAGCGTCTCTTGGATGTGCCACACCATTCCCTTTGTCTCAAAGCCATTTCTGTTCTGCGCAGGCTTGGGTTTGTCAAAGAGGTAGGGTCTGTCTGGGGATTCCTGAAGTGTCCCAAGCCACCTGCAAACCTGCCATCCTGGGGCAACATGGCTTTTTTTGTGATGTTTTTTGATGTGTGTTCACAAGCTAGGCTAGTCAGTGCCTGTCCTGGACCACACGAGATGCTGTGATTGCAGCTCAGGAGGGGAAGAGGAGGGACCAGTGGGGGTGGCCACTGGGGAGGGTCCAGCCAGCCAGGAGATGTGGCATGTGCAGAGCAAGGCCACTCTTGTCAGGCTCAATCCAGCCTACCTGTTGATGGAGACCAGCCATGGGCAGCACCAGGACAGTGTGTGGGTGGGAGCGGCTGCAGCCAGCTCTGGGTCAACACACGTGTGCAGGCAGGTGCTGGGCAGCACTCACACCACCGTCTGCACAGGCAGGCTGTGGGCAGCGCTGGGTCCGCACGCTCAGGCAGACTGGTTGAGGCTTGTTGAGGAACGGAGCCGTGGGGTGGGCCACCACAGCTGGCTGCTTTGGGTGCGGGGTCTGCAGCCAAGAGGATGCACCCAGGCATTTTGCCCTCCACATTTTGGGGTGAGGCAGGCTCAGGTTATGATTTTACTTGGAGCCTTTCCCTGTGGAGTCTGGTGTGGGATTCCTTCTTGGCTAGTACGTGCTGCTGCTGCTGCAGCATGTTCAGCCAGGAAAGTAAAAGCCTGGCAATCCTGCTTGTGTGGCAGAGCATTTGATGAGGGATATATGTGGAAGGGTGGGATGTGGTGTGAAGCCATGCAGCACAAGCTCAGCCACATGGCCAGCTGGGATGGATGCTTCCTGTCTGATGGAGCTCCAGCCAGGGCACTCAGAGGTGAGGGGCATCCAGGCAGCTCAATGAGGAGGTCTGGAAGGATGGGGCAATTTCCAGTTTTCCAGAGACTCTGATTAAGCAGCATATTCTGCCACCCTGGAAAGCTCCAAGGCTGGGAAACCGTGGACTGTGGAGTTAATTTCACAAATGAAGGACCTTGGCAGAGGAGACAAACCTGCCTACGGAGCTGGTTTCTAATGATCCTGGCATTGAAGCACAGACCCAGGAGCATCAGCCTCCGTGGGGAGGGTGTGGGTTGGCCATGCTGCAGATCAGAGCCCCTGAGAGAGGTGCACTTGCAAAGTCTTTTTGCAGCCCATCAGTTGAGAAGACCTCAGAGCACCAACTACCGCTGCTGAGCATCCGTCGCTGCCAGTTTGCACTCATCTGAGGGGAGCCGAGGAGGCCACATCTCTCCTTGCCTTTGGCTGGGGCTGGCTCAAGGCTTGGTACATGAAGATCTCAGCATATTCCTCTGTGTCATGATGTTTTGTTGGTAGTGGGGCAGCCTTGCTCTCTTCCAAGTCTCCGCACACCTGCTTCCCCGGGTGTACCCCTGCATGGTTTCTGCACAGGCCTATCTTCATGGCCACTTTCCAGGTGGTTTTTGTGCAGTGTAGCAGCCAGAGGAGGCAGAGCCAAGAATCTGGTCCTGTTTCCAGTAGCTCTGGGATTCACTCCGAGGGCAGGGAGAGGACCATCTGCACAGGCAGGTTTATGGAGGAATTCCCAGGGTGTTTCCCATCCTTTTTTAAACATAAACTAATTCTCTGGAAAGACCGGGAAAGCACCAGGCCCCTTGACAGCCCAAGATGTATGCAAGAGTTTACTTGTGGACGCGCACATGACCGCAATTAGCTCTAAGGCCCTAGCACATTAAAATTAAATTATGAAAATTGTTACCAGCTACCAGCTTGTCTCCTCGGGGGACACCCCTGTCATCAAAGGTAAGATGTCTGATCCCAGCTCCCGAATACCTGCAGGCTTCAGCTTGTCATGTTTGGGGCAGCCATTCCCAACTCCAGCCATGCCTGTCACTTGTCAAACCTCAGCCATCCTGTGACAGAGCATCCACATATGTAGATGCAATCCATCCTGAACATCCCCGGTGCCAACTGCTCCAAAACCTGCTGGTCCTGTCTTCAGATATGGAGGATACTTCTTTTCTTCCTTATTGCAGCAGCTGCTTCTCCTTAAGGGTTTATGTCCATCCTCATTCACCTCACCTTCAGGTTAAGTAACTTCAGTTGACTCATTGTCCCTTTAGTTCATCACTAAACCCCCGATTCCTTCTTTTTAAATAAAACGATTTGTTTTTCTCTTTCACTGGGCTGCAGGACCCAGTGTTTTATCCCTCCAGGACACCTTGGCTGCAGAAACAAACCCATATGCAGAACCAGGAGCCCTAGAAGTTGTGTTGGTCCTTGTGTGACAGCTCTCTGCCTGGCTGAGCTTCCCCATCCCAGTGCGCCGCAGAGAGCGCCCATGGGATCAGTCACTGGAGCCTCTTTCACAAGCTTGGAAGGAGAACCAGGGCTGATGATTATGGACTTGCCAGGGCACAGTTCACACCTCTCCCAGCAGCCACCGGCCCTGTGTCCTCCGTGGGTGACACTCATCTCACAGGGGTCCCACCAGCCTTGCAGCATGCACCCTGAAGGAACTGGCTCTGGGTGCAGCAGTGAGGAAGCTCATGGTACTCTGGCCCCTGCGCTTGGCCCATGTGCACACAGAGCAGGTGGTGAGGAGATCAGCTGGGAAAGTAAACACGGGAAGATTCTTGAGAATGGCAGGATAGTGGGAGTAAGGTACAACAGGGTGATTAGAGGAAAATTAGGAGTTGATGGAGCAGGGATCTGAGACTGCCAGAGTATCTAAGGCTTGGACTGCCCCTTGCCTGCACTAGGACATTTGGGCCACTTGTGCTTCTCATGGACCAGCTTTGCAGGAGGAGGGCATGGCCAGAGAGGAACCACTTTAAACACACCCAGCCCTGCCCTGTCCACCAGTGAGGAATGGTGTGTGAGCACCCTGCACATCTCCGTGCTTGACATTCCCACACTGCTTCCTGAGTCTTCTTTTTTTTAAAACCGAATTATCCCAATTACATTCTACCACCACCCCTGTAATTTCTATTCTAGTTTCCCCACAGGCAAGGCTCTGGCATTTCCTCATCCTTCTGCCTGTTGTCCTCTGGCTGCTCTCCTGGTGCCCCATGTCCTGCAGGGCAGGACCCGGATGGAACAGAGTGGCCTGGCCAACACCTGCCCAGCATCAAGAGGTGCAGAAGCATCACAGCGGGTGTCTGGGTGCAGGTGGGTATCCAGCCCAGCAGCCTCTCCGATGCTTTGCTGGCTGTGAGATCCCAGCACCCCCAGGGAAGATCAGTGTATAACCTGAAGGGTAATTTGCCCTCCCTGAGTCCTCTTCTCTCTTGATTTTCAACAGAGCCAGAATGGTTAAGTATAAATTCAATGCTTTGTCTCTATCTAAAGTGAGGAGACAGGACTTTCCTCCCTGTTCCTGTCTTTTATTACCTGATATCCTAGCATTTCTCTGATCTTTCCTGCCTCATGGGCTCTTCAGATTCCCTCTCCAGATACCTCCTTCAAAATCTGTGGGTTTTTGGTGGAGACTAAAGTGCAGAGAAAAGCACATGGCAGTGGGAGCGGTTATACTGGTCCTAAGGGAGCAAGGATCTGATCTGGACAGGGAGCAGCATGGTGAGCCACTCGTGTCACTGTGAAATGCAGTGCTCTGCACAGTGTAGCTTCACAGCAGCCCCATAGGACACGGACATAACTGGGGTCAAACTGGTGCTCCCCAGTTACCTGACACGCTTCTGTATGCTGCATGAGGTACACCAGTTTACACCAATTTATAGCTGGTTACACTCCCTCATATTTATGCAGTATCCATAGTGACAGTACCCTCTAAATCACTGCAGTTCCCTATTAGCCCCAAATGCCTTCTACAGTCTTCTGGGTTGAATCTGCTCTTCTCAGTTTCAAAGTGCCACATTGCGTGAAGATCTTGGAGCAGCTGGCTTGCCAGGGGAGTCTTGCCCTCAACAGGCTTGGATGGGAGTGCAGAAGCAAAGCAAGAAAAGAGGGAGCTGAGACGTGGCTTGGGAAGAGGGAGAGGATTTTTGGTAACTCCCAGGGCACAAGGAGCGGGTGAGACAACCCCGAGATCTCTCTCTAGGCTCTGCTCTCCACCCCTGACCACAACCAGACCCTGAGGGAAGGTGCAAGCTGCTCTGCAATGGTCTGGGAAGGGACACTCTGCTTCCAAGCTCAGTTTCTGCCTTATTTTTTCCAGACAGTAAAACGGCAATAGTATCACCTTTCCCTGCAGGAAGTTTTGGTGATTTTATTGTGCTGTCAATAAGGTTGTGGTACTTCTGTGGAAGGTACCCTGCACTCACACTCCAGTCCTGAGGAGGACAGAGGGAAGGCAGAGTGGCACATGACTCTTCATCAAGCCAGTGCCAGGAAGGACTCTTGTTCCCCCTGGTTCCTGGGGAGAGGGAGGAGATCCTGCTGGGCTGCTGTGAAGCTGCAGTGACCTGAAGGACCTGAATCACAACGTCAAGGAAACACATGGTGGCCTTCACCTGCCTTCACAGAATCACCGGGGTTGGAAGGGGCCTCTGGAGATCATCTTGTCCAACCCCCCCCGTCAGAGCAGGTTCACCTAGAACAGGTTGGACAGGATGGCGTCCAGGTGGGTTTGGAATGTCTCCAGAGTCAGAGACTTCACCACCTCTCTGGGCAGCCTATTCCAGAGCTCTGCCACCCTCAAAGGAAAGAAGTTCCTCCTCATGTTTAGATGGAACTTCCTATGTTCAAGTTCATGCCTGTTACCTCTTGTCCTACCTCTTGCCTTCTTCAGCAGCTTTTCCTCAGTCTTTTCTCAATAGAGGAAACCAGTGAGAGTCCCTGTCCTTGCCAAAACCTCTTCTAATGTCATTAAGTTTGATGCTCCTAAGGTCTGTTCTGGCAAAATTTCAAGTCCTGTTCCAGCAAATTCCCAGGGACCAGCCTATCTTTTCCATGTCCCTCACTGCTGGCCTCACTCTCATGGTGACAGAAATAGATGAGGGTGAATGACTGCTGTTCCTGGCGGGTGCAGGGACTCACAACTGCATCCACCAATGACCTCGCTCCTGTTGAGCCCACGGTATCACCAGAGCATCTCCAATAGCAAGAGCACATGACAGCCCAAAACATACCCTGCAAACCTGGCCAGGAAAGCACCAGAGTCTTTGGAAAGAGAAATGGTCCCAGTGATATGAGGGCTGGCAGTGCCCCTGCTTTTAAAGAAGCAGGGACTTCTTTAAATAAGAGGCCCATGGCAGGGTCTGGATGGGCCAGTCACTGTGTGCATCAGTCCTTCATCCCTGGCCTTGCAGCGGGGCTAGTCCTCTGAGTACCTCCATGGGAAAGGTCGGGGGCTTAGAGTAAATTTAAGGCAGCCCTGCTGCCAGAGGGGTTGGTATGACAGCCCAGTGCCACCCTGTGTCACTGGGCACAGCCTGGCTGAGAGCAAGGCAGATTGTCCTGAGCCATGAGGACACCGACTTCAGTTCTCACAGGGCAGCCTGGAGCGAGCTTCTCCGTGCAACCATTTCCCAGCTGGAAAAGCGCTGATCCTTCAAGTCTCTCCTTACAACGGAGTCACTCGTGAACGTGTCCCACCTGGTGCTGCCTGGTGGCAGAGCACGCTGGGTGTCCGTGAGCCCGTCTGCACACAGGCAGCGGGGCAGAGCAGGCTCCTCTCCTTACTGCCACCCGCAGGGAGCCGTGCTGGCTCCGGAAGGGAGGCATCGCTCTTATACTCTGCATCAGTAGTTACCTGGGCCTGACACAAATAGAAATTGATCAAAAGCGGCTTTAAAAGCTCCCGCGTTCCCGGAGTAGAAAGTTCCTCTTGTTGAAATTGGGTGGGAGAGCTGCGGTTTTTCCTCAGTTCCTTTGATTTGTTGCCTAATGCAGGGGATGGATAAATCTCTAAGCCCTGAGATTTAGGGCAGGATTCATACTTTACATCTTCAGAAGACGTAGTAAACAGCCCTATACTCTAATCCTGGGAGCAGGTTTGTACCTGCTCACTCTGTATAAACTGGACCGGCTACAACAATTTCACATTGCGGCTGAGTTCAAAACATCCCCTTGGGGATGAAATGTTTACTGCAAGACATTTTTAAGATGGTTCCTGAAAGGGAGACGGGGACTCCCACCTCAGTACCCTGCACAGACCCTGCTGGGCTGCCACACAGATGCAAAAAGCAGTGTGAGTGCAAGAGCAGTAAGACACGCCGGCCTGTAGGAAAATACCCCGGGGAGGAACTTGCTGGTAACCTTCGCCACTCAGACCTTCTCCACTGGACAGGCAGAGGTGGGCGGCCTGCCCACAGTGACCAGGATGTCTTTGTTTATCAGGGCTGGTGGTTCCCAGGCATGGCCTGATGTCTGCAGTGCTCCTGGACCCAGCTGGATGTGTCACCACCGCCTGTGCGGGCAGGCTGCGCTCAGGCTGAAGTCAGACTGTCCAAGGATCCCACCCTTCCCAGGGACAGGTCACTTCAGAGTCTTGCGGAACCTCCTGGGCCATGCAGAAGTTTGCGGCAAGGGCAGGCTGGTTGCAAAGAGGCAGTTGAGCTGGGCAGAGCACAGGACCTTTCCACAGCACCTGTCAGGGTGCAGTTATCTGGACCTTTGGGTTAATCCAATCCAGCCCCAAGATGCTGCAGCAGAGCATATGGGTGCCAGTCTGGGGTCTGGGGGACAACACATCTAGGGGATACCACATCAGGGCATTTGGTGAGTTTTATGCAAAATGTGAACCTCTGCAGTTTCTCTCGTAATGTGTTTTCAGACAGTATGGAGGGCTGTACCCTGGAGGTGACCTGCTCATGGTTTGCTGTAGCAGAAGCAAGGAAGCAACGCAGGGGGACGGGTGGTCCTTGAGGTGAGACACGGCTCCACACTCACCAAGGGGCACGTTAGCCAGCGTGGGTTTAACAACTGACACCACACTGCCTTGTAACTTTGCATCCCATCTCTGGATGGCTGCAAGTTCCCCTGCATGGCCAGTGCCGAGGGGCTGGGGGAGGCAGGGGTGGTGGTGGGTCTGCAGAGGGGAGTGAGTTACTTACAGAATCTTCAGGCTGTAGAGGCCAGAGAAAGCTTCTCCTGGGATCCTGGAGATCTGGTTTCCAGAGAGGCGTCTGCAGCGAAAAGAAGAGCCAGTAATGCGTCAACGTTCTTGTAATGACAGTCCCTTGTCTGCAGAAGCTTAACAATTCATGCATCTTGCCACAGTCCCCTTGGGGAGGAGGCTGTGACACCTGCAAGGTAAGCTGTGGTCACGTGCTTGAGGAACAGGCAAAGAAAACAATAGCTTGTTATTCCTGCCAGACCTGAATCTAGTGTTTTTAGCACCCAGTGACAGCTCATGGCTCAAGTCATTCCCTGGATACCCGCAGAGGACCCCACTCCATAGAAATTTACAGCACAGGCAGCCTGGGAGAGGGACCTCTGCTCAACCTACAGACCTTGCTCTTCGCCAGACACCTAGCAGTGAGGGCGAAGCAGGGGGAGAGCTATTTTCTGCTCATGCATGGTTCCTGGGACGACTATCCCTAAATCACAGACCCTTATCTGTCCCTTTTGTCGCCATGTGACCTGTTTCTGCATCCTGCAGGTTCTCCTTTGTCCTGTCCATCAAAGCTCCATGACACCTGATTTACTTCCACTCCCTTATTCCTAGCCCTGCTTTGACATGTGTGGTCACAGCTAAGGCCCAGCTCCTTCAGCACTGAGTTTGGTATCACTGCGGTGAGGGGAGACAAGAAGGGGCTGGAGATGGGGAGTACCATGCAGATGCCACAATAGAGCCAGCTCATCTGAGTATGGCTTCCAAAACCAGGACAGAAAAGTCAAAAGTGGTTCTTGGATGATCTATGGCTGGAGAAAACCGTAGGAGGAAAGATGAGGATAGGGACAATGCAGCCTAGGAAGGCTGATAAATGAAGATGAATGTGAAGGGATGGGAGAGGAAGACAAAGTGAAGAGCTGTATCACAAAGGAAAGCGGGACCATTGGGGACACAGACTGAAGAGCAGGGGACACATTCAGAACTTGCTGAAAGAATTTATCCAAGGAAACCTGGGGGATTCACCATTGTACACCATCATCTGGTCAGAGCGCTCAAATTTTAGCAAGGCCCAGAGCAGGCTGGGGCATTGACAGGTACTTGGATTTTTCACTGACATTGGAAACTGCATCACTGTTAGCATCACTTTCACTGACGAGGACAGTGGTCCTGAGAGACCATGGTGGGAGCCTGTGGTGGAGTCAGGAATAAAGTCCAGAACTGTTGAGTCTAGGTTTGACATAAGGAGAATCTTCTCCTTCTCCTCCCATTTCTCCCATGAGGACAAATGTGGATCAAGTCCCAATGCCTATCAGCCAGAAATGATGAAGACAGAATCCAAACTGCTACTGCATTTGTGGTTTACTTTCTGATCCCCGAGTGGTTAAACAGAGGTCAAGGTTGGACTTCTCCATAGTCACAGGGTAAGAAACTTGTTGTCCACTTGACTTGTAGTGGAATATCATACGTCCCAAAAGGAGACAGTGAACATCATTTGTGACCAGACTCATCTTCACTCTCTCAGAAACTCTAAACCAGGCCCAAGAGGTCGGACACAGATGTTGGCAAGCTCGTTGTATTCATTTAGCACTGACAAAGCCCGTTTCTTTGTAGACGTTTTGGCTGCGAAGGAGACAGGTGTCAGGGATGAGCAGCGTAATCCAGGCTGGAAGCAGAGTGCATTGCAGTGAGGACTCTGCAAAGGTCATGGAGAGGATCTGAGCTGTTTTGGGGAGCCACACTCACCGGTGGCGGAGCAGGCATGTATGGGTGCCCGAGCTCTTTCCCTCCCTGTCTCTCCCCTCGGGAATCTAGAGAAAATTGCTCCCATAATTAGGCCTCCGACAGCATAAACAGCACAGGGTCGTCTCTTTAATGTGTGTGAGCAGGTTGTAACCTGCCTCTCTGCAGTATGCAAGCCGCCTGGCAGGCTGGGCTATTTGTCACTTGGGGGCTGCGATTTGGGGTAATTGCTCCTTTTGATTGCTGATTTCCACATGGGAGGGAGTGTTGTCCAGGAGATCGGAGTGCTCGCCTGGAGGGGAGGTGTTCCTGCATGGCATCCTCAGCCTGCTCCCAGCATCCGTCCAACCAGGCTGTGCTTGCTCTGCGAGGGGCTGTCTGTCCTCACCTCCCCAGAGCTCCCGTCTGCCTCCATGCCTTCACTGGCAGAAGTCTACATGTATTTACGGTTAAATGTGCCTCTCGACTTGTTTCCTGGCAGCTCTGAAAGTTTATATTCATTTTCCCGGGTGTGTTTAACTGTTTGCCAGGTCCCTAAATGGATCCAGGACCTCCAGGATTAGCAGGAGAGGAGTGCAGATCTTGAATGGAACCCAGACTGGGGCTCCTGGCCTCAGAACAGGGTGATAGGGAGCCACGCTTGCTGGTGGGACATGTGCTGGGCCAGCTTGTGGCATCTCAACACCAGGGGCAAAACAGAACATGAGGGGAAAAACAACTCTGTGGGAGATGCCCTGGTTTCACTGTGCACCATCTCTGCACAAATCTAGAGGCACAAAGCATCCCGCAGCCTCAGGAAAGGCAGCCATGCCCCACTGTTGCTGCTTCTTCTGTCCTTGGCCCTGCCACACTAAGATGGTGCCATGTCCATTGCTCACCTCTGACATCTGGCTCTTCTTGCTCTAGCTTTACCTCCTCCCTGGTGCCAGGGAAGCCTAGCTCCTCTCCCCAAGGTGTAGAGCTCCATGCCGAGCCAAGGACCAGACACAAAGAGAGCCACCAGACACAACCAATTCACTCAATCCACCTCCCAAGGCAATTGCCAGTGCAGTTGGGGTCCAAGGTGGGCTCTGCTTACTTGTATGGATGCAGAGACTGGGAGGTGGGAGATGCGTGTGTTCATGCACACAGGCTGAGGTTTCGCTTTCCTAGAGGGGTACATGGCGCAGATGTGCACACAGGGTCTGGAGGCATGGGCTTTGGGGTTTGCTATACCTCCCAGGACAGGAGCTGCATGATGGCAGTAGTAGCGAGTAGTAGCGAGTGGTAGCCAGGTGTCTCAGGCAAGGGGACACGGATGTCCCATCTCTCTGAGAGCAGGCCAGGAGTAAGTAGGTCTTTTAGGGTGTTCTGTCCTGCAGGAGGAGTGGCCACTGGGAAGAGATGCCTGCTTCCATGTGGTTAGCTCCTATGCCAGTTTGTGTAAGAGACCCAAGACACAAAAGACTCCCTGTGTATTGACCCTTCCTCTGCCCGTGGTCAGCTGGCAATCTCCCTAGTGCTTGATTCCCTCTGCTCCTATCACTTAAACTCTCCAGAAATCTCCCAGCCTGGCAGAGAGGTACCTGTTGAACACATCTCCAGAAGCTAGATCCCACTGAAGTGGTCCCTTCCTTTCTATTTAAAAATGAACAATAACATTTGAAGTGATGCTGCCAGTGTGGCTTCCCCTGAGGTGGCTTTTCATTTGCTCCTTCTGTGGCGAAGACTGACGCAAATAATCCCACCCAGAAGGACTGAGAGGTGGCATTCCCTTGTGCCCTAAGCACATGGAGGGAAGAGGAGCTGCTCTTGCAGCTGGTCCACAGCACACAAGTTCTCCTCCAGGGCTGCTCAGGTCTCTTTTTAGCGTAGGCAGACTTGATTCAGCTGTATGTCCTGTCATCTCAGAGTTTACACCGTGCGACAGGGTTGGGGAAAAGGGAAAGCTCTGGATTTGAAGCGACCGATGGAAGAGGGAGAGAAGGGGCAGGTGGAAGGGGAGGGTGGGACCTGCAGTTGGCTGGCTTGCTTTGAAAAGCTTGCGTGTTAGGTGGATTTAAGATTCTGCTCCCCCCCGGCCTTCCCCACTCCTGTGATTTCTGGGAACATTCCTCCAGGCTTTGATCTGCATTCCCAATACACTCCAAGTTGGAACAAACTCATGGTTTACCACCTCATGGTTGCTGCAGTTCAGTTACCACAGGCTCCCACCCCCTCCTGTATCTTGGGCTTCTTGGTCATGCTACAACTTCCATGGCACGCCTGAAGGCTGTTTGTTGGGCATGATTGCTCATGTCATGTGCTCAGGCAACACGATGATGCCCTTATCATTCACATTAGGAGGCAGGAACATTGCCCATTGGCAGGACAGGACAAACATGTGTGTCCATATCCCAGTGGAATTTTCCCCTTGCCAGAATCTTTATTGAGCATGTCAGCCTCCCTCTTTGATCTCCTGCTCTGGTTCATTTCTCAAACACTAACACTGTCAAGGCAGAACCTGTGCCCAGACAAACTCTCTGTGCTCCTCTCTAAACAGTGTCATCACACCAAGACCGTGCCATCCCTTGGGCACAAAGGGGACCAAGGGCTCCGTGTTATGTTCGAGTTTGTTCTCATGCTGGTGCAAAGCAAGAATGAAGCCAATTAAGTCATGCAAGTGAAAACACGGTACATTTGAGAAAAGAGCCAGGCTTGGACTCTCCCTTCCCACACAGGAATCTGCAGCTGGTCCTGGTCTCGTATCACCTGGAGGTGTCTCTAACGTGGTCTTTACTGCCTTGTTCCATCCCCGAGGAGGAGACTATGCAAGCTTGTTTCTAACTTTGCTCTCTGTGCCCCCACTGAATGCCTGTTCCAACTCGATAGATTGATGGCATTCGTTTCTTTTGTTTATGGTCCTCAAGCCAGTTTTCAACCCACACGAATGTTCATATGCAAGCTGGTTTCGATTCATTTGCCAAGTAAGATTTAATAAGACACAACTCAATGAGCAACCCAATACAGGACACTGAATGCCTTCACTCCATCCCTTTATATTATAAACTGTCAAGGTTTTCAGGGGAGATTTGTTCCCTCCAAGCTTTCAGAGCAGTTTTGACTTTTGACTCTACGCTGTGCGGTATCCCAGCACAGAGTTAGTTATTTGGAAGGCAGTTTTCAGGAAAATTGGGGCCAGCTATCCTCGCTTGCAAGGCTTTTTCAAGTGATGAACACTATCCCCAGCCTAGCTGGCATAGAAAAAGAATTGAAATCTCTAAATTTTCACAACATTTTGAATTTGACTTGGTCTCCTTCAATACCTTGGCTTCATTTTTGAATATGCAAGAAGGAGAACCCCCTAGAAGCTCTCCTTCTCTGTCGCCACCTTTAGCTTGGCCAACATCTGTCTTTGCACCATACCAGATTGCACAGGCGTGACCTTTGGAAGGCTTCGTCAGAAGAATTATCCTTCAACCCTCTCTCTCTGCTTTGCCCACCCACTGACTCAACAACCAGTGTTGTTATCTGCCAAGGAGCAATGTCAACTAGGAGGACAGAAAGTCCTGGCTGAACAAGGGCTAGCCCCCTTGTTGCTAATAAGTTGCAGAAGAGCCACAGCAGTGTGCTCCATCGCAGCATCCTGGTACCTTCTCAGACACAGGAGCTAGGCAGCGTCCTGGCGGAACCACGGTACCCATGCATTCAGAGGAGTTGCAGGTCCTCAACTACAACCATATGGAAAAGGAGAGCTGTGTCAGCTACCAAGGAAGCAGTGATGCTGCCTCCAAATCTCAACATGGCAAGGCAAGGTCATGGCCCTACAAGCATTTGTCTCACTGCCAGGGACCTCTGTAGCCTGTTCTGTCATGGAAACTCACCAAAGCTGCTCTCCTAGGAGTACCCTATTCCAGTCGTGCTACTGCGCTGCTCCAGGAAACACTTTTCACCATGGTGCCAGCACACTTGAACATTGCCCAGAAATGTCAGCACCCCTTTATACAGCAGAGCTGTCACTCCAGAAGGAGTCATGCCCCAAAGCCAGCATTACTTCAGTGCTGCCTCTTACAAGAATAAGATTGCCTTGGAGTGAGACCCTGTGCTGGACAAAGACGGATGTTTCAGATGTCTGGGAGCTGATGTGGGTGTTGATGGGTGCTCCAACAGCAGGCAGGGTCACACTGCAGCCGTGCCGGTGCTCCGTAACCCATGACGGCTCCACCAGTCCTTGCACCCACATGGGAAGAGGAGTGGGAAGGGGGTTCCTACTCTGGTCCAGAGGAGAAGGAAAGGGCTGCTGTGTTCACATTCCCAGCATACGTGCTTGCATTTTATTTCGTGTTGCTTTTATGCTGTTTCTTGGCCTCCAGTTCCTTGAGTTGCAAGAACTGCCTGGGAAAGGGAACAGCCTGCAAGGGGAGGCCACGGCGTGGGTCCTGAGCCTGCTGTGCCTGCACGGACGCAGAGGCACGGCACTCCCCGTGACAGTGAGTCCCTCTGCCCTCGGGGCCTGAGAAGAGGCAGGTGAAAGAGCCAGTGGCTGGGAAGGGGTCTGATCTTGCCGCTGTGCCCCGAAGCAAGAGGTGAATGGCAATGAACACCTGCCTTTGGCTGCAGTTTCTCTTCTTGGCACCAGGCGCTCGTGTTTGGATTCAAAGCACTGTAACAAAGCCCTTGCCGGCGAACACATTTCAACATGTTATTATTCCCAGGCTGGCTTTCAAGATCCTCTTTCTATTCCTTCTGTACTGATTGCTCTTGTTTCTCTTGGCTCCCAGCTCTGGCTTTTCAGGCTTCATTAACTGGAATTTATTAGCAACTTTAAACAATCTTCCTGCTGCCAAAAAGAGAGAAAGAAAGAAAAGAAGGAAAAAAAAAAAAGAAAGAAACAAAGAGGAGACACACTAAACTCCAGGCTGCTCCCTGCCTGTGTGAGGCCCAAGTCTGAACACCTCTATCACTGGAGGCTTTCTTGGGAGGGAACAACCGGTGAGCGCCTGGACTGGGACCGTGCCTCTTCCCGGCGCAGCCTCTCCTGTCCCTGTGCTGTTTCCCCGCTAGAGCTGGAGGCTGGTGGTGACAGAGGAGAACACAGACTGATGGAGAGCCGCTGGAGAGGAGTCCTCGGTGGCGTTGCCTCTTCAAAGCTGGCTGAGACCGGAGAATCTGGTCTCTTGGCAGCCTCAGAGTATGAGTGCTAATTGCATCCTCAACACCTTCCTCAGCAGCTTGCAGTAAAAACTAATGACTAACAGGTCCCGGCACACCTGAGAGGCCTGTTCTCATCACTGGATGGATGGGTAAATAGAGGCACTGGCAGGGAAAATCACTTTACCAAGACCACACAGTGAGCGAGCAGTTTGAGCTGGAGCAGTCCTGGTGCTTTCATCTGTGCCCTAACCATGGCATTGCCTCTGATCCCTTGTGTGACACGGCTGTTTGGCCTCTGGGGAGGAGCTGGGCCAATGCAGAAATGTCCTGTGGGACACAGCCCTCATGGACACCATGGTGTGGTATGGGTGATTGCTTCACTGTCCTCAAGACCCTCAGGTGCCACCCTGCTCTTGCTTGCTCCCTGCAGGCCCCCACCCAGCATGGGTGCCTGCAGAGGACTGACATACTTGGGGCTCAGGTGGATCCAGCAACCTGGATTCACAGTGCTCCACAGCAGCCTGAAGGGTCTGCAACATGACACATTTGTCCTCAGTGTCCATGGGATACACATCTACCCGTTTTTGCAGCTTTTTTCCCCCTTGCCATTATTCCTGTTCCTTGGTTGAACCCCAGCTCCATGCATAAGCTGAGCCTTGAGTCCAGCTGATCTCTGACCATCATGAAACTCCACCTTCATGGGGAGCCCGAGATGATGCTAAAAAAGGGGCACAAAAAGAGGAGGAGTCATAAAAGGTGTGAAACACCAGCTCTTCTCCAAGCTGCTGTGACCCTGGGCTACTGGGACTAGATCTAACGAAAGACAATTGGCAGTGACAGAACAGGAGAAAGGAACTAAGAGGAGCTTGCGGAGGAGGCAGAGGAGCAGGGACTTTCTCTGACTCTCAGAGGATGAGGGTTACAGGTTATAGTCATATTTGTTCAAGGGCCAGGGGTGTCAGGAGCTTCTGGGATGTTTCTGAGCATTAGACCAAGGTAAAAATGCCCCTAAGATATAAGAGTTTCCAGGAGACCTGAAAAGGAGATTTGAAAGTCTGTGTTGAATTTGGCAAATATTTTTGGCTGAGAAACCAGTGATTTTTTTTCAGAATGTTCAAGCATCTTATTTAAGGCATCTTTGCAATAAAGCAAATACCATTTGAAATACCATTTCTTTTCAAGTTTGACCCAAAGTAAAAGACTAAAGGTCTGCCAGTTTTGTCTTCAGTTGCGTCTTCCAGCCTGTTACTCATCCAGTTTATCAAGGATGTAACAGGGAACATAACAGGGTATGAGGCAGGTTGGGGCTGGAAGGTCACCCAAAATCTCTGGAGATGAGAAGCCTGATGAAAGGTTTCCATCTGACTGAAGACAGGCACTTGGAGCAAGGATGGACTGCAGCAGAGCCCTCTTCTTTCTTGTCAGCTCTTCTCTGCCAGGAGATCAGGCAGGCGGGCAGGTCTTTCTCCTTCCCAGGAGATATCTGGATTGTCCCTCATTGCTCAGCAGGGTTTTCTGGTCTTCACTGACTCAGCATGCCCCAGCACTCAGCATGACCCGGCATGGGGGGAGTAGACAGAAGGCTTGTTCTCATGTGCTACATGTTGCCCCAGTATACCCGAGGGAATATGTTCAGGGTAGATGAAATCCGCAGAGATTTGAGCTGTGGAACCTGAACAAACTTCTATCTAGGATGTGTAAACAGGCAGGATTTGTTTGCTTGATTTGTGTGCGCGTCCCAGCACAGAGGATGATCCCACCCCAAATGTGATGGTCCTGATGTAATGTTTTGGGATAAAGTTCGGTAAAGATAAATGAAAAGAGCAATAGAAGTGTCAGGCAAGTTGTATTACTGGTTGATGACAGCCCTGTGAACAACCATAGAATCATAGAATCATTCAGGTTGAAAAGACCTTTAAGATCGTTGAGTCCATCTGTTAATGTATATGCACACACTGTCCCAAGCTAGATACTGTTGTTGAAAGAATCACTTTAGATTTCTGATAATATATAAAAATCCTTTCTTGCTTGATTTCATCTTAATTTCTTTATTTCCATAAATAGAATTACTGTATTATTGCTGTCAAATTCAAGCATGAACTTGGGTATGCACAGATACATAACGCTCCATTTTCCAATTCTCCTAACTGTGGTGGTTTTTCCTACTCAAAATACCTTTGCTTTCTGAATGAGGACTTGTGGCATTTTGAACCTCTAGTAAAATGTTCTCTAACAACTTCCAATTATTTTTCAGATTTTCCTGTTTAAATTTTTCCTCTTCATCTGCTTCATTCATAATTATTTTTGGCTCTGGGAAGCTGGCTCTTTTGGACCCTATGAATATTTATTCATTGCTGGTTGAGACTGTTCTGTTTGTACATGACATGTAATCAGGACACAATTGCTTGCAGCAAGACAACTATTAATTGTATGCAACAGAGTATGGTCTCTGTGTGTGAAAAGCCGTACTACCCACAGTGAACGCTTTGAGTGTCCACACTTCAACACAGATGTTGACAAAATGGAAAAAGAAAGGCTGCAAGATGGACGCAAGGTCTTGGAAAACCCACCTTCTCTGGGAACCTTGAACTCCAAAGCTAAACAAGGATAAAAATCGACTCCTGCTTAGTTTGTAGATGCCAAAGAGGGAAGGGAGTTTGGGCAGCAAGGGTCCTTGCAAATCTAATGAATAGAAGCTACAGACAGATGAAGATGAGTTGCAAGGCCATTTGACATTAAAAACCTATGGTATGATTTGATAATTATGCAATTTGATCTGTTATGGGAATAATGAACATCGATATCTGGTCTGGTCTCTTTAGTCAAGACTGAATGTTCAGAGAAGTTGGTCCACCTAAGTAAGTACGCTCATCTGCAAACTCTTTCCTGAGGGCACAGGCAGGACTTCCTGCCCATGACAGCGGTGCCCGCGCACCCCCACGCAGTGCGGAGGCTCCTGGCAGTGAGGTGTTAGGCAGGTCAGCACCGCAACCTGTACCCATCGCTGGCATTACACTGTATTACTGGATGCGGATGATTCAGGGTCACTCCACTGCGGAACATGTGGGATAGTACGTCTGGGAGATGAAAATGTCTCCTTCCAGGGTAGTGAAAATACCTTTTCTGTAGGAAGTTCTGACATTTTGGAAACTGGCATTTTTGAAATGTCAATGTCGTGCGTGGCGATGGTTGCAAGAACTGATTCAGTAAAGTAAAAGTGTTTCATTTAGACAGAATAAGCTGTAATAAGTGTTGTATATCCAGTAAGTTTACAATGCATACATCAAATGCAGCATTAGTATTAGTATTTCATGCAATGTAATAATAGTGTTTTGAAGAAACTGCGTTTTCCAACAGAAGCTATTGTGTTGAAAGGAGCAACAGCATGAGAATAACACCTGGAGGTATTTCTCATGGTCAAGTGGAGTAAGACCATACAGGTGCAACTTACCCATGCAGAAATGACCAACCTCAATCCTCTGCCCCCCAGGCTCCCATTTTTGGGTCTCCTAAGGGATTCCAGTGGTTTCTAACACTGGTGGTTAATTTTCACACTTTCAGAAGTTGAACCACTCCTTCACTGACACACAGCCACATGCTGATCTCTGGGGATTACGATTGCTGCTGTGTCTGAGTGTGCCTGCTCAGACCGCGGTACACACTGCTGCATGACAGGACACCACAGCCTCTGGGGCAAATTTTTTGGACTTCAATTGCCCAGGCTCATTGCCGTCTGAACTGCAAAGTGCCCAGGAGCTAAGGTGTCTCTGGACTGCAGGAGGCCGTCAGGGGGACCCTGTATGCAGAAGAGTGAATGAATCTCCCTGTTTACTGGCTCTGCTCCAGGGTACAGTGTTGATTTTTGCATCATGGTTGGGTCCTCTTTTATTTTGGCTTTTGGCACATGTACCATCTCAGCCTAAAAGTAATGACAGTCAAACCCCTAAGCTAGAGTAGCAAATAAACCCTCTCCCAGCACGCAGCCTCCTTCCATCTCAGCCTGTAGCCCCAGTGACAACGCTGCGGGTTGCTACCAGAGCCATAGACGCCCTTTCCGGTGTCCCCACCACCACCCTGACCATGATCTGCCCGGTGTGGCCGCTCCGTACTTACAGCTCCTCCAGGAAGCGCAGGTGACGGAGAGTGCTGGGCTGCAGCCGGCTAATGTTGTTCATGCTCAGATCTCTAGTGGGGAACAAAGAGAGAAGCCTCTGATCAGTCACACTGTGGTTTGCACAGAATAAACCCCAGCGCCAGGCTCCGTGTCCCCTCTCTGCTAAGAGGGAAAACAAGAAGCCCGTGCAAAACATTTCAGCGTGGGCATCTTATGACGGCCCAGGCTCTGCTTGCAAAGGGGTGGAGAGGGGTAACCAGAGAGAGACACTTGCTCCTTCGGGGTGGTCTGCCCGAGCTTCTCCAGGACATTTCCTGACAGCACAAGCAGTAATAGTGTCTGAGAATTTTTGGAGAGTGAACAGGAAGACTAGTGATGCTGCAGTAGGACAGTATGTCCTTAGGCCCAAAAAGTATCATTCTGTGACCACTGGTCATGCCAGCCACCACAGGGAGCTTTTCCAGTGTGTGGATAGACAGCTGCTTTTGAGCAGAGGGCAAGCCATGGAAGAAGGGGTACATCCTATTGGACAAGCCTTCCCTAAACTGGAAAAACTAAAGAACAATGCCAAGAACGAGGGCTGGAGGTTGGCTCCGTGGGTGACAATGTCTCAGTTTAGGGGGTGGGAGGAATCTGTCCGATTGTGCTCGTCTCAGCCTTTGTAATTTCTAGCTAAAGGCTCACCTCCTATCTGCTTAGGGTCTGACAGACCATCACAGAGGGGACTGTGCCACCACCCAAGGGGTCCAGGGGGGTCTGCTGAGTCTTAAGCCCTTAGCACATTACAGAGTCACTGCGAGTTGCCCTCTGCAGAGCTGTCATCTTCGGATACGAGTGGCAAAGTCTGCAGCAAATGGTGCGTTAGACCAGCTGGTAGTTGGAAACGACAAGGACGCTTCTGGACTCCAAGGCTCTCCAGAAGGTCTGATACTCAATAGCTGCCACGCTGCCCTCATGAGTAGCTGCACATGGAGAAAACTGCGCTTGTGACCCAAGTCTAGAGTAAGCTGTGTCCAGGTGACTGCAAGCGAGCATTGATTTTTACAACTATGAGGAAAGACGAGGCTGAATTAAAAGCTGGTGTAGTTGAGAATGAAAGGGCCATGTCCCCTACCGAGCAAAGCAATCCTAGTCAAATGCCATCGGAGGCGTTGGGTAGGCTTGTGTGAGGCAGAAGTTTCATCATTGTGTACATACAGGACACCACGTAGCTCCTTCAGACTGCCTAGACTAAATGGCAGAGACAGACAGATGTCTTTCTTGTGATGTGAGAATAAGGAGGCGCAACATAGAAATACAGACATTTTACTTTACTCTTTCCTCCGTAAAATATCACGGACTCATGAGCCTAAGGAAGGATGTAACCCCCTCAGTATCAGTGGGAAACTGTCTTGGCGTTGGACAAAAGCGTGGAGGAAGGAGGCTGGACTGAAGCATGAAGGAGAAAAGTCCCTCAGCAAAATGCAGCTGCACAAGAGGGACCCCTCTGAGCTGGCTGCCGTCTGCAGAGCACACCATCTTCTGAACTGAGATCCTGCAGACCCAAGACATGAGACTGCAGCTCACACGTCACATACCCTGGAGCATCACGGGCTGACTTTGGGCTCTGCGTAGGAGATTGCTTCAGCGGGAAATAGGTTTATTGAAAAAATAACTCAGATTCTTTTGTATTCTTCAGAGAGAAAATTCCAGAGTTCTGCTAGTAAAGAGGCTTAAAAAGTTTGAGGATGTAGGCTTCTTCTTTTTGCACCATTTTTCCACAAAAAACCCCCCAGTTTCTGACCAGATCGATTTGGCCTCAATGGAAGCAGGTTACACCTAGGGAGGATCTAAAGCCTGCCTTTACAGTTTCTCTGGAGATGTGTCCTGTGAAAAACCATGCAGTTTCATGACCCCTAATTGAAGACACTCCGGGTAAAGTTTGGTTTTTTGATTTGTAACTTTCTCCTCTACAAAGAAGTGGTGGAAAAATCCCCCAAAGACCTATAAGTATTCAAAATTTTTTTTTTCAGAATGAATGTAAATATAAAGCTATTGTCTGCATTGCTCTGTGTGCGACGCTGCATTCTGTATTTGGATGATTCTATGATACAACAGAAGGGTTAAAATATTATTTTGTGCTGCTTCTATTTTTATTTTTAAAATCCCTAAGGGTGGTTGCTACTTAGCACCCATTTAAACATCTTTTTTTCCTACATCAAAGTGTCTCCTGTTTATGTTGTAATGAATTGGTCTGATGTTTTGACATGTTGTGAAACAATGTAAAAATAACGAAAAATAACGTAAAATGAAAGGGTATGAAACAAAACACAGATCTGAAACATTCAAGATCTCCTCAGAATTCCAAGGCATATTCCTTAAGTTGCCTTCTGCTGGCAGTGTAGGGAATACTTCTTGCTCGCCGCAGGAGACACTTTTTAAATCTCATTGAACTGCATTTTGGGTGCCCAGCCCTTTCCTAGGCATGATGGGGACAGCTGCCTGTCCCACACCCCTGGGTGGGAGGACGGGGGGTTGCAGGGGTGCACAGACCCTCAGCATCGGTCCTACCCAGCAGAACATCAGTATGTGGCTGGTAGTAATGGGGAGGCTGGTGGTAACGAGGATGTTTCGACCCCTTCTTTCCTCCCGCTTGATCCATACTCTGAAGAGGAACAAAATACACTGGTTTCTGAAGAAATCTTCCAAAAGGCAGAGGAGAAATACCATTAGCCCATCACTGACAGCCTGACAGCTCCACATTGCATGACATTTCTTTAAATGCCCTGCTCCCCTCCCTTACTCTCTTGCAGCCCTGGAGCTCGTGGCCACAGACAGGTCTCAGGGAAGGGGCTCTCTCCCACCATCTTTTGGGGCAGTGAAGGAAAATCTAGTCCTGATTTCCAAGGGTGCTGCATGGGGAGCATTTTGGGTCATTTTATTTAAAACGGACTGATGTTTTGGGTGTTTGGATGCTCTGGTGGTTCACAGTCCTGCAGGGCTCGAGTGCAACATTTACACTCACGATACTGAAAAGAGGAGGCACATAGTGCAAACCCTGGTGGTGGTCTGCTATCTAATGAACAGCAAGGCAAATACGGTGCCAGTCACTCAGCTCTAGGACTGTGTTTACCATTAACTCTCCACTGTGATATCCCATGGGGGCCCCCACCAGCTCCTCTAGAGCAGCGGACATCACACCTGGCTTGGTGTGGTGGAATTCCATGGTATGAGGACAGTACGGAGCGGGTGGTGCAAGGACAGATGGTGTGAAGGAAGACTGAGTTCCTGCAAGGGCTGGAAAGGAACTTCCTGAGCAGAGTTGTAGGTTCAGTGATTTTGCTAGCCACAAAAGTACGAGATGTTTCTCCACTGGCTGTCCATGCTTGTGTGAAATTTGAGGCACAGGATTCTTGCCTAAAGTGTTGTGGGAGTAAATATTTGACTTATTACTCATATAAGGATGTTGTTGACTTGTTGCTGTGTTTTCCCAAGCTCATGCTTTTCCTCTTAGTAAAGTTTCTTGTGTTATGTACATCCCCAGTGCATGCAAGAGTGGAAATGCTTCCTGTTGAGGTAATCAGGGAAGCTATTTATCTTTTCAACTGTTTGAGGGTGGTTACTTCAGCCAGCCACATTTAGGTAATTTTAAAAGGAACCCAAGGTATTTGAACTTTCTTGGATTATTTTTTTTCAGCAACATCTGGCAGAAGGATTAGGGATTAGGGACTCCGCTGACCTTTCTCAGCTCTGTCAATGACCTTGACTTTCCAAAATAGCTCTCTCTTTTGAGTGACTAGCATACAGCAGAGTCAAACAAGTGTTGGGTCACTCATGTCTAAGTATGGCTATTGTCATTTGCACTGGAGAAACCACTACAAAGATGGGGACCGTACTACAGCAGGCATTATAGAAATGCACAAAGAACATAATTCAGATCCCAAAGTCCCTTAAACTATGAAAGAAATCAGAAAGGTAGTGGAGGAAATGGGGTGCTACAGCTTCACCCAGGTTTGCAATGTAGGACCAGCAGAGGAACTGACCAGATTCTTGCCTTTGTGCTCATGAGACCACACTGCACTGGTGCACTGGGACAAGCCATCCCTCTCTGGTCCCAGGGCTCCCATATTCCTCTTTCCCTGATGACAGGCCTGTCTGTCCTCTCTGCAAGCTATCAAATACAAGCAGGAAACCTTTCGCTGTTGACTCATTTTATGTGGCTGTGGTGTGAAATGCTGACAGTAAATGAACTACTCTACTGCTCCCGGAATCGAAACTGTTCTGGTATCTCCCCCATTTACCCATGAAGCAATGTCTTCTAAGGCCTCTTGCATTAGGTTTTGAAAATACCTGTGCTTTCCAATGGCACTGCACCAAAGCCATCATGGCTATAATTAGTGTGATTTAACATCCCCCCCTTCCTCAGCTAATTCTAAACATTTATCGTAAGCATTTCTAACTTGTATCTGCAGGAAAACTGAGACACAGTTCATGGAAACTTAGCTCATGTGATTCAGCCTCAGACCTTACAACTACTCTGGCCCTCGAGGGGTTCCTTAAATTATTTGCTTTGATGTCGCCTTCTTTCATGAACAACCTTTGATTATTCACTGATTACCTGATCTTCCTTACCAAAAAATGATGTGACACATACCATGCTCTGGGTACTCCAGTAGGACTGTCTGCCATGCTCTTTAACAGTGCTAGGAGATGGCTACCACAGTGTTTTAGTTCAGGGATGATACGAGCTTTAAAGATCAAAGGAATTTATCTTTGGCATAATTGCTCAGGCCGGTGGGATGCAGGCTGTGCTGCCGGTGCTCTGAAACCTGGAGCCATGGATGTCCCTGTGGGGAGCAGCACGGACCCAGCAGACTCTGCCCAGCTCTGGTGAAGGCACCTGCGGGACCTTGTAGAAGTGTGTGCTCTTAGGCCAAAAGGCAAGTTTTTTACACTACAAGATGTGGGTCTGCATGAAGGGAAACCCGTGATACTTGCCCAAGATAGGCCTAAGCAACATCCTCAGGACGTATCTTCGGGGACAGTGGGACTGATGTGTCTCACACAAACTCAAGGTGTCATTTAGAACTGCCCACAAAACTGGGGAGAGGTGAACCCTGCCCGTTACCCCCAAAGCTCCTGATATACCTCTTCCCAGACTATAATCAGACCATAAGTGTTTCCCCAGAGGTGCACTCTAATGTGAATTAACACAAGCAGAAGTCAGCAGACCTAAAACAATACAGGTTGAAGCCACACTGGAGTAACACAGTAAGGTTCTGGCTGCTCAGTCAGGAGGGTTTGAAGGTGAAATCTGCAGTGACATGGTCTCGGTGGAGGCCGAGCACATAACCTTCAGAGCCAGATGTGCATCTGGCTCAAGATCTGCAAAGTGCACATGACCCGCAGAGAGCTGTTGCTCTCCTGGAAGTCATCACAGGGCTAGGACATTTCCTAGAGAAAGAGTGCCTGCTGGCTCTGCTTGGGAGAAGACATTCCTCAGCCATCTCTTGGGCAGAAAGTTTAGTCACCAGTTTCAGTCCCCTATAGTGCTCTCCGTGGGTCCCTCTGTCACTCAGCATGGTGGAGAAGCCTGTGTCTTCCTGCCGTGAGAGCAGGCGGAAGTACCTGCCTTCAAGCAGATCTTTGATCTACAAGGTTTCTGCAGGCTCAGGGTGTGACCCAAGGGGCAGACCTTCAGGGAGTCAGCAGTGGGGTACTCTATGGGCTCCTGGCTTCTTTCATACCTCAGTGAAATCCCATGCATGTGGCAACAGTTGGAAGTGATGACAGACATTGCCCAAGCCACTGGACAGGATTTTCAGTATTTGGGGAACCGGACCTTGTGCTCCTCCTTTGTAAGGAGGCAAGGTCACCCCAAATAACATATCTGACTGCTGTCCTCAGGTTTTGAGCCTACAGCAAGCTACTAAGAATCCCAAATGGTGACTATCTTCGCAAGCCATAAACTGCTCCACTGTATAAATATCTTTGTATTTTTCGAGATGTTCAGGATATTAATGTGCTCTCTTCCCAGCACGGACTCAGTCTGGCTCCTCTCAGTGTTGGTGCTGAACACACAGGTTTCTGGACCATAAAAAAGACCTTCCTTGCACTCAGGCAGTTGAGCAGAAATTTTTATGATTGTGGGGAGAAACTAATGACCCAGTATCCTCTTGATTAATTAATTGCACAATTACAGCATTAAGGCCTCCCAGTTTTGATCCAGCAGTCTGATTTCTGGGGGAGTTGCACAAACCAGACCAAAATTCCCATCCTCATCTTGGAAAGGTCCAACATCAGGCTTGTTCTTGCAAGGCATGAAACACTCTTGTCTCTCTGAAATCACTAGGAGATGAGCAATGTTTCTACCTATCTTCTGGCCACTCTCATTAGCATCCAATGAAAAACGCACAATTACACCACCTTTAGAAAAGAAGCCCAAAGGCAATAAATGATGGTTTTAGAAATTCTTCACATTATACTAGAGTGATTCATAAAGGTTCATGTTATCTCCTTTCCTCTTTATCTTGAAATCTCCGAGGTCACCACAAAATGCCTTCATTGCTCGGGGTAAAGCTGGGGCTGACGATAGAATGGTACTTGGAGACATAGAGCCAGCTGAAATTTTTCCCAAAAGCCTGCAGGTTGAAAACTACGCTAAAGGTAGTCTCCATAAAGAAAAGGAGAAAGGGAAGATAGAGAGATCAAAGCAGTAAGAGCTCATTTGCATTACACCATATCTGGAGGCACCAGCCCTGCTTCAATCCTGTATCACTGCAATAGGCAAGAGCAGAACGTGTTTCTACTCCCACCTCTCCATGTTTGAAAATAGATCAGTCATCTTAGATCATCTCTCATGTGTAGGCCCTATCCGAGATCTCCACAATGTTTCAATAATAAAGACTCAGCCAAGGCCAGTTTGCCAGGGTGAGATTAAGCCCATCCCTGCACCAGCAGGTCCTCAGAAGTCTGGTCTGTGCAGTGAATAGCAGTGACCTAAGGCAAGCGCAATTCTTACGCTGCTCTGGCTACTCCAATTCCAGCTCCTCCTGTAGCTGCCATGGCTCTGCACCATGCCATGTGTCCTCCACGTGTGACAGCAGAAAGGGGCTGAGCAGAGGAGTAACGCATTTCTTCCCCTGAGCACGGCTGATGCGAGAACAAGAAGAAATAACTTCTAGAAACCATCTGCCATGTCAGGGCAGTCAGTGAATACCATCTCATTCCAGGGCCCACAGGGCCTGCCAGGGAAAGGGCTCTCCCTTGACAGCAGAGGAGAAAGGAAGAAGGTGTGGGGTGCATGGCCAAGGGTAGGAGAAGGGCAGATGACTTTGCAGAATAGGCTGCAGCCACGTGGAGGAGACATGGCTGTGAAGCAGCAAGGAGCTGCCTCCAGAAGGCACCATGCCATGGGGCAGAGGTGAAACTTGGAGCAGAACATAAGGGGTTTTGTTCCAAAAAAGCAAAACATGAATCTTGCTAAGTGTGCTTCTGGAGATTTTTCTCATGGGCTCCGTCTCCTGGCTGCAACTGTCCTAGTTGACAGAGGAAAGGACGCATGGCAATAACAGGGGAAAGTACTTGTGCTGTGACAAGGCAGGGAGAAAACAGCTTGTCTTGCTGGATGTAGCTCTTATGAACACGATGGGCATTGACATCCTCTGGCCTACAGGTGTACAAGTGCCGTGGTGCTTCCAGTGCCCATTAGCACAGAGCTGCTTCAACTGGAGAAGGAGAGTCTCACACACCAAACCAAGGGAGAGGCTGATGGAGCCTCCTCCCAGCCCCTCTCCTTCCACCTTCAGACAGAGCAGTCAGTGCAGCAGGCTGCTTCGGGTTGGATGCTGGGCAAGGACCATGTTTTCCATTTCTGATACCATTCTACAGTTCATGTTTTTGATGATTCCCATGAAACAGAACTCCAGAAAAAATTGTTTTGGGTTGATCAAAATAACAGAAAAAAGTGTTGTGGTTTTTTTTTCTCTAGTTTTGACATCATCCCAGAAAGGACATTCTAAACCAAAAGTAATTTGAAAAGAAAAATGCTTTCTTCTTCTGGAAATGTCCAAGCAGCCTCTTTAAAACTCTTTCTATGTTTTTGCCTCTCATAATCAGATTCAGAGTTGGCCAATGTTAGATCTGGGTCAACATGAACTTTTTCCTCAGTGTGAGCACATCAAAACCGAAAGAACCTCTAAAATAAAAAGAAATATTGGGGCATGAATGAGAGCAAGGAACATTTTTTTTAAAGCAAGAAAAATGAGATTGCAAGCAATTGTCCTTTCTGCCCACTGTGTCTTTTGGTGCAGCCACAGCCTAGCAATGTCCTGACTTTTAGCAACTAAATGGTCTCCACTAGATCCCTGGAAAAAGCGTCACATTCCCTTGTGTCCTGAGTGTGGGTTTGTTCCCTGCCCTTCTCCAGGTCTTTGCTGGGCTCCGGCTCCCCACTCGCTGGGCTCCTTGGGATCAGACCGGGTCACTCTCATGGAAAGGGAAACCTTTCACCCTGCCGGAGTAGGTATCCTCTTAATACCCAGAACAGCTACCAGGGAAAGGTAAATCCAGGAGCATCTTCCTCTTTGCTGCCCAGCCAAAGCCTTTCAAAAGAGATAACGAGCAGTAAACAGCAAACAAATGCAATTGGTGCATCCGTCACATTCCCCACGCAAATGTCCTTGAAATCAACTGAGTCATGGAAATACTGTGCTTTCAAGTTGGCATCTTCTGCTTTGATTAAGGCAGGATATTTAGGAAGACAAATGTTGTGTTGAGAAACTCTTACCCAGCTCTGCTCTGGGACACTAGCCACGCTCGCCTGAGGGCTGGCCATGGGGCACGGTGCTGTGTCCCAGGAAGAGCGACGCAGAAGGGCAGAAAGCGGGTCAAGGCAAGCCGAGGATGGCTGTAAGCCACAAGGCTGTTCTAGGGAGCCAGAAACTCCATGGCAGAGGCACTTGCCAGCAGACTGGAGCTGTTCTGTAACCCGCAGTGCCTGAGAAGGCAGCTTGCTCCTTACGGTCTGCCCTGCCTGCTCGAGGATCCTGCCCTGCACCTCCAAGAAGACCTCTGTGGGCAGTTCGCACCACAATGAGCAGTGTACACAGGACTGTTTTTACTTTAGGGCCGTAAAGGGCTTTGCAGCCCCCCTGTGCCACTTCCGCAGTTAACACGGGAGGAAGCAGTGGGAGCACAATAGTCGAACGCCTGTTGGAGCCCACGTGGTGGGAACAGAAGTGAATTGCTATGGAGCTATTCCTGGGAGAGCAAACGATCCACCTGTAAAGCATGGCTTGTTGGACTGTGCCAAAAAACCAGACACTAAAGGAGCACACGGATAATAGGAGAGGGAACAGGGTCTAAGGAACTGGGTCAGTGTAGAGGTGGAAGATAGACTGCTCTATTGGGCAAAGACATGTGTGAGGAGAGCCGTGACAGGGAATATGATGCTGCACTAGGAGGATGCACTTTTTAGCTACAAATTGCTGGTAAAGCATTTTGTAGAGTCCCCCTATAAAGATACAACACAAAGATAGAAGACAAATTTATGGAGGATAAATCCATCTGTGACGATGCAGGGTGATTGTCTAATGCTACATCTGGCTCAAGGGTGCCTAAACCACTGATTCCTAGGACCTGGGCCATGGGCGTCCAGCTGGGTTGAGGGCGATGCAGAGGAAGAGTTCTTGAAAGTTTTCTCCTTGTTGCTTCCAGCAGCTCTTGGTGAGTTTTCCTGAGCAAACATCTGCGAGCGACAGCCTGGCAGTGCTGGATGCCAGCTTTCAGCTGGCCAGCTTTCCTTTTGGGCCAGTATGTGCGGAAACTCCTGTGGCCCAAGTGCTTCCCGAGTAAGTGGACTGGCTTTCGGGCTACCAGCATGGTACCCATGCCCGATTCAGAGCACTTGCTGTGAGCTCTTTCTCCTTTTAGGAGCAGGCTGGGGTGAAGCTAGTGTGGTCTGCACACACGTGCCATAGATGTGCTTCCAACCGCATATCAGGAGCACATGCAACCACTGTCATCCACATCTGTCCTTTGAGTGCACATGGTCCGCACAAAGTGCGTTTGGCCCGACAGATCCTGCAAAAGTATCAGCTGAAGTCTGAGGAGAGGTAGTATTTGAATTAGGGAAAAAAGCTCTCTGAATACTGAATTCCACCTCTGCTTGAGAGCTGAAAGTCCTACTGGACTCTTTCGAAGGTGCTTACAGTTAATTTGTGCACATGGGAGATCCCTGCGGATGGGTCAGATGACCCAGAGCAGCCACCTCTGTCCTGTTTCTCTTCATCGCACGCATCTGCCCTTCACTGCCAACTTCTGACCGCCGCAGGGTTGTTGAGGAATCCTGATGCTCGTCGTCTCCAGCCCCGCTCCATTTACTCTCAGACCCACCGAAAGGAGATGGCGGAGCCTAAGGCTGGCGGGCAGGAAATTGATAGCCTGTAATTGACCAGAAGTGCATGTAAACATGCTGGTTTCTTTCACATTGAGAGGATCTGACAACACGCAGCTATTCCACTTCATTCTCTGCCTGGCAAGAAATCAGAGGAAGGATCTGGCAGGGTGTATGGTCACAGGCGGTGTGTGACTTCTACCTGAGCCAGGGGCAAAAGCTCTGAGATGGGGAGGAACCAGGGCAAGGCACTACTGCAAGAGCACTGAGCCAGACTGCCTCTGCCCCTGCAAGTCATATCTCGGAGGGATTACACCAGCTTATGTGTGGGGAAGAATCTGATCCCAAAGTCCTGAGACTAGCAAATAAACCAGTACACGTAAATTAGAGGGTCGGAGGAGATGTACTACTGAATCTCTGTGGTTTGTGTTTGTCGTTGACTGGAAGAAGCAGGCAAAATTTGGAAATATTTTACAGGGGACAAATTCTGATCTATATTTTAGTTGAAAATGTCAGAATGGCTCATTGAAATGCTTTATGCAGACATCAAAACGTTTCATTCACTAAAAGCCAAGCCATGACAATGCAATATTTAATGACAGGCAGTACCTGCACGTATTAACCTGAGGCTGAATTTGGAAAAATCGGAAGTAAGATGAAACCCCAATTGAAACAAAATCCTTCGCTTCAGATTCAAATGCCTCCAACATGCTTCCATTCAAAAATTTAGACCACATCTGTGTGTTGCCTGGAAACTTGTGCATTTGATGAAGACCAGTTTTTGCTCTAGAAAACTGTTTCTTAGAGAAAAACCTGGTTTCCCTGCACATTGCAAGCAGATCCTTTTGCTGCTCACGAGCAAGCTACCAGCATGGGACCCTGCGGGGTGTGGGTTGCCAGGCACTGCCACTGTGGAAAAGGTCTACGGCCCCATGGGAACCCTGGTCTTGGTGCTGGGCTGTGTTTAGACACAGGAGACGTTGCCTGAACAACTGTTCCTCATCTCCCCCTGATGGAAAGATGATGAGTTTCTGTATTTCACTGGCACGCTGCTTTGAAGCTGTCTGTGTTATCTCCAGGGTTGTGCATCTGAAAACCCACATGCTGGGACGGAGAGGTGGCTCAAGTGTCAGGGAGAGACCAATGCACAAACAAAAAGCTGGCAGAGGGAGTAGGGCTTGGCATTCGGAGACTTTTACATGGGCTTCCTCTCCTTGCATGCGAGTTCCTGGACTTGCCAAAAGTTGATGTCAGTGCTGCAGCTGTGCATCATTCTCTCAAAGAACAGGAATCCAGTTACTAGGCTATGGAGGCTTGTACCTGATTTGGCACTTCTGGACAGATCCTCTGAAGTTCCTGGAGAAGCACAAGAGGTTTGCTGGCAAGAAATAATAGGAAAAACTTTGATGAGAATCCTGTGTCTTCCTGCCTCTGAATCCTCGGAGCAGACTCCAGTGATAACTGATTTCTCTTACTCGGAAGGTGAAAAAAGATCTTAGGTCAGAGGAAAATGAGTGCTTAAGGTGCCAGATGTAAGCTGATGAGTTTACACCCAAATCCTTGACTGCATGAAGAGGGAGCACTTCTCTAATACTAGAAAGCTTGGTGAAGACAAAGCATGCAGATCTCCAAGAGTTAAGGTCGCAGGTGGGTTTTATCCAGGGAAGGGGACAGAGGCTCTCCAATTAGCACAGCCTGGCCAAGAGGTGAGGAGAAGCCCCAACTCCATCTTGGTTGTGTGCAGCACCATGTCCTACACCAGCACCCTCGCACCGTTGTGCTGCAGCCAACCCTGAACTCCCCCTGTGCCCAAGTTCGTGTTTACCACAGTGGCTGCCATGGTCTGTTGGACCTGCCAAGCTGCTTTCCAGACTCAGCTCTCCCAAAAGACCCTTTGTACCTTGTTCTGCTTTAACTGCTACTTGCACCTGTGTAGATTCCCACTGCCCTCACGACTGCTTTGCTGTGGGGTGGTCAGGATTGCCCCTCGGGTCCCAGCAAGGTCTGGGCTGCTCCAAAGAGCTCAACAGGGTGGAAAGCACGGAGTGCAAGTGAGGCATAGGCATGAACTTGCGACAAGCCGTGGAGAATGTGTGTGCAGCACGTCTGCACTGAGATACGCCAATCTCAACCCGCAAACAGACACAGCAGCGATAAGCATGGTCCCCTGGTCTCTAAACTGCTGCTCAAAGCCGTGTCAGCTTGGGAGCTGGCAGGAGGGACCAAGGGAGGCAGTGCTCTGTCTTGGGAAACAGCCCCCAGGAACACTCAGGTGTCGGCCCTTCCCATGTTGGGTTTGGGAGGACTCTGTGCTGCAGAAGCCTGTGTTTAAACGGCACTTTCTAAACGCTCCCAGCCACCATGACCAACCAGCAAAGACAATTCAGTGTCATAAACAACCGAAAGAGCCAAGGCTGTGTTCTCATGCCCAAATTGGGCGGAAGGTTCAGTTCTGGTGTCTCTGACACCGCTCTAGCCAGCTCTGGTGCAAGCTGTGGTGCAATGCTGGCTGACGGACGTGAGAAGGTGGCCTGCTGCGAGTGTTCCCATTTGGCTGGTGGTGCACTGTGAGGCAAAGCTTCTCCTCCTGTGTCACTGCCCTGCTCTTACAAGCGCTGCTTTCGGAGACACCCTGTGAACCTGAGCTTGGGCTTGCCCCTGGAGAGCAGAAATGCCAGGGGAGCTGGGATCAGCTGGGAAACCAAGCCCTGAGACCAGAGTGCTGATTTAGTGTCGGCACTCTACCTTTCCTGGCTATCCCAATTATCAAGCAGAACAAGCTATAGCTTTTCTTTTTGGCCCATGTGACTCATATTACGTGGGCACCAGCCCCCCCCCAACAGGGACACAGCTCTCTTACTTCCTGACTTGGAATTAAAATGGATTAAAAAATCTCTTAATCCAGCTACAAATCTGGATGTGAGGCACAGGGCTGGCTCTCACTGTAGTTTTTTTTTTTCACAGGCACCAGTTGCCTGGGCACAATGGGCGCAACCCTTGCCCGGTAGAGCAAGCTCGCTCCCTGCGCAGGCACCAGCAGTGTCGGAGAAGGGAGTCTCCACTGCACCCTCGGGCTTTGCCCCCGCTGAGGCCGTGGGTGCCCAGCGTTTGCTGCTGTCAGGTCATGCTGGCATTAGGGATGGTGTGCCTGTCCCTGCTGCTCTGGAGCAGAGAATCCTAAAAAGCTGAGGGATGTTGGAGCTGGACTCCTGCGCTTCCCTAGTGCTGAGCTCCCTGCTGGCTGCTGCGATGGGCTGCTGGGGTGCTGGCAGCAGGAAGAAGCGTTGACTTCAGTCATTCGACAACTGCCAGAGAAAAGCACTGCTTTAGCTGTGTGTTACCCCCAGATTGTCACCTGTGCCTTCAAAGTTGGGGTCCAGCCACCAGCACTGCTGTACCATGAGGTGGTAGTCTGTCTGGAAGTCTAGGAGGGGTCTATCTGTCCAGGCTCAGCCCTGCACCAGGGCAGGATCCAAACAGCAGCTGCTTTCTCCAGCCAGCTTGGACCTTGTCTGCACTGACCCACAGTCATCTAAACAGGGACCCTGCAGCACCCTTGCATTCACCTTGGCTTCCAGCCACCACGCTAGGGATCTCCCATGGGTCCTGTGTTGTGTCTACCCAACACAGGGATGTCTGAGATTCCACAGGCTGTCTCAGATTGCACGTGAAGCCCCTGTGTGGGCAACTGCATCCAACCCCAAAAGACTTTGGCCAAACAAAGACCAATGGTTGTGTTCAGCCCAGAGCTGGCAGAGAGACCTCTGAGTTGTCTCTCGTGTCTTTCATACGCTTTGGACCCCAGCAGACAGGTCAGCGGGGTCCTCCTCTGAGCAGAATGACCGAGAGACATGAGAGAGGGGGATGAAGAGTTGTCAGGGAATAACAGCCCTATGTCTGTGCGTTTTATGGTGGATTCAGGTGTCCTGTTATGCTGTGAAGGCTTGTTTGCCAGCGTATTGCAAGGATACAGGATGCTTCTAATTGCCTGCCCTGCCCCCAGAGGGGAGCTGCGCATTGCGACGTGGGGCAGCACAACCTCCCTTAAGGTTTGCACTTTGCTTTTTTAAGCTGGTTTGTGGCACTACTTTAGCCACAATCGTGTGAAGCTGTTGTCGAGATAGAGGGCTACCTGCGCAGGCTGGGTTTTTCAAAGAAACTAAACTAAGGTCCTGAAAATTCCAACATCTGCAGAGCGGCTGCCTTGAGAGGAGAAAATCATGTCGTAACCTGACGCTTACTTAGCAATGAGACAGTGTCCAGGCTTTGCTTTTCAGCTCACTCATCTCAGAGACAGTGTGCTCTGTGCCAAAACAAGTAAGAGAAGGAACAATCACGTCATGACAAGGCTGAATACATTTAATGCAGTCAAGCAGGAACGGAAGGCAATAATTCACTCCAGAGCAGGATGAGCTTGGGATGGTCTGGCACTGCAGATGATTTATATTTAGAGTTGGGCTTGGCAGGTGCTTTCATGGGACAGAAGTTTGGTTTTCTATTGTATTCAACCTGTCCCGAAAATAGTGCAAACCATTCTGCTCTTTGGCATGGCCAACTATTAACTATCTCAGCTGGGAAAGCAGTGCACGAAATTGCCCTCTTTATTTCTTGGCAGGTGGGTAGTGCTAGGTGCTGCTGGAGACATGATACTGATCAGAGGTGACCAACGTCTTCAACATCGTACGCCCAAATATCTGGCTGGATTGGCAGAAATGCTGGGGCTCACTCCCATCCTGCCTCAGTCCTCTACCTGCTCCCCAGCTCCCTGTCCTGCAATGCCAACGTGTGGGCTGGGCACGAAAAGACCAGCTGAGACGCCGTGCCCCCAGCACTGTGGCGGAAGGGCAGAAAACACGTCCTTGCAGTGGGGGTCTCCTGGCACGGGTCTCCATGATGGGTTTTGCAGACCTGGCAGTGATGGGCTGCAAGGTGCTGCCTGCATCGACCCTGCGGTGTCGGCCCACGCAAGGCAATGGCCAATGTTAACACTCCTGAAGCCTGGTGGTGGCCACCCAGTATGCGAGGCAGGGAAGGACACGAAGGGGGCTGGTTCACCCCCAGCCCTGTCCTCACAGTGTGGAGGCAGCTGGCTTGACCACTGGCTCTGGAAGTTAGGTCCCTCCCTTGGGCCCCATTACACAAGGCTGCGATGCCAGAGCTGTGGGGACGGATGAGCCTCTGCTGGTGTCCAGGCCAGTGTTAAATGGGACTTTGAGTCAAGGAAATCTTAATCTGCAAATGTTCCTGCCTTCCCTTTTTTTTTGTGTAGGAGGGTGGATTTGGACAGCGTGAGAAGGGAGATCACCTTACTCGAGGAAGCAGAACGGGCTCAGGGGTGGGATTCACAGGCTACCCCAGCTATTGCCCTGTCTAAGCACCAATGGCTGGCCTTGCATATGGGGAGGGAGAAAAAACCTAGAATTTGAGGTAATTCAGAAGCATAAATAAAACTTAAAGTGGCTTTTTTATATTATTTAAGTCCTGTATCTATGGCTTTACAAAAACTGAGAAGCACTGGTCTTCCTGCTGGAACCAGGGCAGAAAACCACAAGGCTGATGTTATGTGCAGAGACAGGAGACTACTGGACAATTCCCACTGTTATCTGCAAGGGGTGTCGGGCGCCATGAAATGACCCTGTAACATGGACTCTGCCTATTGACCTTCCCTCGCCACCCAGGCACCAGAGCTTTTGGGGTGTATAGACTAAGGTTGGGATTATGCATGTCCCCAGCATGTTCCCCACCCTGATGCTCCCATCCTGTCTCTGGGCTGGGGTGGGAGAATTATGGAGCACAGGGAGTGGGCTGCTGCCCAGATAGTCTACCTGGCTGTCTCCACCGGAGACCCTGTTGACAATGTCTGTGGAAGGGGTGTGCTAAAAGGCCCTCCAAAACAGGTACTCTTGAAGCTTCTTGTTAGTTTTCTAAGCAGCTCACGCAATGACCTAAGCACGTCCAAGGACAAAACCTCAGATAGCTGGAAAACTCAGCAATCCAGAGCCATCAAGAGAGGACGTGACAAAGTTGTGCAGCTGCAACCAGTGGACCCATATTGGGTTAAACCAACCGTTTACTAAAGATGTAGCACCTGCCTGGAGCAGTCAAGACTCTGAGCAACTCTAAGCCTGAAGTTGTCGTGGATCCCAACAAAATGGCCTTTCACAGCAAAAAGGATGATGAAGTGTGAGCACAGCTGGCACAGCTTTTCTTTATCCGTGCCCGCTACACCCACATCAAGAAGAGATTGCAATAACGCCATGTGGGCAGTTGCAGGTTGCGAAAGTGTTTCTTCCAGCTTCTCACCCCCACACAGCCCACAAGACCTCACCTTTTGCACTGACTTTCCGCTGGCCTCGCCATGCACCCACGTGCTTGTACGATCTGGCGTGTGATGCTGCCTGCCCATGTTCTAATGCACTATCAAAGGCATCAGGGAGACGTTTTTATTCTTACTGTTGGGGTAAATGAAAAAGGGTTGGGACATTTTTATGCTCTGAATAAGGGCGAGGGGGGTCACCAACCAGACATGGTTGAGAAACCTGGCAGAAGTGCCAAAGCAGGTGGGGCAAGCTGCACCCAGAGGCAGAAAACAGTCACAGCCCAAGGATTCAGGTTCTGGCTCAGGTCTGTGAATGGAGCTGGCACTCAGGAGGCAAATCTTGCCTGTCGCAAGCACACCGCAGGCTCGGGACCCTCCCTATCTCCGCTTTGCTGACAAGGCAGGACAATGGAGGCAGTTCCTGAAGCAAAGAAAGTTCAAATTCCTCCAGCCAATTACCTCATGGCAGTAAATCTTCCACCTCTCTTTCCCAGTCATTGGTGAAGCCCGTCTATTGTCTGGGGAGCCCGTCTGTCTGCCCCAGCACAAAAGGGAGAACAATCAGTGGGCTTGAGTAACATCCCACGTATTAAAAGACAGAAGAATAAAGCAGGGAATGGGCCAAGGAGAGCTGGGTGGGGAGGAGATCTCCAAGAGGCTGCTCCGATGCGTTGGGTGTCTGGCATGCAGAGGCATCCAGCCTTGCCTGCCTGGTGCAGGGGACATTCAGGCTGGATGCTGGTCAGGGTCATGCTGGGGAGGACTGAGGACTCCTCTGTGTGGAGGTTTTCAGAGAGGGGGGTGCTGCTGGCCTGGAAGGGGATTGCTACAGCATTGTCCAAATCCTGTCCATGTACCCTAAAGCTTTATGGCCCAGGAGGTCAAGCTGCCTAGTCTTCTGGGAGCAGAGTGGCAAACCGCCCCCGAGTGCTGGTGTACCGGCATGGTGAGCACCTCCTGGTTCCTTCTGCTGCCCCTCTGCACTGCCAGGCACTGCTCTTCATCACAAAGGAAACATACTGTGGTATCTCCAGGCTGCTGGAAAACAATATCTCTGTGTTATTTCCATCAGCCTTGATGGTCCTGAGAAGGGCATGAAGCCTGCATGTTCTCTGGTTGATTAGGGTTCCACAGGTGTCAAAGGAGGTGCCCTCTCCAGCCTTGCTGCTTGGTACCCTCAACCTGGCTTGCTGCAATAAGCCTCACCTGTCTTTTAGACAGCCCAAGGCACTGCTCTTCCTGGGAAAGACCAAGGTCCTGGGGGATCAAATATGAATCCGGTCAACAGGAGTTGACTGCTTAATCGACAGGACACTGTTGGCCTGCTGTATGCTGCACAACATCTGTACAAGAGGCAAGAAGCAGCTGCAGTGATGTTTGCTTTCTGAGGCTTTTTCAGTAGTCTTAAAGAACCAGGAGCTGCACCTGTGAACTGCTGAAGCTGAACTGCTTCACAGTTTTAGTCCCTCCATCTGCAGTCCTCTCTCTCTCAAGCCAAGTTATGGACAGACTCCCAATCCCAGTCTTGCTAGACAAAATTACTGAAAGCAGGAGAGAGAAGACAGCAAAAAAAGAAGGATTTCCTTAAAGTAAAATGCAAATTCTGGTGAAACGAGACAGAGCCCAGAGCTGTGCAAATCATGAGAAGACGGGGGATAACCAAGTGAGAAGCAGACATCAGGCTTGTTGGCAGTCCTGGTGCTGAAGGGCATCCCATCTGGCTGATGACTGACCACCACATCTTCCTGCCACTGCTGCTCCACCAGATCTGCTGTGATGACCACCAGATGGGTAGCAAGTGCTTTGAGGGCTGAGCGCAGGGGAGGAGGACAGCAGCTGCTGCAGACCTCTGGACAGGTAACGTGGTAGGGCACGTGCCCTTGCAGCATGGCCTGAAGAGCCTCTCTGTGTGCAAGAGGTGGAGGCTGGATGCAAGACCATGAGGCAGTTGCAAAGCAATTCGCAGATGTCAGGACACCACAGCATGCTTCCCTGATTCGTCTGCCAGCTTGGCTGCAATCTCCTCTCTGCTCCATGCTTTTGGCAGCCTGTTGGCTGCAGTGGGCACCTCTTGTCTTTTGCAGCCACACGGTAATATCTTGATACCTTTTTTTGATTTCCTCTGGGACAGATAAGTAACTTGCTGAGTGATGTTACCAGGCACTTTTTGTACAGCCTGGGCTAGAGGGGTTTTTGCCTGCAGCCCAGCAGGAGAGTGGAGACAGGGGCAGCAGAGAGGAGCTGGACGCTGTTATGTGGAGACACAGAAAGACTCTGGTTGCATGCTCAGCCTCAGATGACTCCTCTGCCTTGTTTCAGTGCAGCTGACCTTGGACACAGAGACTGAGGCATTTCTGTGGGTAATCTAGGGAATAATTTGGGTTTTGACTGCCTTCCCACTCCGAATGTGGCCATACTCTTTGGGGTACAGGCAGACACCTTCCCATGATTGGAATGGTTGCTGGCAACCTGATTGTGCATAAACCGTCTTCAGAGCCACGGCCTGCCTTGGCCCAGGTACCCGTGGTTCTTGCTCTGCCTGTCGGATGGAAGGAGGCATCCCTGGATGACAGTGAGACAAGCAGCATCCCCCTGTAGCCCATGCTGCTCCAGCGCTCCTGTTCAACTCCAGTTTGATCCTGCTTTTATCTTGTGCAGTTCAATTGTGCAAAATATTTCTGGAGGAAATCAGTGATTGGGTCATTTGTTCCCTGCATTTTGGACTCAGCTTTGGGATCAGTAGTCTTTCATTGCCCCAACAGACTAAGGCACAGGGAAAAACAGTCCATCTACACTATGCGTAAGAGTTGGCACAACTCCCATGACCCACCACCGACCTGTTGAACATTGTGGGGGGAATCTGAAACCACCATCACAGCCACAAAGTGATGTGCTAACCCAGACTATTGTGGGGAATGATGGATGATAGCTGACAGAAGAAGGGAGACCTCACTCTCGTTAGCAGGCTCCACAGGTGCTGTGCAGATGTCCTCTTCCCAGCCAGCTGTGCCCATTCATTATCTTGAGCTGCTCCTCATTGCCCCAAACCAAAGGTCAGCCATCCTCTGACTGGTCCCCACACTGATTCTGGCAGTTGGCAGGGCTGGGTCAAGCTGCCTTTGATGGATTTTTT
>VYXH01009393.1:78735-111497 GCA_013397275.1 Burhinus bistriatus | reverse complement strand
TTTTTTTTTTTTTTGTGAAGTGGCGCTGGGAGTCTGCCCACGGCCTCTCCATTTGTCAGTGCCTCAGCAGAAGAGAGGTGCCGAGGTGGGTTCCAGTGTCCCCATCTGACACTGCTCATTGCAGCAACAACATCTCTCCACTTCTCAGTGCTTGAAAAATGAAGCACAGCCTGGGCTGGGGCTGGGGATCTGGCAGCAAAGTTAGGCAATCCAACCCCTGAGCAGTTACTGAGCTTCCAGCATGGAAAGCAGTGTCATGCCCAGAGGACAGCAGAGACATGGACTGTCAGAGGAAATTTTTGAAACCTTGTCTCTGTTGGAGAACGGAAGCGTTGTGCCTGCTGTGGTCCCCGCTTGCAGACACAATCCCTGCTATTGGAAACTGAGCTCTGCCATCATGGGACATGCCCCACAGTTGTCCTAGAGCCGAGGTGGTGGCAGGTGAGGGAAAGGGCACAAACTATTGCACAGGCTGGTGGGAGGTGTGGCCCCCAGCCATGTATGAGTGGTGTTGCAAAGCTCCTTTACAAAGTTAATCACATTATTTACTAGGTTTATCTATCTATGAAACAGAAGTAGTAAAGCATGGAAGAAGAAAGAGGAACATCCTCAATTCAGTCACTAGACACTGTCTGCTACAGGTAGCTCAACTCCAAGAAGACCATGGGCAGTGGTGCTCACCGTGCGGAAGGTGCCTGGGAGGAATTGCAGTGCGATGTGCTGTGATCGCAGCCTGGGGGCTGTGAGTGATCACAGGGTAATATCTTTACACATCGTCCTGGAGCGGGGCCTGCTGCAGGGAGTGATCACCTTTGCTTACAGCTGTCAGGGGTGTGGGTGTCTGCGTGCCTTTTTTAAGGGGACTTCTGCCTGGAAATGCAACGGAAAGCTATGAGGCACTGGGCACGACGAGCCCTGAATCACCCTGAGACTACTGTACTGAGATTTGTGGTGCAGATCTGCCTGTTCAGCCTCTAAAAAAATCTGGAATATCTCTGCTAACTTAATATCCCAATAACACCTGGACGCCTGGCAGTGTCCATCAAATAGAACATTCCTACCTCCTTGTTATATCCACCTGCATCAGCGCATTCCTGTCACAATAGTGCAAGCAATTCCAGTCTTGCTTTCGACACGAGAGATGTCCATCTCCAACTTTCAAATGCCCCATATGCTTACAGAGTGATGCAAATATTAATTTATCTTAAGGAGACATCAGATTTTCAAGGCAACCACCCCAGTGCACTCCAATTCCCTTCCAGTGGTGGCTGCACTGTAGGTTCCAAACACATAGATCCAGTTTCCAAAAGTCAACCGGATTTTAAAAGCATCATCCTGATAGTTGCTACCCATGCCCACAGAGGAACCTCAGACCAAAAGCTGTGTGGGTGCAGGATTTACAGTATCAGGTCCTGGACTCGGGCTGCAAGTGATGCAGCTTGGTCTGGGAGAAGCTTCTCAGTGACAGGAGACAGGGCTTCCTGGGCATGGAGGGGCAGGTGTGGGATTTCTGAGCAAGGCTGGTGGTGTTTGTTCTGCAGTGCACAGGGGAACAGGCCCCAGCATGTGTTCTTGGTAAATAAATGAGATTATATCAAGAATACACCCAGCTCCTATAATTTACTGTTCATCCTAACAAAACCAGCCCTTTGTGACTCCGGATATTGTCTACTTGCTTGGGCAAAAAGGTTAACAATGAAGAATATTGGGTTTCTTTTATTTGCCTTCTGTATTTCAAACTTTGAATTTTGAGACCTGGGAAATGCCTTTTGCAAAGGAAAGACTGTCACTGCGTGCGATTCGAGGAGCTGGTGTTTGCTACAAGCTCTAAGAAGTGTAAAGGTTTGACATTGCCACCAGTCACGCGTGTGCTGCCTTCTGTGCTCCCGTAATCAACACCTGCCCAGTTCCTTACCAATCGATTGCCCAAAAAGTGACCTGGGACACTGATATTTGGCTTCACAGAGACAATCACTGGCACTTCCAGTGGTGGGAGGTGGGAAGTCAACACCTAGGACTGCTGCTGTGGTACCCCCAGGTCAAACAGAGGCCACTCAGCCAGTCTGTGATATCTGACGCATCTCCCCCTTCCCTCCTCACCAGGCTGCCATCCTTCAGCCATGCTGTGGGTAATATTTCTGAAAGCCAGGGAGCTCCTTGGGACCAACATAAATGCAAAGAGTCCCCGTGCTTGGTGCTCAGAATTTGCACTCTGTGTGCTTTTTCCCTGTTAAATGAGGAGCCTTAAGAAAAGCACCACTACCTTCCCTGCCGTCGCAGGCAAGAATCAGGCAGCTCTTAGAGATGCTGTATGTGGAGACCCATGACCACGTCCTGCCATGCGGAGGGTGTGCCTACATCTACTGCAATATGTGTCTACATATACTGCACAGGCTGGTGGGCTGGGAAGAGCTGGCACCAGGGAGGGAGGTTTGGAAGTGGTTGACCACCCTGATTCCAGCTGTGCCACTGTCTCTCCATGGGACACTCAAATGGTTCCTTTCCTTCGCTGGGCCCTTGAGACCCTGGAAAACAAGGAAAACAGAGCTTTACCTTCACTTGCAAAGGCCTGGGAGCTGATTCACAAAACCAACCAAATAGGAAAATGCTGCGGTGAGCGCACGTCACTGTATGCTGCCCAATCACCTCCAGCACACGCACACCAGCTGAGAAGCCTCTTGACTCTGACCACAAGTTTTCTGGCCCTTGGCCAGGGCAGTCAGTGCAGTGTTTTCAGCAAAAACTGCCTTTTCTCCGAGAGCAGCAGTCCCTGGTGCTGCAGGGTTTTAGGCTGGTGTCCCGGCTGGGGCTGGAGGAAGGCTGTAAGGGCTTGGCTGCAGGGGTGAAGGTCCCAGCCCTGCCAGACCATCCTTCCGCTCACTTTGTGTCTTCAAAGGACTCCGCTCCCGCTCTGCACTGTTAATATTGCTGCTTTCCCTACCACAAGCTGTAAATCCTCTTGACAGCAGGGGAGGAGAAAGCACCAAGCCCAGATCTGTTATACACGGAGCGACGCTCCCTGCGGCCGCTCTGAAGAGAGAGGCTCCATCAGGCAGAGGCACAAAGTAGCTCCCCTTCCTGCCGGTGCTTGGCCTCGCGTGCCTGCAGCTGGCACCGCAGCTTAGCCCACGGCTGCTTCTACGCTCAGCCCACACTCTCCTATTTCCAATTTCTGCTCTGATGCCAGCTGATGGGTGTCATATCTCCTTATTTCCCCCACCAAAGTTATCCCCATCTCCGGGCTTCCGTCATCTGCACAAGTGGCTGCCCTTCTCTCCATGGTTGGAGAGGATCACCTGCTGGGCAGCTACAGACTGCATTCCCCCATACAAAAACCAGGATTTTGTTTTTCTAATTACACATTAGACAAAAATGCAGCTGTTCCCATGTTTGGTCTTGAGCTTCCACCTCTGTCCATGCCTACCAAAGCAGGGTCCTGCAAAAGCACCATTGCCCCAACCAGAGCACCGCTTGGCATCCACCACTTGTCACCAGAGGCAACTGTTATTGATGTTGGGTTGCAAGCTTTTGATATAGACAGAAAAAGTCTAAGGAGGGGCGAAATGAAAATGTTACCCTTGGTTTGCTGGTGAGAGGTTGCTCTGTGTTAAGATCTCAGCAGATATCTTAAGACGCGCCAAATTTATGGCAAGTTACCCAGACTGTCTCTGTCCTACCACATGTTCACACCACCGTTCACAAGACAAGAGTTCAGCCCCATTCACTGTGCTAGGCAGTCATTGCCTCCTCCGCTGCTCGCTTTTTGCTGTGCTGGGGTACTTGGCCGGCAGAAAATGAAACAAAGCAGTGAAATTATTGCAGAGATGGGGAAAAGGTTTTGACTAATATTTGCTTTGCCAAATATGCTCATGGAATGAGAATGCAAGACTTGGCAAATGGGCATCAGGTTTTCCAATTATTTGTGGAGGCAAAGGCTGCAAAACTTTGAAAGTATTAAAATGCTCTGTTTTCACAAAGTCCCTTTGAATATGCTATTCTTCATCCAGACTGACACAGTTGAATAGATTGAATTACTTGAAATCAACTGAGAACAAATGTTCCTGGTTTTCAACTTGTGAGAACAGTTGGAGTATTTTCTTCAGGGATTTTTTTCTTGTTTCCTACAGTTTGCCCATCTCTACCGACAAAGACCACCAGCCAGGAATCAGAAAGGACCTGGTGAAAGGCCAGCTAATCTGATCAAGGCTGCCTGAAATATTCCCAATATATTTTTCAGAATGAAAGCAAAGCTTGAGATACAGTATTTTCTTTCCTTAAATATCTGTTTTCCACATGGAAAACAAATTTCCAGCATTAATGTCTTTATCACATCACAGTCAGCCTGGGGATCCGATTAGGAAAACTGTTAACAGGATTATCTGAGCTACAGGTCCAAGCAGGTGCCTCCCATTATACAGTTCAGTGTCACTGTGAAGTCAAATATGGTTTTGTTTGACCCAGCCAAGTGCTTTGACTGAGCATTGGAGGACGCCAGTCAATTCATTGTGGTTCAACTTTCGCAGTGGAAACTTGAGACGTTCTGGCAAACATCACTATGTTCTGAAGGAAATATTCAATTTGAGGACAAAATGCATTTTCCATTAAAAAAAAACCCCTAAAGCAGAAACTTCTCTCTCCCATTGAGCAGCTCCTGCGTAGAAGTCAGAGTGCAGCACTCGCCCATGCCATGGTTTTGGAGCCAGATTTTCAGAAGAGTTTAACTTCCTTGTAGGTACCTCAGTATAGTCTGGATTTCATAAGAAAGCAGCACCAGCAGTACAATGGCTCAGTTTTTGAGCAACCCACCACCGAGTATAATGAACACTCAAAATCTGACCTAGACAGAGATCCTTCAGAGGGACCTGGGTCTTTCTGGCCCAGGATGGAACAGGAAGAACAAGAGAAGAAGAGTCACGGAAGTGGTAGTACAAGCTGACGTATCTCCTATGTGTCATTTTCATGGTGGGGCTAGTGACCATGGTTTTGTAATCGTTTCACCAGCAGTGAAAGCACAGTGAGAGCACATTTCACCCACAATGGGCCTGAAAACCCCTTCTGGTGTCAAACTTTTCCACAAAAGTGCTCCACAGCGTGGGAACTACTCTGAGCAGAGGCAGGAGGAAAAGCCTGGCAAAATGAACATTTTCCTAAGCTCCTAAGTCAAAGGCATGTGAAACTGGCTGGGGCAGTACAGCAGGACCTGCTGGAGTAACCAAGAGAAGCAAGGATTCAAGACTGGTGCAAAGAACTGATTCATGGATATTACAGATCTGCTTTCTCTTTCTTTTGCTGTCTCTTTTCTAAGCTCTGGATCCTGAACCTACGAGATTATGTACTTCTTTGCAGTTTGGAAAGAAGGTAGTCGCAACCTCTGGTCATACCTTTTGACTTCAATGGACCTACCACATAGTTTTAGAGACGAGATCTGGTGCCGCTTCCCTCTCGTTCCTGAACACTGCCTAACAAAAAATTGCCTTTTTGATCACCCTGAGGACCAGTCTGACACCTTCATCGATCTGCTTGCACTGCCTCTCTGAACATCAATGCAGCCCACCGGTGTGTGCACACAAGTAGCAGTTTGTCCCTGGGTTTCTCTGAATCAAATTTTAGCTGGTTTGTTCTCCTGGCAAAGCTCTGTCATCTGGCAGAGGCACAGGTTCCTGTGATACTCTCCCGGTCCTTGGTTCCCCCCACCTTCTGCTCTGAAAATGCCCGCTGAGCCATCTTTCATTTCCTTTCCCTAACCAGTCATCAGTCCATATCAGCTGAACTTCTTCAGGACAGTTTGATGGGGGCTTGTCTTGGAAACTTTCTGGCAACTCAAGAACTAATTTCTGCTGGACCAGATGCCTGTTGGCAACTTCAATAAATGGCTTTCTCTTCTCAGACACTTCTCTTTTCGTCTCCTACCCTATCTGCCCTTTATCATTTTATCTACTATTTCTGTTCCTTACTTCTAGCTTCACTCCATCGGATGGGCTTAAGGGTCTGTGATTCCCTGGACTGACCCTGAAGGCTTGTCAAAAGTTGCTGTTGCATTTGTCCCTTGCATTTTTCAGACAGCAGAACTGGTTTAAACAATGGGCTAAGCAGGATGCTTAGTAGGTCGGTAATCTCAAATTTGGATGCTTTTAGAAGCTGTGCAAGTATCAGCTGGTTCTGACAATTTTTGTTATTTGTCTCATCCATCTGTTCTCAGATTTGTTCACATTAAAAATGGCTTTGAGGGAAGCACCCACAGCCTGTTCTCAGGGAAAAACAAAGAACATGATTTAATTTTATGGTGATGGCCCTATGTTTGAGCAGCTCTTCCCATCTCTGCCACCTTTTGGCATCTCAGATTGCCTGCTTCTTGTGTGCTGGAAATAGTTTATATTATTATTAGGGGCTGCTGTTACACTGCAAAAATAACTAGCTATTAAATTTTGTCTGGTTCACTCACTGCATTTCCCAGTTATGTGAGGGGGGATGAAGAACTGGGTCTCCTTGCACAATCTTTAGCCCTTTGGAACGAGGGGATAACATTATTCATTTGTGGGTTTTGCCTCCATCAGTATGTCACCAAAAGCAGTATCATCCCAGTCATGATCTCAGGAGGAAAGGCCGTCGGTATCACACCAGCCTCACCCGAGATAGAAAACAAGTACTTGTTATGCCAGTACAATACTTGGCTATGGAGCCACAATACTGCTCCCCTCCACGCTCCCTTTGGGCAGATGACCACTCTGGCCCTGGGAGCCAGATTTGGGTTCCTTTATCCATTGTCAGAGCCAGCATGAAAGCACTTGGAGAACACCTCTGAAAGCCAGCCAGAGGGTTTTGTACATCCCTCAGCTTCACCACAGGTGTCCTCACACTCTTTTCGTGTGCAAGTAGGGTGGCTTATTTACATCATACATCAAGGTTTTGGAAATCAGGTAAGACAGTTGTGAGAAAAGACATCCATCACTCTTGATCTTGAAAATTAGATTTGTCTTTACAAAACTGCAACTCAGAGACATCTGAGGTTTGGCTAGAGAATTCTCAGAAGATAAAATGAAAATGATCTTTTGGACCAAAGACAGACACTTTGAGTATTTGGTCATGCCCTTTGGCCTGTCTAACGCTGCAGTTACCTTGCAAAATTTTTAATTATGTTTTTTAGAGATTTACTAGATTCCTTTATAGTAATACTCTTGGACAACAGCATTATTTTTTTCACAGGACATGAACCAACCTGAGCAGCTTGTAAAATCAGTCTCAGAGTATTTGAGTTGTCACAAACTCATATGGCAAATGAGAGATGAAATTCTGAAAGGTCTTCCATTGAATTCCTGGACTGCTTCACCTCCCCAGAGGCAATGGAAATGAACTCTGAGAAATCACAGACTTGGCCCCACCAAAGACAGTTACTAGGTTTCAGTGCTTGCTTAACTTCATTAGCTTTTATCACCAATTAATTAAAGACTTCACCAAATGATCTTCCCATTCCTGGACTTATTAAAGACTCTCACCACCTCAGTTCAGATGCCTACAATGCATATATCTATGTCTGAGCTAAACTTCGGATTCCCTTTATAGTCCCATGAAAAGAAACAAGTCCTTTTACTGTGTGATTCATAAAGCCTGTTTTAGGTATGCATTTTAGGTGGAGATAAATCACACCCTGGTTGCTGAGGAAATACGTGATAGTTTTAAACAGGTTTTTATAATTGTCCCATTCATAATACACACGGACCCTTCTCATCAGTTTGTGTTAAAGCAGATGTTTCTCATTGTGCTGGAGGAGCTCAGTAGCTCAGTTGAAGATCTTTCAACCCCAGCTTCCTCCCTACACAAGCTGTTTTTAGTGACTGACGCTAGCTGAATTCAAGAGCATTAGCTGCTGTTGATGAGCTACCTGTGGCACAGCCGCTCCTGCACAGCCAGGATGGGGACACTGAGGAGGCTAAAACACCGTGACTGCAAGACTCAACCGCTGTTAACCCACTTTGCTTCCCGATTGTCATCTTTCATTTCACCATCTTGCTTTTTTGCCTGTTGGGAAGATGGGGAAAGACGGCTTTGCGTTAAAGTACAAGCTAGCCAGCTCTGGTCTGCAGTCCTGGAGATCCGTTTTAAAACCACCTGGAACTTTGCCAGTGTAGGATCTATTTAGGTCCTTCAGCCACCCTAAAGATGATTTTGCCTACTCACGGCTCGCAGCCTTCAACCAAGGCAAGGTACCCACACAACACGCAAACAGGAGATTGCTTACTCTGGCTAGGAGACAGCTGCAAGCCCACAAGGGGCTGCTTGGTTCAAGGTCTGATCAAGCCACGTTTCTGACACAGTAGGTTGTTCAGGGATTGTCACCTTCTCACCATATTCTTTTTGACTGGCCTACCATGCCTGGGGACATCCGGGAGTGTATTACATATGCTGAACCCTGCAAATAAATCAAGGCTATAGAACTAGTGGTGCCCCTGGATCTTTAATGGCACAAGCTCTTTTTCTAGCTTACATTCTTGATGTAAGCTTACATTTCCTACCTCCAGGGAACCAGAACAGCTTTTTTTTGCCTTATTTAATGACCTTAATTAAGACAATATACCTTCTACCTGCACCTACCCTCCTACTATTATGAATCAGTTCAGCTCTTCTTAACTTGTAGACTTGCTGCCTACTGTGATTTCTGACTGAAAGCCTCAGATTTCATCCATGTTTTGGAAAGAAATTCTGATTCTATTGGGAACAAAAGAGTTATTCACTGTTGTATATTCACTTCAAGGTAAATAAGAATAATAAAGAAAATAATATAGAAATAATAAATAATAATAAAGAAAATAAACTAAACTGTGGGATGATGGTTAGGCTTGTACTGTCTGGATGACCAGGTATATTTTATCCTGCTTGTACAATTTCCATAGCATTCCTCCATTCATTTATGTGTACAGCTGTCTGGACTGACAAGTTGAGGTCTATCAATGATTTCACTCTCAGTTGCACTGAATTACAAAGGACAAGATTTGTCAGATAGGCCACACTATGCACTGGGATTACAGTTCTTTCTGGAAAAATCAAAGGAAGTCTTTAAAGCCTAGCCAGATTTTCATTGTTGGGAGTCTCCAACTCCATCAAAAGGAGAGACAGTCTAGACAAAACACCTACAAACTTCACTCCCATCTAAAAACTTAACTGTTGTTTTTGTGGGGAGCCTTTCACAATTTCTGCTTAGATTAACCCAATAAATTACATCTTTGCTGCTTTGAGTTCTTCCACTGTTTCATGAATGCCCATGAAGAGATGTTTGAAAAAGCACTGGCCTCCCTCTAATCTAGGATGATGACCCTCCGGAGTGTCAAATCCAAGAAATACTGCATTCTGAGGAAACTCATAGACAGCAGTTTTTGATTTGGGAGTTATCCACATTGGAGAACTCCTGGCGAGCCACTGAAATCTCATGGAAATCCTCCATCCAGCAGACACTGAGCAATCTAGACCATGCCACAGTAGATAGGTATGGTGTCTCTATGGAGGCTCCGTGTGCTGGGGAACCCCTCTCCAATAATATTATACCTGAGTGATAAATAATGAGACACTTGTATAGCTGTCCCAAAAGCTTCCTATACTCAGGTGTCAACAGTTTCTCAAAACTGCCTGTGTATCCCTTAATGTTTCCTGCTTTGAACACTAATCCAGTCTTTTCCTATCTCATAGATGTTATTTCTTTCTGGAAAAAATACTCTGTTTCCATTTTGTCCTGGTTTCAGTGGTTGCTTCAGTGGAGAGGATGGAACCCTAGAGAGTCCTGACCCACAGCAGAGTCTGAGAGTGTCAGATGGGTTCTTTGTAGGGCTTTTTCCCTTTCCAGTTTCTTGTCAAGATGAACAGACTAGAGACATTTGAAACAGTTGGAAATGAGGAAGGCGAACTGCCAGCTGCCTACATGAGCAGTCTCTCCTTAGCCATGCCTTTCAGAGGACAGGCATCAGGCCACCTTTGGAGGGGTCATGAGCTCCTGCACATAGATAGACCTAATAAAATCATGGGACGGTCGCCTTCTGCCCCGAGCACATGCATTAAGCAGGGAGCCATGCTCTATAGTCAGAATGTCGTGGTTTGGGCCAGACTGGCCACTGAAAACGAATGAGAGGAACATAAGCAAAAGAGCATCTGGGGAAAAGCCCTGACAATCACTGAGGAAATCACAGCAGTGACTCATTCCGTTGTCTCCAGGATAAATCTGGGAATTGCGATGGGAACACAGAGCTAAAGCAGATCCACCCAATCTTGAGGCTGCCAAAGTACTGTGATCCCTGTGGTTGACAGGTCTCTAGCCTCTGTGCTGGGCTAGCCCACTACATCCATGGTTTCCAGGACTCGCACCTCCCTTACCAGAGAGCAAGCCAGACAGGCAAGTCCCAGCTCTGTACGGGATGGGTGCGGAATGGCATGAGAGCAAAATTGCCTTTCCACCGGATGCACACTGTTAATAGGTGACCTTGCTCTGTCCCGGGCACAGTGCCCTCCAGGTAGAGGAAAGAAAGCTATTCCTGGGACACAGCTCTCTGCTGTGGTCACAGGTTGTTGTTCTGCCTTCCCTCTGGTAAACCCTGCTCCAGACCCGCAGGTCTGTGTCATCCACCAGAGGTCTGCCCACCTCTGTCTGCAAGCTCAGACACTGGGACAGTGCTTACCTCCATCCCACCAGGTTCACAATGGTGCCACCCTGGGAACTTACCCCCAGATGGATGCAAGAGACGCAATTGATTTATACTGAGAAAACTCACAGACAGCATTAAGTCACGGAGAACTTTGCGGGGCAAACAGAAGCTTTCGACAGCAGAAATCAGTTTGACTGCTCACACTTGGCGGAAGTTTGAAAGTTTGTGTTTTGACATCCCTGCTGGTTGCTGTTGTGTGAACAGTGAAGTGACCCTCAAGCACAGTGTTTTTAATTGCCTTTTTTTTTTGACAGGTGTGATCCAGTGCAAATCCACTTGGCTGCAGTACCTGGAAGCTGGTGGATGTGGAGGATTAAGCAGCAGGTAAATGCCAAAGAGTTGAAGAACATTACCTGGAATTAGTACATCACCAAAGACAATGCAGATGAGACGGGTTCATCTGTTTAGATCAGTCTCCACATTCTTGTAGGAGGCAGCAGAGCCAGAGGAATGCAGAGCCTGCACACATCAGTAATAATGAGTTGTTCCATTGTGACACTTAATGGGAAGGTTCATTAATTACAAGGAGTTTTTAAACTGTGGGATCTTACCCTGGCAATGGCCAAGCTCTATGGGCAGGTCTAAGGATCCCTGATGCTGTCCCAGATTGGGAAATCATAAACAGAGCTTGTGCAAACCTCCTGCCTCTGGCTGCCATATGCTGGACCAGCGCCGGAGTGCTCAGTGCTGGTTTTACTCAGGTCTTCTCGGTGCTGGTGGCTTGAGCAGCAGATGGGGCTCCCACCCTGCCCCTTCCCTGGTCCTGCTGGGGGGCAAGCTGTGTGGGACAGCAAGGGGGGCAGAACAGGGGTGGGAGGCAGGACCCTGGTGTGAGGCAGTCTGTGCTTAATCCATACCCTGACCTGGAGAAGGGACTGGGACCTCCTTGCTGGGCATGTGGTAATGTGTCCTCATATGGATAATGCCACGCGCATCTGGGCTGGGTCTCCAGACTCGTGACCATCACCCGCTCAGTGCTTGAGGGACACCGGCACCAAGTAGAGCCAGCAAGAGGGGACCTGCAGGGGCTCTGAGCTGGAGAGCGCTGCCAAGGACCCTCCGTACTGCAGGATCAGGCTGCTCCTGCTGTTCACTCTCTGTTCCCCACAGCTCCAGGTAGGAAAGTGACCCAGATGTTGCTCCACATGAAGGAGAGAGGACCCCCCACCAGCCACTTTTGCTCCCAGCTACCTGGCAACTGCAGGATGTGGGAACCTTTGCCTGCTGGCAATGGATGTTGCTAGAGTGGAAAGCCCTGAGTGCCAGCCCTGCTCCCTCCCTTTTCATATATGGATCGATGGAGGGATGACCCCAACACCTGTGGCCCAGTCTCCTGGAGAAAGCAGTGAAGTGCGTGGGCCACGTCTGGAAATCAGATGCCCTGCGGGTGACTCAGTGGCACTCCCTCCGCTCATGCACTAAAGTATCATCTGTCCTGTCCAGACAAGTTGCACCAACATGAGCAACAACTAAAAGTCTGCAATATTCCAAGATGACACTATCTGAGAGCCCAGTGCTGCCAGGATCCATCTGCGGGAAACAGCGCTTTCTCAGGGAATCTGTGGTGGGCACCGTTTAATCGTAGAATCATCGAATCATAGAATAATTAGAGTTGGAAGGGACCTTAAATTGAATTAAAGAATTCAATGTGCACAGTGAAACACCTTCCCTGGCATGGAGAAGACCAGAGAAGGGGAGGTGCAGGGACGATGACAGGATCCAGGTTGATGAGGGCTACCCCTGCTCCAGCCCCACTACTCCAAAGTCTACAGGGCAAACAGGGATCTGTTCACACCTGCTGTATGCAAAGTGGGGAAGTCCCAGGCAGCACCAGGCCAAGGGGAGGTTGAATGCCAGGCACACAGCACCTCCATCACTGCACGTACCATGCAGCTGGCTGAGATGAGGAGGGAGGGCAATCTGTTGTTCCCTGCACCTTCTCTCCCCATGAGCTCCTGCTGCTTTGGCCACAGTTGCCTTACTGGGTAAAGACTCCTGTGGCCATCACACAGCCCTGACCTCCATGGAGACTCCTTTTCCAACAGCTTGGGATCTGTGTTCGAGGAGGGTGCTGAGCAGTTGGCTTTCCTGGTCTCCATTCCCTGAGTGGGCAGTGAATATGCCTGGCATCTCTAACAGCCCTGCAGTGCAGGACCTTTGCCAAGCTCTGATTCTCCTCTGCAGAAGGGCTTCTGACAGACAGCTTGTGGCTCTGAAGGTGACCTGCCAAATATGGCTGTCATGGTCTGAACCTCCACTGGGCCCAGCTATGACAAGACCGACCTCAGCTGCTGTGAAAATTTGCAGCGTGTATATGCTTGAACTTTGGGGCACCTCCAGTGCCTAACATAGGAATGTCAGTGCTAGTCCAGGGCAAAGACAGATGTCCTCTCAGGTCTGCTTGATGATGCATGGCTTGGGCGTATAGCAACATATCTGCTAGTGCTCTCTCTCCTGAAGGTCTTAATCTCACAACAAAGCAACCTGGACTTCCACTTCAAGCTACAGAGACCAGTGGTCCCAGCCCTGGAGGTCTGTGGCTCATCGAAGACCTGGGCTAGCCAAGAAGGAATGGTCAACTTTGAAACGAGCATGATTGTGAGAGAAATAATGGGCAACAGGGTAGCAAAGCTCCTCCAGTACAGCTGTAGGACTCCCCCGTGTGCTGAGGGAGTAGGACTCCAGCATGTGCTGATCTGTCCTGCAGCTGCGACAGAACACACCCCCCCAAGATAACTCGAAGTCATAGGATAACCAAAAGCCCTTCTAGATCTAATCATGAACCTGGTGGGTCTGGTGAAAGTTCAAACTGTAGCAGAGAACAGGAGCAGCTTGGACAGCCCAAGGCACCTTTGAAACCTTCTGAGCTCACCAAGTCTGACCTCAGACACACAACTTCCCAGACAGTCCCTCACATCTGCCAGGCAGGAGAATGTGATAACTAGCCATTAATTATTACCTGGACCTTTAGAAAAATCATGGTACGGATGAGCCCTGCCCTAGAAGACTTGTGCTGGGAGTGTGGGAAAGACTGCCTTCCTGCCTCCGAATAGTTGTGAGCAACATGGTCAGGGAGGAGGTCACATAACTGATGAACATCATTACATAAATAACTGGATATAAAGTGAATAAATTGGATTGATATATCAGGATTGGATTGATTTATCAAGATTTAGCAGGCTCCATCCCACAACAGCAACGATGATCTAGAAGTACAAGACAAACCATGGGATTAAATAAAGGATGATTTTAATCTGGCCACGAATTCATGCAGTGATAACAGGATCTGGGAACAGAGCCTTGACCTCCACACCAGCCTGCAAAAACCTGCCAGAGAGAAGTACAAGAAGGTGGATGCTGCAGTCTGGCAAATCGATGGAGGTGTGAACTGGTTCTGGCTGGGCTGGAGTTAATTTTTTTCATAGTAGCCCACAGGGTGCTGTGTTTTGGATCTGTGACTATGTTGATCAAACACACCAGTGCTCTGGCTATTGCTGTAGAGTGCTTGCACAGCATCTTTTTCCCACTCTGCCCTCTCCTAGGAGTAGGCTGGGGGCATGCAAGAAGTCAGGAGGGAGCACAGCCGGGACAGCTGATCTGAACTGCCCATAAGGATCCATGTGACATCATGCTCAGCAATAAAAGCTATGGGGAAATGAGAAGGAAAGGGAGGACATTCGTGGTCATGACATTTGTCTTCCCAAGTAACCGTTACATGTGGTGAAGCCCTGCTTTCCTGGAAGTGGCTCAGCACCTGCCTGCTGATGGGAAGTAGTGAGTGATTTCCTTGTTTTGCTTCACTTGAATGCCCAGCTTTGCTTTATCTATTAAACTGTCTTTATGTTGAACCATGAGGTTTCTCACTTTTGCCCTTCTGATGCTCTCCCCCACCCCACTGGGGGAATGAGCAAGCGGCTGGGTGGGAACCGAGCTGCTAGTCGAGATGAGCCCCCATAAGTTGTCATGGAGGGAAGCTCTCTGGGGCAATGCACAGTCCGTCCTTACGTGTGTTGCAACTCATCCAGTCTCTTGCGCTTTTCTCCAGGCGGCGGCACTGCAGCCAGAGTGCGAACCGCGTTATACTGCTTTCTGATCGCCTCTTCTGAGAAGACCCAGACCATACCATCTCCTCTTTGTCTTGGACTGTAGCACAATGACCCTTGAGGAGCCACTCGACCCACCTGGTCTGCCTTGCTTCTGGGACAACCTCACCAGCCTGCTGTTAAGTCCCTAATACCGGGCTGCTTCCAAAGAAAGACTCCAGGACATAGTCAGAGGGAAAGACTCTGCTCCCCATCTGCTTCATCAGGCAATATTTCCTGCTCCTACAGTCTCACAGATAGATGTGGGCTGCCCCAAAACACTTGAGTTTCCCACCTAATTTGTTACTGTCTCCCAGCAAGGGCTTTATTAGCCAGCACCATTCTGAGTTGTGGTTTAAGCTGAACCTTACTGTGGAGCAAGCCACCAGCCAGTGAGCTCAATAAATAACGTTCCTGTCCACACACAACCCAGACCCCTGGGCCAGAGGCAGCATTCTGCATCTCTTTGGAGGTAACAGAAATGGTCCCTGGAGAAGGCACTGTGTTGGGTGAGAGAGATGGATAAACTGTTGGGATCCCAGGGGAGATATGCCTGGAGACATTTTTTCCCTCTTGCAGGAAACTTGAACAAGGAGTAAAAACCAAGTTGTTGACACTGTCAAATGGAGAATAGCATTTTTATCGGAATTGAAAATTGCTGGTGGTTTTCAGCCATTTTTGGCTGAAAGTTATCTGTGTACAGACCAAAGACTTCCCAAAATGAAACATTATGGCTGAAAGCTTTTGAAAAATGCCTTTTGGACTTCCGGCCTTTTCATGAGGAAATTTCGAAGACAGCAGCCATGAAATCTCAGCCAGAAGAAAATGAGGATCCAGCCCAAGGGATCCATCTTGGTTATGGGGACACAGGGCAGACAGGATCCTGTTGGTCTTTCCTTCTACTGAGGCAGCCCGTGCGGGCAGACTTCCCTTGTGGTACGAGCAAGTGATACAATCCATTCATTTCTCAACCCTTTCCCAGGCAACTACTGATCCTGCCAGCATCGTCTCTACCGTAAACCAGAAAAGCCTGGGTTTCTGTGGGTAGTAAGCATCCAAGCCCTGCCTCCAAAGACAGTGCATGATTTATAGACGAAGAGTCTCTGAGCATTTATGACCGCAGAGGAAGAGAGCTTCTGCATGTTGTTTGTAGCATCTTGGCTTCTTGGCTGAAACTCACAGCCCAAGGTAAGAGATGAATACCAGCTGCACTCCGCACCATGCTCACTGCCTTCTAAGGGCAACGAGATGCCTGCAGGTACTTGGGTACTGGGGTACTGAGGTGCTCTCCAGCCAAGCCCAGCAGTGGCCTGGCAGGGGGCTGGGAGCTCCTCTGGTGGGACAGGCTGCTTTTCAGTGATGCCAAGAATTGGCTCATCTCAAAGTGATCTCTGCTACCCTCAGTAACTAGCGGGTTTCCATTAACTGCAGCAGACTCTATGGTGTCCCCAGGAAGCCACAAGACATTAGAGCGTGACAGATCTTGCCTTGTCTCATTCTCTAGTGGGTGGTCCCTGCGCACCAAGAAAAGCCTTTCTTCTGCTGTCAAGTGGGTAACAAGAGTCTTCCTGTCTCCAGCACACATTGCTGCTGGAGTGCCTGGCTGCATGGTTCACGCTGAAGTGGTGGTGAGTCACCATTGCTCCCGACTCTGCTGGGGGAAAAGCTCCACATATCAGTGCGATTGGGAAAGAGCGGAGCAGGGCTGGGGAGCTGAACACTCCTGCCAAGGAGCCAGACCTCGCTTCGGGGAGTTTAGCAACAGACAAACTGGACAAACTGCTGTTGATGGACATGACTCATCACCACCGATGTGAGCCACACTTTGCTCCACGGCCCCTGTGGTTCAGGTAGATGCCCTGCTCCTGCTTCTGGACACGTGACTTTACAAGGCACATTCAGTAATAAGGCAGGGGCAATATTTGACCAGAAGAATACAACTCCCAGGAAGCCAGCATGTGTGGGACGTCTTGGTCAGAAAGCTTTGGCCACGGTGCAAACTGACTGACAGAAAGAGTGGATGAAGAAGGAGCACAACAGCCTACAACATGGGAAAACCTGAGTCCCAGAGCCCGGCATTCACAGAGCTGAGCAGAGACTGGCCCAGGGATGCACAGAGCAGTTCCCGGGGCTCCTGTTCACCAGACTGGGCCACAGAAACTGGCTCGGGCCACAGAAACTGGCTCAGGCCACTCACTAGACACGTCTGTCGTTTACAGCCCTTTCAAAGATTTTTGGCACGTGTCTTATTGGGGGAAATGTTTTTATGTCTGGATATGCAGATACCTGGGGTGATCCCTTACTCCAGGGGCACCATTCAGGGCTGTTGAAAACCTGCCTGTCTTTACTTAGTGAAGAGTTTTGCTTGACAATGCTCAGCTACATGGCTGCGCCCAAGTCCCGCTGCCAATGCTGTGCTCTGCGGGTGAGGTCTGGTTTGATGTGCATGTAGCATCTAGCATAAGCTTCTGGACATCTCTTGAGAAAGATGCTTTTTCTGAGGCTCTTGAGCTGATTCTGGAGTCAAATTAGCTCTGGTTGGCACTCCAGACCCTCCTCTGTTCCTTCCAACACCACCAGGCATAGTTATAACACTAAGGCTTTATGAACGCTTCCTTGCAGGAGTTTTGAATTCCCCTTTTTTTGTACCTGCCAGAAACAGCATCAGGTGAGAAGGAAGCTCCTTTGCAAAAGTGTCGCAGCTGGTGGCATCCCAAAGGGCTACCAACATGGAGCTATTTCCTACACAGCCATCTCTGGCAGTTGTTCCACACCCTTATGGCAAGAGTCTGTCCAGGAGAAGCTGCCCTGCTGCGCACGGAAGCAGCAAGAGGGAGGCTTAAGGAGACTGTGAAAGAGCCTGTGTGTTCACCAGCCTTGCAGACAGAACAATTCACCATCCCATCTCATAGCCGCAGTTGAAATGAAAGCTATTCCAGGCTGAAGCATGAAGCTGCTTACTGGTTCACACACCACAGCAGGAGAATGGAGGCCTGGATGCTTGAAAGGAGTCTCTGGGTGCATCGGTGCTGTCAGCTCAATCTGCCGCCTGGCTTGTTCCAGGGACCAGGTCCAACAGGGTAGGTTTGGTTCCCACTGGGGCTCATCAGCTAGATCCCAGTGCCACATCAGATCTAGTCTGTGCCAGGAAGAGCCAGCGTTGCTACCCAGGAAAGGAGAAAGCCTCCTTCAGGGAGGGGTCCAGTTCTAGCAAAACAGTCCTTCCCACTTCCACCTGCCTCCCGTGCCTCTGGTTCCGCTCTTCAGCAAGACCAGCAGATGCAGACCTGCCTCTGCACTCTCATCGGCGAGAGCCTCTGAAGCAGGAGAGCCAAGGCCTTTTCCCAAAATCTTTGAAGTCAGTGGAAAAACTCTAGCTGATTTCGCTTGGGCTTTCAAAGCTGATGGAGATCGGAGCAGATGAAATCCTCCCCCCACCTTCCCCAGGAGAGGCAGCTGGAGCTGCAGGCTAGGGTGAAACCTGATGCTGCGCAGAGCCTGTGACACAGGAGAAAATCACCCGGGTGCTGTCATGGGGAGTCCCGCTCCAGCGCCTGGCTTTGCTTAAGTCCCCCCTTGTTAATAAGATGTGAGTGCAGAACAGGGCAGGAGAAACAACTTGAGGCTGATGGCAAAGACTGTGCAGAGCCACAGACCCTAGGAAGGATCAAAGCTGATCCCTGTCTTCCTTCGTGCTCTGCTCCCAGGCTGCTCAGGGAGAGATGTTATTGATAACTGGAAAAAGGATGATGAGCTCAGGGTGATGGATCTGGCCCCGGCCCCGTCTCTGCTGGAGTGCGGGAGGACCAGTGCGCACATGAGCTCTCTCTACTGCTCAGTGATACTGGGAGTTTGCTCCAGTTTTGCCCCTGTTAAGAGCCACCAGTTCCTGTACTTCTCATACTGCAGAGCTCAAGTGGCAGGGACTTATTTTGTGACAGCTACAGTCTGCCTGGCAGCAATCAGAGTGCCCCATAAAGAATGATGAAAATGTCTGATGTCATTTTTTCTGCAAAAACTGCTCTGGAAGAGCTCCTCCTGGAGACACCCTTCTAAGAGTCAGAGCAGCCTGAGTCTGGGAATCATGCCTGCATACAGGACTTCTTCCATAAAAGCCCCAGAGCTGCCAGTGCAGGGCAGCCAGCCGGTTCTGCTTCCCTCATGTAGACAAAACCTAATTCCAGGCTGAAATTTCCTTAAGACGCATCTCATATTTCAGGATCTTTTGGTGCTACTTTCATCTCCAATCCACATATTGCAGCCCTATAATAATAATAATAGTAATAATAATAGCAATAATAATAGCAATAATAATAATACCTTTTGTATGTACATAGCACCTTTCATCCAAGGATCTAAGTCACAATTACAGCCCCACACATTCCTGTATATTACAGCCCTATAATTCTAAGACTGCTCAAGTATCCAGACTTCAAAGAGAATGTGGATTTCCCCTCCAGCCCAGTCACGGTGCCCAACATGCTGGAGACGTTTCAAAGGTGTTTCGAAGGTGCCTTGGCAGTAGCCAGAGATAGTCAGAAGAGCCAGGGCAGCTCTCTGAAGCTGAAAGAAGCCTTCGTGGATTCTTTCCTCCCCTCTCCCAGTCACTCTCTAGTCTCCCTGGAAAGTCAGCACAGCCCTGGGGTGAAGACGGTGCTCCCATGAGACTCGTGTGTCTGTACAGTGGGAGGTGGAAAGATGGAAATGGTGTTGAAAGGCAAAACAAGTGATGGCACAAGCTCAGGCGGGTGACTTTCCGGGTCAGGCAGAACCCACAGTGTTTTGGTCAAAAGTAAATTCACAGAAAAATTATGCTCCACTGAAAAAAGAAGAGGGGGGAGGAGATGGTGAAGCATGTCATTGTAAGCTCTTATTTTTAAAAGGGTTTAAAGATTTTCAAGTAACTCAAAAATGAAACAAAGTATTCCTTTTTGGGTCAAAGCAAAATGTTTCAGGGATACCCAGAGCAAACATGTTTTGGTTTGGTTTGGTTTTAATTGCATGGGAAACCTGGAAAAAAAAAAAAAAATCTCTTTGTTTAACCCAAGCCAATCTTTCCCCTCCTTTTTTTGGTTTCACGGAAGAGCTGAAATAGCTATTATTTACCCCCCTACGTTCAGGAAGAAGTATGCTAAAAGCAAGGTAGCTTCCTATAGAAAACAGATTAGATTAAAGAATTGGGGTTTACAGAAGCTCTGGCCAATCTGCAGTTTACCAGCTGGGTTCACTTCCTCTGCGGAGTTTGCCAGTGCTGCCCACGAGCTTTTAAACAGCTGCTGGATGCGGCTCCCGAGGAGCATTTCAGTAGCTGCACTGACTTGTGGCTGCATCCGTAAGCAAGGAGTGATGAGGTCAGTGGACATGAAAGGCAGGCTACAAATCTGAGTTTAGTATTGTTTTTTTTCATGTTGTGGCTGAACAAATGCAAAGCTCAAGAATTTTTTAATAAACTTTTAGAAGGTATTTTAGCTTGAGAGGTCCAGACATGTGGCTGAAAAGTGCTGAGAGTCTCCAACTCTTCTATAGCGCTTTTTTAATCAGTCCATCTCAAAGCGCATTAGAGAAGGGTTTATAATTAGTGTTTTAAAGATAGGGAGACTGAGGCACAGGAAAATGAGAGGACTTATTTGGGGTAAACCATGAGGCTGGGGCAGAGTTAGAAAACAGCCCAGGTTTCTTGTGCTGCTCTCCAGTCCTCTGTATCTCCCACCTCCACCGAACAAGGGAGCCAAAGCTCATGGGGTTCCTGTCTGTTCCCAAAAGGCTGAGCCTCTGTGTCCCTCCATCTAGAAACCCTTTCCACAAAACATCTGCAAGATGGTCAATGGGGAGTCATCCCCTGGAAAACGAGCGGGTCTACCTCATGGTATCACCAGATGAGCCAGCGCACGTCATGGAGGAGCGGGGCAGTTTTCACAGTGTGTGCTCGCTCATCTCAGACGCACCACACCAACCAGCATGGGCTGCAACACGTTTCCTCTCCCCCTTCTTCAATAAATCAAGGCTTCCAGCATTCATGCTTTTGTCACTAATAAATCTTGCGCTGTCTTACACCACATGAAAGCACAACAACACCTTAACCGACAGGCGCTTCCCCGTGCGGGACTGCAGCTGCAAATGCAACCTGCAGCAGAAGAACCTGCTGGTTTGGCCCTGAGCTGAAGAGGAGTTAAAGACAGAGCACAGAGCAAGGCTGCCCCTGCGCTCACTAAAGACCTGCGTGCTGTTGCCAGAGCACACGTAAAACCGCTCTGTGCGAACAGGCACCTCATTAATCTGTGGAACTCATTGCTGCGGGAAATTAGTGCAACAACAAAAGTCTTACCTGCACCTACAATCAAGGTCCCTTCCTGGTTGTGACACCCTTGGTTCTGCAAATACAACACACCTGACCCTAGAGGTATGTCCTCTGTCCTTTGGTATCTGGGGCACTTGCTGCTCAGACAGGTCCCAGTCCTGGGACAGAGCCTTGGGACAATATCTAGGACAACATCTGAGAACTCCCATGCCTCTGTCTACAGGGAGAAGAAAGCCTTACAGTGCAGCTACGTGACTCTGCACTTCATTTTCCCTTCGGGAGATGCTGACTGAGCAGCAGCAGGAGCACTGTTTTCACGTCCGTAGCCAGACTGACTCAGAGTGCCGTCTGGGAAGCCAACAAAATGCTCACTCGGCTATTGCCTTTCTCAGCTCCCAGGAACTGGGAAACCGGCACGGACACTGCCGGCTGTGCAGCGGCTGCTGCTGGGAGCAGCTGCGGAAACAGGGGTAGAGCAACATTGCAGAGATTGTTCGCTACAACCAGAATTTCTTCTCGTGTTCTCTGGTAAAGAGAAGATGAATTTCTGTCTAAAAGTTCAAATGCCTCTCCTGCTGTTTTCATGCATGCAAAAATGAAAATTTGCTTTACGAAGGTTAAGAAATGCCCAGAATTGGCAATTCTCTTGAACTTGCAAGGTGCAATTACACCCGGAGTCATCTCTACACCAGATAACCTGCTTGGGAAGGTGACTTCTGCCTTCAGATCCTGCAGGTCCCTGAGATCCCTGGTACTAGGCTACACCATCACACTGCCAGCAGCCGCCGTGGCCTCGGCTCAGCTCGTTGCTCCGTGCATGAGGCACCACTGGCACTGGGAGGTGGCACCAGGCAGGGGGAATGTCCCAGGGGTTGGTGGTCTGCAGGGGCCAGTCTCACGTTACAAAACCTTTCAACACGTGTGCGGGGCATCTTCCTGACAACCCTCCCTGCCACCATGCATGCACTTCCTTGCTCTCCCAACCCCTTACTCGGCAGAGGAGACCTCTTTTCTGCTCCCCTTCCACCCCTGTGGTTCCACCCGTGGCATACACAGCCCTGATGGGATGATGTGGTGGTGCTTGGGCTTCCCTTTGAGTGAAGGAAAATGTTACTAATTTGTGCCCCACGGGTATGTTCAGTGCTGGAAACTATCCTGTCTCCCCAGGGTCTCTTTTTAGGGGGACCTGTGGCTGTTCATATGAAGAGGCAGCAGGTCCCTTGAGCAGGTCCTACCCTTACAGGTGTGTCTGACTTGCCTCACCCCCCATGGGAGCTGCTTTTCATTTCCAAATCCTTCAAAGAGTTTTAAACAGCTACAGGGAGGACTGCAAACAAGGCAAATGGAGACAGAGATCTGCTCATCTCCTCTGTCATCCCATGGAGGGGAGGCGGCTGGAGAGCTGCCCTCCTTCATCACTGTCAGCAAAGCCTGTGCTGGCGGATCTGGGAAAGGTTTTGCATTCCCCTTCCTGGATCCTTGACACATCCCTGCAAGACTGGAGGCACCATGTGAGCTTCACCGTGTCCTCCCCTTGCTCCCCTCCTGCCTCCACTCTGGCTGGAGCCTGGATCTGTTTTGACTTGGCTGCAACACTAGATGTCTGTGCTTGGTCCTGCTCTTCTTCATGAAGGCTGTTTGTGATCTCTCTTCAGCTCCTGCCAAACTCAAGTCCTTCTCCAAGACCCCAGGCTCCTCCCAGCCCTGACATTTCTTCCCTATCCCTTCCTACTACTTTTCAGAGCACTGCTGTGTTGATCCCTGTCCCGTCCTTGGTTCTCTGGCCCCAGGTCCTCTCTGACTCCCCACAGCCTCTCCTGGCTCCCTGGCACCCAGGCAGGACCCTGTGCTGCCTGCAGGGACCTCAGGATTGGGCTGCCCTTGTTGCCTCTTTCCCCACCCAGAACTATTTCCCTGTGGTGCATGAAGGTGGCTCATGTTCCCATTTCAAGGTCCCCAAGGAGCCTGGCTCGTGTCGGATGCCTTCTGAGCTGTCTCAGAGCAGCCAAGAGGACGAGTGTCCATCTGTGCCCTGGGCAGCCAGCTCACTGAGACCCCCCCACTCATCTCCTCTAACGATGGACCCGGGGGAGCAGCTTGTTCCACAGCAGTGGAGGCATTTTGGCACCCCAGCTGAAGTGCCTGGGCTCAAAGGCAGCAGCACCCACTGCCCTGCTGTTGGCCCCTGCTCTCAGCCCCCCTGAGAAGGGGTGATGGGGTCCGTCAGACCCCACCGCAGTGAGCTGGGAAGTGCTGCGCTTCCCTTTCCCTCCTCCACCCTCCTGCTGCTCCCTGACCCAGGCAGGTGCAGAGGGGGAGAGGCATTTGCAGCTCCATTGCTGCCTTTTGGCACCACAGCCTCTGCCAGAATCAAAGAGCTTTTCAAAGAAAACCCTAAACTCCTTTAATCGCCAGCTAGAGCTCCTCCCGCACAGATCTAAGGGCCATGAGCTCAGTGTTTTCATTGCCCTAGGCAGATTTATGAGCTTATTCTTCAAGGAAGGGAGGGAGAGAGGGGAGGCTGTGGCATATTACTTAGCCTGGGGGGTGGGCAGGGAGGAGAGGGGGGAGGATGGAGGAAGGCGTCTGCAGTGGAAGTGCACGACTTGCAGAAAGGCCAGCTCTGCTGCGGCCAGTGCTCTCAGGCATGGCGGAGAGGCATGGCGAGATCGGATGCGAGCGAGGACCAGCCTGCTGCGGCTGAAGTCCAGAGCATGTGGAAGGTGAGCAGCAGCCCCCGTCCCAGCAGGGCTCCCTCCGTGGTGGTGCCAGCTGAAAGGGAGCGTGTGAACACGGCATGCCTGCTGCCACCCAGCCTCGCTCACTCCGACGGGCGAGACCAGGAGTGGGGCAACCGACGGACGAGACCAGGAGTGGGGCATCCCTCCAAGTGTGAGCGGGAGGGACTGGTTGCCCCCAGTCCCAACCAAGCTGCACTGGTTGCAATTTGCAGAGTGAAGAAGGAGGGAGGAGGCTTGCTGGCACTCACATGCGGCTGTCCACCATGGAGCCCCATCCCCATGCACATTGCTCTAACCACTCCGTGGGGCTGCCTTCCCCACCGCGCTCCTCGTCTGTACACCTGCTCCCTTCTTGCCAGGGAACGCAGCGCTCGCTGCCAGCTGCGAAGCAAGTGCAGTAAAGGTCTGGCTGCTCCCTCTCCCGCAGAAAGACCTGGGCTTTTGGATGGGGTGGATCCTGCGTCTCACCTCCTGCAGCCTGACTCAGACAGCGCCCCACCAAGAAGTGGACATCTGCTCACATCCAGCACCCCAGACACCCTGCTGCCACTTGTGAACAGTCCTGCAAAGGATAGACTCACAGAATCATAGAATCACCTAGGTTGGAAGGGACCTTTAAGATCATCGAGTCCAACCATCAACCTAACATTGCCAAAAACACCACAAAACCATGTCCCTCAGCACCACATCTACAGGTCTTTTAAAATACCTCCAGGGATGGTGGCTCCACCACTTCCCTGGGCAGCCTGGCCCAATGTTCGATAACCCTTTCAGTGAAGAAAATTTTTCCTAATATCCAGTCTAAACCTCCCCTGGTGAAACTTGAGGCCATTTCCTCTCATCCTATTGCCTCTTCCTTGGGAGAAGAGACAGACCCTCACCTCACTACAACCTCCTTTCAGGTAGCTGTAGAGAGCGATGAGGTCTCTCCTCAGCCTCCTTTTCTCCAGGCTGAACAACCCCACTTCCCTCAGCTGCTCCTCACAAGACTTGTGCTCCAGACCCCTCACCAGCTGCGTTGCCCTTCTCTGGACACGCTCCAGCACCTCAATGTCTGTCTTGGAGTGAGGGGCCCAAAACTGAGCACAGTATTCGAGGTGGGGCCTTATCAGTGCTTTGTACAGGTCCATGATCACTGCCCTAGTTCTGCTCACCTCTTGGGAACATCTCAGCCATGACCTGCAGTACTAAAGCCACAGCCCTCCACCTCGTCGCCCACAGCACCCCCTGTCGTAGCTGGAAGAATTTGGAGGCTGCAACCCTTGCTCGTGGACCAGCCGTTCTCCAGAGAGCACAGTGTCCCATGAATCCCAACAGCACCCACATGGGGATAACAGCAGCCAAGAAAAGCAAAACACTGCTGGACCCAAAGCTGATGATACCAAGAGGTAAATGGGACCAGGGTTTATAGAGGAGAAGAGGGCTGGGAGATGATGAAGCAGGAGGAGACAGGAAGAACTGCCATGATCCTGAAAGTGTCATCTCATTGGAAATTCAGAGACTTCAACATTTCCTTTCCCTTGAACCCAGAGCAAAGAGCCAACATGTCAATATTTAGTATAGAAGAAAAAAAAGCAATATATTGTATTTTAGTAACGTCAAGATGCTTTGCTTTGATAATTTTGGAGTCCTGCAATGTGAATATTAAATCGCCTACAGGTAAATGTAACACCAGCAGGTGAAAATATGTAAATGGAAACTTTTTTTTTAAAAAGCCACCATGAAGTGAAAACATTGAAATAGTCTTTCTTGATTCAACTTGTTACTACGTTTCTCCCATTCACAGTCCCACGAACACTGATCCGTTTTCATTAAGCTTTTCCTTTTCAATGAAACGAGGTATTGCTTGGAAAATCATCTGACCAAATGTGCTCTTCAGGCAGCTCTAGGACTGTCCTCACTATTAATGATCCTGCAATTCTGGCTTTGCTCTGAGCACCACCAACCCCCCCAGGACACTGGCTCCCTCACCACTACTTTTCCTGCTTGCTGCGGGGTTCAGCGTGTTCCTGGTGCTCTGCCCTGAGCCTCGAGCCCAGGCACACCACCATGCAGCATCTGATACCATCCCTGATATTTTAGGGCTAGGAAAAAACCAAAAGTGCCTCAAAGCTGTTACTGGTGAACATAAACCCATGGACCCACTTCAGAGTGTGTGTCAGAGCCCAGCTCTCCTAACGCCTCTCACCAGCCTTATCTCCCGCACCTGAGACCCCAAGCTCATAAATGTTTCTCCTTGCTCTCGCTGTGGCTGCCATTCTCCCACGCATCCTGGGCATTTCCAAGGGCAAGACTGGACTTCTGGTCGTAAGGAGTGGCATTTCCCATTTGTCTTCCAGTAAGGAAGAAGATCAAGCAGAGAGCCAGCCCTTAGTGCATTAGTCTGGTCACAAGGACCTGGGGGTGGCTTTGGAAATCCTGTGCTCTCTCATGGCTTGAGAAGTGGAAGGGTCCGGGAACTCTTTTGGGTGAGTCTGCACATTTGTGGTGTGTTTGGATGAGTCCTGGTGCAATGTTTGGGCTCCTGTGGTGACCATGGCACGAGGAAAAGGCTGTGGATGGGCCCTGGCACTGGGCAAACATCAGCCACAGGATGGTGACCCACTGCTTTTTGCAAAATTACCTGGGGCAGGAGAGCAAGGATCCCCCCAGGAAGGACTTAATTCACACTTTGCACTGGGATTTGGTGCTGTCTGCATTTTTGGCTGCTCCCTCTGTCACCCCAGCATATGTGACAGTCACCTAGCACCCAAAGGCACACGGAGGTCCCGGTCATCCCTGCAGGAGATCCCATCTCCTTGTCAGCCCCCTGCCAGCCCAGCCACCCGTTCAGCCCCAACACCCCTCCCAGCAGCTGCCCAGGCTCCTACTGGTCAGCCACCAGTCCTGTCCTTCTACTAGAGCCCCGTCTCCTCTGGCAGCTCCTGGGGTGCTTCCCATCTTAGGGTGGCTGTGGTGGGGTCTGTCCTCCTTTTTCCCAAGGTGGGGGCTGCAGAGGGACACAGTCTGGGGCAGACAATTAGGGAGGGTTTAGGGCTGAGGGGAGCTGCCTTCAGCATTTTGACTTGTCTTGCTCCAGGCATCAGCTGCGGCTCTGGGGACGGCCTTCAAACCTTGCGCCTCACCTACCCAGAGTTTTGCGGGTGCTTAGAAAATAAAAACATCAAGAAAGAGGCATCTTCTACTCACTCTTTCCCTGCACTGGCTGCAGAGTTGTGTGATCATGGAAGTGTCTGCCTGGCTTCCTGTCAGGGCATCCCTGCCTTCTGCAGAGCCCTATCATGTCCGTGCAGCACCTGATCCCAGAGCGTCGCTCAGGGGAGGGCATGGGTGATGTGGAGCCCTGGCCCCAGACTCCCAGTGGGATGCTAAATTCCAGGCAATGGCTCAAAATATCTCTGCAAGGTGAAAACAGCCCTGAGATCTCCTAGTCCCATTCACCTCAACAGAAACAGCGTGGGGAACAAGAAGCTTTCTGTCTGGGCAGCCTCCTGAGATGCCTGGCGATAGTCAGGAGCAGCCAGACTCTCTGCTGCTCTTTCTTCCCCCAAATCCCGCTGTGACAGCAACAGCCCAACAACCTCATCACCTGTCTTCCACTCCAGGTCTTTTCTGGTTTTCCAGGACAGAGCAACAGCATTGCATGCAGTGAGCTGTGCAGTGGCTGCCTAGCTTCACTGCAAGGTGTGCATGGGGCCTGGGACAAGGACACAGAGGTCACCAATGCTTCTGGGAATGGGGCACAGAGCCCAACCCCTCTGTGGTGCTGTGGGGACCTGGGACCCTGGGGAAGCAGGGGATGGCTCCTCCAGCTGAGCTTTGAGCCATGGTGTTACTGATGTCTGGTATCCTACAGGTTTGTGTCCTTCATCTTTATCACTCCCACTGCAGTATCCCCAGTACCCTGCATGCTCCCCTCTCCCACATCGCAAGGTTCCCTGCTCCACCCGTGTCCCATGCACTGCTCATACAAGTAGGTTTGATCAGTCTTCACAAAAGAAGGTGAATGGAGGTCGTTACTGCTGTCTTTAACTATCAGCTGGGAGGGGGTAGGGAAGGCGGAGCCAAATTCTTCTTGGAGTTGTGTAGGGGAAGGATGAGAAGTACCTGGCACAAGCTGGAACATGGGAAATTGCAACCAGATACCAAGAAAATAATTTCCCATGAGAATGGTCAAAAATGGGAAAAGAATGAGGGAATCTTAGAGATACTCAAAACCCTACTGGACAAGATCCTGACCTGTTTTGAGCAGGAGTGTGGATCAGAGACCTCCAGAGGTGTCTTCCTGCCTAAGATATTTTATGATTCTGGGCAATCCTTCTAGTTCCTCCTTGTGTTTCCTTAGTCCAGACTGGGGATTTGACAAGACGTGTCATTTCCAACCTATACGTGTGCAGGTTGGCCAGGGCGTGCGTGTGCTGTCTGGCCAGCTGACCTGAATGCGTGGCTATGACACTATTGCTGTCACCTTTCCATCCGTGGGTGATAGTGACAGTGTCCTCTACTGAGTACAGGCACTCCATTTCTTTGAGCCCCCTATTTCCTGCTAGCTGTGGTTGGACAGCCAGTGTGTCCCTAGGAGGGACCTGGCAGACCTCAGCAACATGGTGTCATTTTTTTGGTGAAAGAGGAGCAGCCTCAGCATTGCCCCCAGTCCCCCTTGCCAGGAGCTGGTAGCCAGATGCAGGGGGCAGAAGATGCCGTCCTGGGGCAGAGGGCTGCGCGGAGCACCTGCTCCCACCCACAGCCCTGTTCCCAGTGCTCAGGCTGTGGGTGATGGGTTTGGGGACAGACGGAGACTGAACTTCCCCAGCCCTTGCAACTATGGCACTTCCATACCCTGCGGAATCTGAGGTGGGGTCGCTCAGCCAGGTCACACGCAGGGTTTGCAGTAGTACCAGGCATCAAAGCTAAGCTAATACTCTAAGTACCAAGCAGCTCTTCCCATTTTCCTGTCCTCCTCCATGTCCCTTAGTGCAGTCTCCTCTCTGCTGCACAGGAGCCTTCCCCTTTGCAGCTCCAGTCTTCTTCTGCACTCTCAGCTTGCTGCTGTCCTCTCCAGAGACCCCCCATCAGCTCCAGCCCATCGCTGTTGCCAGCCCCAAAAGCAACACTCCTACATATGGTGCTGGCCGTGGAAGACAGAGACGTGATATTTGACACACTTCTGTCAGGACTTGCTGGCATATCTGCTAAAGGTTAAACCTGCTCTCTGAATAGCTCAAGTCTTTCGGGTTGATACAGGCCCTAGGGTCTCTGGACGCAGCTGAATAGGAGGGGGTGTGCTGACCTTTAGTGTTTCATAGCTAGACTCTTAGGCCAGGCTAAGACACAGTTCAAATATGTCACGCATTAAGACACTCTTTGCCAGCCCCCATGTGATAAGCCAGGCAGGATGGTCTGTGCTCCTCCAGAGAAATGGGCTGTTAGACCCAACATGAGCCCCGGTCGAGTTCAGGCTGCCTGCAGGAGGTGACAGCAGGGACCTGTCACCCAACGTGGACAACCCCTAGCTGCCTGGGCTCTCTCTGGGGCTTCCAAGGAGACACCAGCATGTTTAAGTGCCCACTGGCGAGGTGCCCCTGGGAAGAGGTGACTTGCTTCTCTCCCATCTCCACAGCTGCAATCTGGCCAGTGATGCCTCCATTGGAAAAGCTTGGTTTTAGCTGGGTGGGATCAGGTTCAAGTTCAGGGAGGAACAAGAGTGAGCAAGGACAGGGTTCTTGGAGAGAGACAGACATGGCAGAGGCACAGCATTGTCAGGATGGGGCATGACTGTGAGCTCATTAGCGGTGAGGCAGCGTCTAATCAGAGGTTGTTACGAGGATCCTTTATTTTGCACCTGAGGGAGTCCTGCTCTTTACAGAAAGGAGCACCAGGAATTTGCTTAGAAGACAGGGAGGGCATGGAGCAAAGGAGCTGGAAAGTCTTGGGAGCAGCTGCCCTTCAGCTCCATGCTCTGCCTTGCCATTACAGGGCTTGCATTTCAGCACTTGCAGCTCTCCAAAAAAAATCTAGGCATTTCTTTACATATCTGAATGTGGATTTAAAGCCTGAATTTACATGAAGAGCTTAGATCTCTCTCTCGAATATCCATACTTTCTACAAAATTCATGCTGACCTGCTTTGAAAAACCAGCCCTGACTGCACACCTTGTAACTGAGAAACTAACCTTACGTGACTTACTGAAGGTAGCCCAAGAGGGTAGTGACAGAAACAGGGCTCTCCGGTCCTCCTCCAATAATTCCCAGTTGATCCTGCCTTCCTACCTCTTATTTGTTAATTCACAGGCAACGTTTAACAGCTAGGCGGCAAATGTGCTGTTTCTCCCCAAACAGGTCCAGCTCTAAGGGGAGGAGGAAAACTCTGGACCCTCCAACACCTCCCTGGCTCGACCCCATGGATTTTGTACCCGGAGGGTCCCTCCAGCCCGGCAGGGTGATGGGCTGGGAGGTGGCGTTGCCGGTGCCTCTCCGGCAAGCGGCTGTCGCTGGCGCCACCGTGTGAGCGCGGCCGGCTGGTGGAGCAACCCACGGGAGGCAGCGGAGCCGTGGCCAAAGGGCTGGACACGCTCCCAAAGCGGCGGCTACTGCAGGGCTGTCCTGAAGACCGAGTCGCAGCGAAAACCAGACCTGTGCAAGAAGCAGCCGCAGAGTCACCTGCTGCACCAGGCCAAGAGCATCTTTAAGCACCCGCCCGCAGGGGTCCATGCACAAGGGGTCTGTAGCCCAGGGCTCTGTGTCCCTGCTCTGACCACCTTGGTCAGGGTGGCAGTGAGAACCTTTTAACATTGAGATGTCCCTTGGTTCATGCAGTGGAGCTCTCTGCGTCTCCCAGCCCAAGGGACAACTCTGCAGACGTGATGGGCAGCATGTTCTCTGCAGAGTGGGAGCCGTGGGTGCCCCGTCTTGCCATGACTGCAAAGGTGGAGTGGGTGCCCAGCAGGGCTGCCGCCTGTCCTCGCAGTAGCATCAGTGCTGCAAAGCTCTGCAGCCTCCCACACCTACAGCCCACATGTTTTTAACCACCTCCATCAAGACATGCGCAAGAGCTGCAGTGACTTTTCACTCACAGGCAGCTGGCTCCAAACGTAGCCCCAGGGTGTGTGCAGGGGGGACAGCTCTATACAGGACACACCTCACGGGACAAGTGCTCTGTGGTCCCCTCTCCCAGGGAAATACACCTTGCATTACACATTTCTCTCATTTCTCATGCTCTCCAGTAAAATTTGTCCTTTCCTATCATATTTCTTTCTCAGCTGACCCAATACAGCTCTGGCCATCCGATGGTTGGCACAAGACAAAGCAATGCGCTCCTCAGACAATCAGGATGAGCAGAGAAGCAGCTTCCACCTGGCTTTGCAAAGCCCTTCCTGAATGGGTTAGGGTGCTTAGCTTTAACAGCTGAGTAACTGCATCTCAGGACAATCCAGGAACACCAGAAAACCAGCAGCACCGTCTGTATGCCACCTCTGGACACAAGCCCTCTTTCAGCATGACGAGCACAAAATGAATGCCCCCAGCACTGCCTGGGGGCTACCAGTTGTCAACGATTGTGGTACACACGGCTTCCCTTGGCAGCGCCTTAGCTGCATCCCTCGCTGGGAAAGCCAAGGTCCTCACCAGTCTACCAGCCACACAGCTGAGGTTGGTGGCTGCAGCATTTTCTGCGAATAAACAGACCAAGCATCTTCCCCAGCACATGCCAGGGCCAACCTGTCTCCCTGAGAGAGGTGTTTCCTCTCCTGGTCAAACCAAGAGATCCTTCCACAGAATCCCTTGCTCACCCTGGGGATGTCCTCAGTCATCACTACTTAGATGACCCCACCGAGACCATCCCTGGGGATAGAAATGAACCCACCAGTCCCTTTGGGGTATTGATACCAGACAGGATGGGAAACATTCAGATAATTAAGAATTTTTATTTTAAAAAAATCAAACTGAAATCTCCCAGAAGCCCCACACCTCTTACAAGACTTTAATATTCATTTTATAGAAGCAGCTTGGGCACTGCTGGTGGCCAGCTCAACCCAAACCCCCGAAAGCCATGAGTTATCACAGCTATTGAAATGTTTGACAGAAGGATCCCAGAGCAGTTTGCACTAATTGCTCCGTGTAAATACTCCATTATGTTCTCAGACAATCAGAATCTACCCAGCAAATCAGCTCCTCTGATCCACTGCAATCAAGAAGCAAAGCATGCATAACATCGCAATATAAACAGCGTTTGCAGAGGGGCGCGGAGAGGAGGGGGGGCTGGCTTAGCTTGGCAGGTCCTGGAGTAATAGCTGCCTTTTTTGTTGTTGTTTTGTTTTGTTTCTTATTTCCAGAGGAAATTTCATTTCAGGAAAATGTGGCACAAACTTCCAAGCTGGAGGAAAGCTGCAGCTGACGAAGGGGTCCAGAGAAAGCGTTGCAAAAAGAAACAGCAAGGGGCTGTACTTACAGGTAAGCTGTTAGAGGGCTCAGGTTGGCAGGGACCTCCGAAAGCCCCAGCTCGGAGCAATCCACCGAGAGCATGATGCCATCCTCTTCGCAGTGGCACTGGGGTGGGCAGGAGGGCGCAGCACCTTGCTCCGCGGGCACCGCCTGGAAGCGGGCAGAGGAGGCCAGAAGAATGCCCCAGAAGAAGAGCTTGTCCATCCTTGCCTTGGCTGCAGCCGCGGGGACGGTGCGAGGTGCCGGCTCGCTCCGACCCTGGGGCTCAGCTGGATGGAGGGGAGCGACCCCGCTGCCTGGCACGCCGCAGGCAGGGTATCTCCTGCAGGTCGGAGTGTGGTAGGGATGCAGCCAGGGAAAGGAAGGCATTGTTGAATGATCTTAGTTATTGGGTTTCAAGGGCTGGGCAGGGGCGTGAGACACTCCAATGGGAGGAGTTAAACTTTCTACTCTTTCCCTCTCTCTCTCTTAGAGCTGGCAGGAATTTCATTCAAAGGGAAGAAAGGGGGGGGGGGGGG
>VYXH01009393.1:49742-78692 GCA_013397275.1 Burhinus bistriatus | reverse complement strand
GGAAAGAAACCTCAACAAATAAAGACCTGTTCATAGCTCCGGGACCTGTGCTTGTTTTGTAATAATGTTTTTGTGAGATAGCAGGGCAGGGGAAGGCAAAGCTGGCTCTGGCAGGGCAGAGGAGTATAAATAGGGAGGCAGGAGCACCCAACCAGCACTTCAAGGGCTCCAGACTTTGGGACGCTGAAATACAACCCCAGATAAAGGACTCTGTGTGTCTGTGCTGGCTGCTCAACCCAGCTGCAACTGGAAAGTCAGGGTGTAGCTGGGGAGAAAGGAGCGAGGAGCTCACAACGAGCTGTTTGCTGGGAGCGACCATCCCCAGGGCTGTAGGTCCGTCTGTTCTGTGGTTCGACCCTCGCTCACGGGGAGCCCCATTGCTGTCTCCATGCATGGGGCAGGGGCTGGCTGGGAGCTGCAGGGGGATGGAGCAGCTGTGTCATGGTGCTGAGCTTTGTGGGGGACCTCTCCAGAGAGCTCTGAGGGACAGCAGGACACGGTGCTCTTGCAGCAGCGCTGCTTGCGGTAGTTTTGCCCAGATCCAGGTTGGGCACATGCAGGAGCTGCGTTTGCAGGAGCTGCACTGCATTGATGCCAGGAGCAGGTGGCCGGTTTTCTCCAAGAGCTCCTTCTAACCTTGGGTAAAGTGGTCAGAGCTCAAAGTAGAGGAGCAGTTTGTTGAGTGGGGGCTTGGAGCCACCTCATCTGGAGGTCCATCATGTGAAAGGAAGCAGGTCCAGCTTAGCAGGGGGGTACTGCCTGTACTGACCCAGCCCAGGGCCTTGGGGTGTCCTGAAACATGTGGGATGTGCATCAGAACAGGATTTCTGGCTGCTTGGGTGTTGAGGAGCTACCGAGTTCTGGGGCAGTGGAAGTACCCGCTTAGAAAAGGGCTCTGGATGTATGACGGGAGAAGGCTGCGAAGGCCAGCTCTGTGTGACCTCTCTGCTCCTCCCTCCGGATTGCAGCCACTGGCTGCTCAGGGTCAGCGCGATGCCCTTGGCTGGGGTGATCGCTGTTCTCCCATGGCAGTGGGTTTGGTGATGGGGCTTGAGTCTGGCCCCACAGCTTGGACCACACCGCCTCTCTCTCTACAAGGTAATGCGTCACGTCTGTAATGAGGATGGCAGCTGAACATGGGTCTCCCACACTGCAGAAAGACAGCTGACCACTGGGCTTGAGGTGGATCTGGACTCCCATCAGAGCTGGTGTGTTCCTCCCTCTGCCTCCCCTCCAGCCATGGCTGGAGGAAGGGGATGGGGCAGAGAAAGAAAGGCCTAGGTTTGGGTGGCTGCAAATTGCACCCACAAAGGCACCCCTCTGGCTGTGGCCGTGCCACGGTAAGATGCCCCATGGCTGCAGCAGACTGGGAGGTGGTTTTCACGGCCCCAGTTCCTCTGAATGTGCTTTTTCTTCTGGCAAAAGAAATCGGATAAAAGAAATAGGAGAGTTATCTGTGGGCAGGAAGGTGAGCCTGCAAAGCGGGAGACTCCACTCCAGCTAGCCTGGGGCTAGGGTGCCTTGAGGCGTTTGCGTCAAAGAGGGTATCTCCTCCCAAAAAAACTGCTCAAGATTGAGCTCAGGGCTCGGGGCTGATGCAGAGACTCTGGCTGAGGGCTCCTGACCTGGGTGATGCAGGATCTGAAACTATTTCATTTTCAAAGTTCTTTCAGATCCTGCAGTTTCAAGACTGAAACCCTATCACTGCTGAAGTCAGTGGAAACTTTGTCACCGACTGCAGAGGAACAAGGATTTTGGTCAAGGAACAGGAATTGATTTAATTGGAATTAAGCCCCTTCCATCATGGGCAATTCTGGAAATGTCATTAATTAAACATTTGCAACGTGTTTTGACAGCTCCAAACGTAAAACACTGCTTGGTGGGGAGATGGGAAGCCCTCCTCAGAGGGTTCCTCGACAAGCTTCCCCTCCAGCTCTGGAGTGGGGTTTTAGCATGGCCTGAAGTAGCCAGCTTTGTTCTGACAGCAGCCAGGAACTTGGTGTCAGTCTGGAGAAAGTGTCAGGCCTATCGCTCTGCTCCTGGCTGCAACAGCAGCTTTTATCTACGATTTCCCCGTCCCTCTCTCTCCAGCCCAAGCAGCCAGACACCAACCGCATTGAGCGCTCCTGACAATTTCTCGCTCAGAGAATTCTCCTTGGGGATCTAGGACTCTGGCTGAGCACACTATTAATAGAGCTCTTAAAAAAAAAAATCACACTGAAGAGATTCCTGTTGAAAACTGCCATTCTGCTGAAATAAGGCCATTTCCTCAGGAAGGCATTGACTGCAACGACATTTTTCACATTGTTTTTGGAGCAACACTGCCTAAAGTTGGAGGGCTTTGCTCTGTGTGTCTCACTTTGCTTTGACTTTTCTGTTTGCTTTTTATTCTAGCTTGGCTGTGGGTGTTTCATTTCCATGTCTCATTTCTTTGAGACCTGATAATAGACGTCAATATTCAAAGTGTTCACTTATTCCAGCGTGTCGCCCGGCTCCTGGCAAAACCAAGAGTCTGGACATCAAGTCATTTGGACCAGAGAGCTTTGATGTTTCCATGGTAAACCTGGAATTTCTGAGTAAGTCCCTCCGGGGTGGAAGTGTCACTTTTCAGCCAGCTCTCACTGGAACTGCAGTGTGCTGCAAGTAGTGAGGGTTGCACTGTGTCCTTATTAAAGGCACCAGGAGCTCCAGATCCAGCTCATTCTTATTAACGCGAGTGGATGTTTTTCTGCAAGGCTCACATATGTTTGTGTGTTGTCCTCTAGCGGCAGGCTGCGGTTCGGGGAGATGAGAAGAGCACTGCTCCACAGCAAGCCGAGCAGCACTGTCTGCTCACCTGAGCCGCTCACTTGCTGTGGCTGCACCAGCCAGGCTCCCCGACACGCTCTGTGCACCCCCAGTCTGTGGAGCTGAGGCTCTGGGATCAAACACCAGGGCTTTGTGGCTGAGTGTGACACTTTAGCATGTGGTACCTCTGGCTGGCAGGTGACATGCCAGGTGATATTTCTCCTGCTGCCTCCACACTGCATGGCTAAGAAGTCTTCCTACAGCTTGTTTAAAAGTAAGAAAAAAAACCCAAACCCTTGTGAAAATTTAGAGTACAGCCTAAATGGGGAAAAAAGTCCAGCTCGTGTGAACTACTGCAAGCACAGTTATTGCCACTGCTCGTCAGGGGCACAGGAGAAGCAGGGGTGGTGGGAAAGGGCTGCGTTGTTCATGTCAGCACAACATGCTCGAGATAGTCTGGCTCTGGATCTCAGCCTTGGACCTGAGGAGAGCTGGGACTCCAGTTACCAGCACTGGCCAAATCCTCTCTGTAGACCAGAAATGAAATGCCAAACAAGCTTCGGGCTGTGGACTGTTGCTGTCAAGACTTTTTAGAGCTCCTGGAGTTCAAAGGCTAACAAAGTTGTTGTGGAGATATGGTTAGGGCAGGTCTGCAGCTAAACCTTTACAGCAGGCGCTGATGTCCCCTCCTGCAGAGCCAAAATGACTCTGTGGGTCTGAAAGGGACAGGTTGTTGGACTTTGACATGGTCACTCAGCAATGCCCTTCCTGCAGAGCGGAAGGAGGGGATGGGCAGTGTTGTGATGTTGTTGCTCCTCACAAGGTGCTGCCAATGCCCTGGACATCCAGCTAGGGACCTTCCCAAGCTGGAAGACAGGTTGTGCTAGCTGAGCCAAAGGGCTGGAGGCTGTTTATTTCTGTCCTCAGCATGTGCCAGGTCCCCCAGTGTGTGTCGTCTGTCCTGCTCCCATGGGACAACTGCTTGTGCCCTCTTTTTATTCCCTTCTGGATTTTGAAGGGTTCAGGATCACCCCAGTAGAATCCCAGTTTGGCTGTTGATCTCCAAGGACAACCAGTCCCGACTGCAGACCAGGACACTGGCTGTGTTTCACTGCCAAGGTCACTGCAGGAACCGAGACCCCACTGTGCCACACAAAGGAGAGCACAACAGAGAGGCAGTCCCTCCGGAAGGGCTTGCAGGGAAAGGAGGAGATGCAGAGAACCTCGGGCAGTCTCACAAAGCACAGGGACACTGGAGAAAAACAGGCATCACCAAGACTGGCCCATGTGTGCCAGGGCATGCACTCATCCACCTCATATATGACACCTCTGTAGATGTGTCACTCCTAGGATGTGACCTCTCTATCAGATAAGCCCTCCAGACTTTCTTACCATCCCTGGCTCCTCCTGGAGCTGGTCCTCCAGGTCCTGGGGAGAGCAGGATGCAGCCCAAACCGGCAGGGATGGGCTCAGTGCAGTGGGGGCCAAGAGTCTGGTGCTTCGGATGTGTCTGTAAGCCCGGGGCATACCCTGGGGAGCCATTCGAGGTCGGGCGCAGGGGCAAAGGCCAGAGGAATGTTCCCGGTGCCCCTGCTCCCATCGGGGCCATCCAAAGGCTGAAATACCACAGTCAGGCCACGGGCCCAGCAAGGGCTCCCAGAGGCTTTCCGAAATGTAAATACAAACGCAAAAAAGCAGAAAGCCCCAGTGCCCAGCATGCTGCTCCAGCTGCCTGACTGGGGCATGAGAAGGATGAGGACTGAAGGCGGTTGTGCTCCTTGGCAGCAGGAAGGGCTGGTGCCAATGAAGTCACACAGAGAGGGACGGGGATGGTTCCTCCCTGATGCCCAGGGCACAGGAGAGCACAAGCCTCAGATGCACTTTACCTCTTTGCTCTGGGAGGCACTGCTTGAAAAAAGCCATGGGGCAGCCTGGTGGCTCCAAGCCCTGCAGAGAAGAGGGACAGAGGTGCAGAGCTAGTTAGAAGACCTGTTAGTGGTCCAGACGCCTGGTTCAGTGTCCAACATGCTTGAAGACCTTCCTTTTTGGAGTTCTTGCATCAACTGGGCCAGGGAGCCAAAGCCATGGCAAACCCAGCACATGCAAAAGCAGGGCATTGAAGAGGGAACCTCAGCTCTGGTCCCACTTGGCTGTCCCAGGAGAAATTCCCCTTCCAGTTCAGACCTGCTCTGAATCTATCTGGCCCCAGCGCTTCTGTGCTCCAGGAGGCAGCTGACAGCAGTAGCCGATGAGAGATGATGCTGGAGATCCTGGGGAGGAATAAGCTGCAACCCTACTGCTCCCCAGTGCTGGTACAGCTCCGGTGGAAGAGACAGTGAGCACATAATATCACAGAGGTGTCCAACTTGAGATGTGGCAGGGTGCCATGGGCTCCCTGCAGTGGGAGCAATGCCCCGTTACTGTCTTGGGTGAAGACATGGCAACTGCTGGACTCTCTGTGCCCTGGAGGACGCAGAGGACAGGGAAAGCTTAGGGCAGAGGTTCAGCACCGGCGAACGGAGAAGCTGTGGATCAAGGAGCTGCGATGCCCCAGCAGTCACCAGCAGGCTCCCATGGCTGTGGGTCCCCAGGAGATCCGAGGGTTGGGTACCCCTGCTGTCCTGTCACTTGGCAATGTGAAGCCAGACTGCCCCTGCTCTGGCAGTCATAGGAAGGGGAGGGAAAAGGGTGGGAAGGGGGGTCCAAATGGACATGGTCCTGCTCATCTCCAGGGTCCTGACCTCTATACAGGGGCTGATGGAGGAGGGTGGTGGCTGGATGCTGCCAGACTGGAGCAGGCTAAATATGAAGAACAACATGACACGGTCCAGAACTTGCTGGGCGGCCCGAGCTGGAGGCTTGTTTTGTTTTACTGTTTTGTTGTCTCTCTCTCCCCCTCTGGGTTTCGTGGCTCTGAGCTGCAGGGCTGGAAAATTATTCATCCAAACCGCAGCTCCCACGACACCCTCTGTAAGCATCTGTGGCTCCAGACTCCACTGCAACAGTGGGTGGGAGGTCGTAAATTCACCATCGTCACCAAGTCGGCCTCCTGTTAGACAGGACGTGAAACACGGAGCAGTGGGCTCTGCCACAGAGGCAGCCGTATCAAACTCACTGGGTGAAACCTGTCGGCCAGTTTGTGTGACAAATCCCTGTCCCATGCCTGTCCCATTGCTGAGAAGGTCCCTTCATACCTGCCAGAGCAGCTGTGCTTTAGCTGCAGATGTCTGCAGGTTCACCTCGGCTGCTGGCTCTGCTGGAAACACCGTTGTGTTGTGCTAGCCAGATGCGGGGGCTGTGGGATCACTTGCTCCTGGACTTCTGGAAGCTCTGCAGACAGCAACATGCCTCCCCCACCATGGCTTTCACTTGCTTCCTTATGACTTGGAGCCAGCCCCCCTCGCAAATCTGTGCCACGAGCCCTCGGTCCACGCATCAGCCTGCCTGGCTGTGTGTAGCTGTGCCCATGCTGGGACTGCCATCTCTGTGCATGGACACACAGGAGACCCATGAGCACCTTCCCAAGGGGCCGCAGAAGGATCCTGGTGCAGCAGCCCATCTGGCAAGGCAGATGGACAGTGATGTGCTGAACTGAGCCCCGCGGGGGCAAGAGGAGGTGTGGGGTAGGTGCCAGCAGGACTCACTCTCTATCTTGCTCGGTCACTGCCAGCAGCTAAGGGTGAACTGAGGGGTGCAGAAGTTGTCTTATATGGATGTTGTCCTGCTCTTCTCCACGAAAGGCAAGAGCCTGCAAACAGTCCCTGGGAATGCTGTCCCGTTCTGAGGCCTCTCTCCTGTGCCACAAGCTGTAGAGCCAGACCCAGACCCTCTCCATGGGGAATATGGCTTTGAGCAAAGCCCCAGGCATAATGACTCTGAAAGCCACAGGGTAGCTCTGATTGCAGAAAAATAGAAAAGAGATGATGGGGAGTTCCTGCCCCTCCTTATCCTTGGCTGCTGCCCCTTTCTGAGGATGCAGTCCTGGCCAGGCTGTTGGGAGACCCTGGTAGCTGCGTTTGGCAGAGTAAGGGAGGGCTTGTCTCTGCAGAACCCCAGGCTACTCCGGGGTGACAAACAGCCAAAGGTGTAATGACCACCCAGCAGTCCTGCTTCTGTGCTCCTCACGAGACTCCTGCTACCTTATGGCAACAGCTCCTCCTTCACATCTTCACCGTCACTGCAGTTGGCCCCACTGCCCGGGTCAGAGCGCTTCACAGATATTCTTAAAATCTTCTGAGACTAAGTGCATTAGGTATTCTACGTATCATAAACCGTCTTGCGATATACAAATACAAATGCTTGTGGGTGTTCAGTGGAGACGGCACACGTTGAACAAGAGCCTATTGGACACTAGGCTAAAGCTCACATCTCCACACACCTTTGAGATGTAACAGTGCTCAGCATCTGGGGTCTCTGGACCATGCAGAGCAAATGAGAGCTGTGTCCAACAGCACCAGCAGGGAGATACTGGGGTTGGATCCAGGCTGTTTCATCTCTTCCTTGTTTGTCCTTTTCCTGCACCAGCAGCTGCTGATGTAGGTTCCTGTACAGGGACTTCTGCCTTTGTGTGCTTTGGAAGAGGAAGAAGCTGTTTGGGGAAACGCGGGGGCAGTAGGATGAGTGGCCAACCCAGTCCATCCCCCAGGCTGTCTACTCCTTGCAGTAGGTCTTGGGACCTCCTCACCGTAGCTGTGCCTCCTCACCCCACCCCAAGGCAGCTCTCCCAGGTCAGGTATTGTGGATAGGAGTGTGGGCTCAGACTGGGACAGGGGTGCTGGTTTGAGACTGTACCATAACCCCGTGCTGCCTGAAGGGGTGAAGGAGGGTAAACAGGTTCCCAGATACAGTTTTTTCTATCCCAGGAGTATGCTTGTGAAATCATCTGCTTTTTTTAAACTCTTCCTTCTGACCTGCACTTGGACCTCGACCAACCAAGTCGCTACTTGCAATTTCAACTTGCACATGGCCATTCCTGCTCGCAGCGCAGCGGTGTCCCTACATATGACTGCATGGACAACCCAGTTCCTGGAGTAGGAGTCAGTGCTCTGCAGTAAGCCACAAGGCTGCCAGCTGCTTGCCAGCATGTCAGCTGGACCAGGTGGCTTTGCCCTGGTCCTTGGCTCTTGGTAGCCAGCAGGTTCACAACTTCAAGCCCAGGCTTCATCAGAAAATGTGTCTCTTTCTCATGAAGCTGTGGGTGGGTTGGAGGCTCACTGCAGAGTTGTTGCGTCAGTAACAGGAGCAGATGAGAGTGAGCAGAAGCTGCTGTGTGCATCAGGCTGCAGTATCTGGACTGGCCAAGGGCACTCCATCTGTTCCCAGTGGCTAGGGACACAGCTGCTCTTTCGGGAATGGCTGCTGTGCTGCAGCAGGGGAAAGCCTCGGCATCGCTGAGGCCCCACAGAAGCCAACCCACCCTTATGAGCACACTCTTCCCTAGGGCTGTTTATTGTTTGTACCCAAGACTAATCCATCAGCCGAGACAAGCCAGCTCCCACCACGTTCTGCCCACGCCGGTGTCTGAGACCTCAGCACACCTTGCACCCGTGGTTGCACAGTGACCAGGGTGCCCAGCGCTCGTGTCAGACCTCAGCAGCCTGCGGGTGCCAGGGCTGTCCAGGAGTGAGCCCAGGGCTGCCCCTCCTGTGCTGAGGGGCAGGACCCCCACAGCTGGTGCTGCATACTGCAGTGGGGTTAACAAACCTTCCAGGTATCAGGAATCCCAGGAGATGGCCAAAGCACAGGAGCACCCTGCCCAGCCCCTCGCCGAGCCTGCAACGAGGGGCTGCAGCAGTGTGTGGCAGACCGGCACTTGCCCATCCGCTCAGGAGACCCCATATTGCTGCTGACACTGTGTAGGATGTGTTGGTGGCAGTGCCGGGGTTGGTCCACTCTCGCTCTAGGGCTTGCTCTGTGCCAGGAGCCCCACGGTGCTCCCACCCCAGCTCCTGGCTCCAGAGAGGACCCCGCAGAGGTGGAGGGCAGGATGGTGCCAGGAAACGCCGAGTGGTGTTAGGGCTGTTTCTGAGCAATGATGTCGCGGATGCAGGTGTACAGGAACATGTACTGGTCCTGCAAAAGAGAAAGGGTGATCTGGAGTCAGGTCTCTGAGTGAGATCTGGTTGCAGGACTAACCCTGCAATTTGCCTTAAGAGGTCCTAATTAGCTGACAGTGTCTGATGGCAAAGCAGGATTTGCTGTCCCAAGTGGTGATGTTTGTCCTGCGTCACCAGAGTTGCCCAGAAAGGTAGAATCAGGCCTGGAGCTGTAGTTACACCATGTTTGTTTCCTCCTGCTTCATCATCCCCACTCATAACACCTGAAGGCAAATTGCACTGCGGCATGACAGGTACAACGTCATCTGACTTCCTCAAAGTGTCCCGGCGGCTTTTGGATGTGCCATGGTGTTTGCATCCAAAACAAGACCTAAGAACAACTCCAGTGATGATGCAGAGCGTTGAGAGGGAAAGCTCGGCCCTGCTGGAGTGCACGAGGTCTGGCAGTGACCGAGGCCAGGAGGGAAGACCTCTGGAGCAGGAGTTTCCCTTGGTGGTAGTGTCAGCGTACCTGAGTCAAGGACTGACAGTAAAACAGGGTAGATCTCTGCAAGACCTCAGAGGCAGACAAGAAGATCTGGGTGGTTTTAGACCAATTGCATAATTTCTCTATTTTTAAGATCACCAAAATGATCCATCAGCACCAAATGTGGGTCCAGAGGTCTCAAGTGCACTGTGGATTTGATATAGGGTTCTACTCAAATGCCAGGGTGGTCCAAAGTAATGCTGGGCTACAAAACACCCAGGACTGACCACTGCCATGGCAGGGCTCCCGGAAAGGCAAGGTATGGGAAAGGTAAATGAAGTTGTACGCAATGCACAAAGCTGAAGGGCAGGGCCAGTCTGCAAGTGCTGTGGGTTGAAATCACATGGTAGCCAGGAAGGGGGGATTAGGGACTTGACAGAGGGGCCTCCGAACAGCTCACTAATGCGCTGGCTAAGCTGCAAGTCACGAGGAGCCTCCTCCCCTGCCGGCGGTGGGTTTAGCCCCACTGAAGGGCCGGGAAAGCCACAGATCACACAATGGCTGCGGTTCCAGGTCACCAGAGCATGTTTTCAATGAGCCTGGCCCGATTGTGAAATCTGGAGTGACAGCCCAGGATTGACTTCAGACCAGGCACACTCAATGCCTAGCCAAATGCAAGAGAACATCCCCAGAGACACGCGCCGTGCTGGAGCTGGGAGTGCTTAATACCCGGTGGTTATCCATGGACGATCCCTCAAAGGTTCATCTCCCCCCAAAAAATCAGCTGATGCCCCCAGCATGACAGCAGCATGCCCCTGCCAGAGATAAAGGGGTCCTGGCAAGCCCCTGCAGTGATGGAGGAGGCTGGCAGCCACATGGCAGCAGCGTGGGGCTGGGAGGCAGCCCTGCCTGTCCTTCCCTGGCCGTGCTGGGATCAGAGTGACCACTGCTCGCAGCAAGGTGGGCAGGGATCTGCTTCTGCTGCCCCCCATCAGTGGGGCAGTGGCTTTTGATCGGTGCTTGCTGTGCCTTTATGGGTACATTGTGTCTCGGCTCGGCAAGACCACTGCTGAAATACAAAGGACCTCTGAAGCAGGGGCAGCGAGCGCCTTGCCCTCCTCTGGCTCCCACCATGCGCATGGTTCACATTAATTAAGAATGCAATTAGCTGCTTGCAGGCGGCTCTGCAGCTGGGAAGCCCCGGAGAGATCTGCCCTAATTCTTCTGTCCCCTGTGGGGAGGGTTTCCAGGGATGCTGCATCAGCTCGTTCAGTGGTCGCAGCAAATGAAAGCGCTGTCCAGAGGACATCTGTGTCACCAGCGCCCACCAGGAGCGGCACTCTGGAGGCCTGTGAGGCTGGGCTGGGCTGGCACGGCAGGGCATGGCTGCGGCACCATCAGACAGTGCCACAGCCCACATGGCCCCAGCTCTGGCAGCAGGCTGGGGCTGGGAGCAGGCTCTGGGTGTGGGGGATGCAGCAGGGAAAGGCACCGGACAAGAGGAAACCCAGCAGAGTCTGGGTACCCAGGCTGAGACCCGTGTCCAGAGGCTGCTGTGAGCAGGCAGGTTTGCCAAGTAGGATGAAACTAGTGCTTCATGCTTTCCAGGGCAGAACGGGAAGAGTGCCTTGCATTTACCGTGAGCTCACATGCAATTTAACCTGTTTTAACTCCAGAACTGAGGTGATGGAAAGCCCTTTCCTGGGAAAAGACAGTGTGCTTAGCCCTCGGTGGCTGGCAGATGAAGCACGGAATAAACCCCTGCATAGGCTGGGTGGGATCCCAGGCGGCACTCGGGAAGCGGGCAGCATGCTGCCAGCTCAAGGCAGCTCAGCATGAATGTCCTGTTCTGCCTGGCCCACCACCCTTCCTCCTTTCCACCTACCAGAGTTGGGGTCATGAGACAGCAGCTTCTTGTCAGCTGGAGGGTCACCCCATAGACATCCACGATTCTCTCGGCTTTCATCTGGTGCAACAGGCAATCCAGGGAGATCAGAGTCCCCATTTGGCTCACACCACCACTGCAAGGGACAAGGGAGGGTCCTTGATGCCAGGCCAGGCTGAGCTGAACCTCTTTGGAAGTGGGTACCAGCCCAAGAAGTCAGAGGTCCCATGAGAAAACATGCAGCAACTGGGTACGGTGAGGTTAGGGGACTGTGTTAGGAGTTAGGAAGCCCTGTGCTGACTAAGGGGATGGGATCCCAAAGTGCCTGTTGAAGAAGCCTGGAGACCCAGCCTGCCCTGCCATGCGCTGCCAAGCTGTGCATCCCTCACCCAAGCCAGCTCTGTCAATGTGCTGGCTGTGTTGACTCCTGTGGGACTGTGAGCTCTCCCTGGCTGCAAGCAGATGAGGACATCGGGGCTGCTCCCAGGATCCTAGCAGTCAGCCCAGGGATCACCCAGGCACCTCTGCCCAGGAATGCCTGCTTCATCCACACTTGCTCCTGGCCCAGCCCTGTTTGCCCTTCCTTCTCTCATGCGCTTGGCAGAGCACTGCTTCATCTGACCTCCCAAGCTCAGAGCTTCCCTGGCTCCCATGGACCTACTCTCAACATGCCCCAAAACCTTGGGGTCCTTGGTGAAGGGTGCAGGCTTGCTGGTGGCCGTGTCAAGGCACTGTGCAGCCTGCTGGCTACCAGCTCTGGGAGGCTGCCCATGGGCAGAGCAGTAATATGATGTACCTGCAGTGCAGCAGGAGAGGACCAGCTCTCTTGCGGTGGGGTATGCACCGTCTGACAGCAGTGAGGAGCTCCACCAGGCTCTGGACATCTGGCTGTTTCTTGCTGCTCCAGAGCGTGTACAGGAACTGTTGAACCTGCCTCTCCTTTGCTTTCTTCTCCTGGTGAGACACAAAGAGTTGACATGGCTGTTGGGGAGGGATGGTCCCAGCTCTCCCATCCTTAGGCTGTCAGATGCTTTCCTGAGCTAACTGCTAGCTTCTGTAAAGCTGTCCAGGTGGACTCTGCTGGGGCATTGCCCATCACCTGCGCAGTGGCTACGTTGCCTCTGGCAACCTGCTGTCCTTCCCCACAGCACCCTGACCTGTCCCTTGAGAGGGAGACTGAAAACCGTGGGGGCCATTTCAGAGGGTCAGAAAGACCTATCAGCAAGAGGTGGGGGAAGCCTCCAAGCCTCTCCCATGTATCTCCTCTGTCCATTCAGCAGATGTTCTGGATGGTGCAATCTAGATTCCCTCCTGTGTTGGTGGACTGCTGGCAGCTCAGACAAGTCTCTGTGGACGTTTTAGCCCTTGCCCCTACAGACCTGTTAGCTACCAGTGAAGAACATCCCAGGCAGTGGGAGCCAGGCCAGCCCCATCAACACATACATGTTTCATTTTGAGCTGGATACACCTCCATCCGGAGACAAGCTTCTCTGTGCCACACTGAATGGTCAGCATCTTTGTGCAGAGAGAGTCTCCTTCCAGGGGCCAGCACGCCTCATTTGGGACCTGTGTGCAACAGCAAGTTTGGCTTCATGTTGATCGTTGCCGTATTTCAGATCCGTCACCATCACAGGGGTCTGTGATGGGGTTGGAACAAGAGCACCCCCAATATCACTATACATCAGTTCGTCCCCTAGCTAAACCCTGGTGGAGTTTTTGGAAACAAGAGCAGACTGCAGCCAGCTTCCCTGTGTAACACAGAGCTGCTTGGCAGTGGGAATCTGCCCAGCAAACACTCTCCAACGTGGATGGACAGAGACAAGAGCTGCCATGGAGCTGCAGCTTGAAGAGTACCAGCTGAGAGCAGGGCCAGGGACCGCATGGTGGGCAGACAGAACCTGTCTCCCATGGCAAGCAGTGGGAGCACTTTGACACAGGAAAGGTTCAGCTTTAGCTAAGCTGGATCTGCACCCAGGCTTCAGGGGGCAGTGAAGAGAGTACAAGTTTTGGAGCTATGCTAGCTTCCACTTCCATTAAACAGACCCCTGCTTTGCCATGGCACAGGCAGGCATGGCACCTTACCTCTCCCTTCTCCTGCCATGGGAGAAGTGTTAGGATGGTGTGAACGTCCTGTTCCCACACCAGGGTCCAGAAGTCCTCCATGGTCAGCTTGTCAGGCCCCTGGACAGCCAGATACTCCCTGCTGGAGCTGCAGCCCTGGGTGGGGAACACAAACGTCATTCTCCTGCTGGAGAGGGTGGCACAGGTACTTTGTCACTCCAGGCAGCTGTGGGAGAGGCCAGGAAAAGAAGGGAAGCTCAGCAGGTCACAAGGAAAAGAGAGAGGAGAAAGCACTGAGGAAGGGAAGTGAGGACAGCCCAAACTGGGCAGGTGAGGGAAGACACATCCTCAGTCCCCACAGTCCCCTCTTGTCCACACAAGATCACAGCCGCAGTGACCAGTGGAGCAGTGCAGGAACCAGGCAGCAGGGAGCAGGGGCACAGTGAGGAAGGGGGAGCATCACCTTCTGCCTGTAGGACCCAGGCACAGGGGTGGACATTGCTGCTGGAGGTAAGACTCACCGGGACACGCCACACCTGCAGAAGACCTGAGAAAGGGCCCTGTTCCAGCAGGGAAAACTTGACTCTGGAGCGATCATCTGCAAAATATGTGGGAAGTGGAGGGATCCAGGGCAGCCTTGTGCTCACACAGCTCCTGCAGACCAACTGCCAGACTCTGCACAGCCACACAAATCCAACCCCCTATTCACCGTTTCTCTGTAAAGGTGCTCCCCTCTGCAGTGCTCTTGCCCAGCTCATGGACATTGGGCCCCAAAAGACAGTTCTCTATCCCAATCTCCTACTCAAAGCAGATATGTGTAGTGCAGGTTGCTCAGTGTCTTGGCCAATGGAGATCTGCTTATCGCCAAGGATGGAGAGCCTGCAGATGCTCTGGACCCCTGTTCCGGTGTTTGGCCACCTTCATGGGAACTCTTTTTTCCTTATACTGAGTTGGATTGCTCTTCCAAATCATCCCCATTGCCTCTTGTCCTTCCAAGGTGTACATCTGAGGAGACTACATTTTCACTGTGCCCTCCAAGCAGGTCATTGAAGATGGCAATAAGATCTCCCCTTTGCCTCCTCTGCTCCAGGCTGAACAAACCCTATCTCAGTCCCGTACATCATGTGCTCCACCCCTGAACACCTTGGTAGCCTTCTGGTGGACTCACTGCAGTGTGTCAAAATATTTTCTTGTACTGTGGAGCACCAGCCCTGGTCCAGCCTAGCTCCACACAGGTACAGGAAGGAAGAGGATGCAAGGTGTCACAGCACTTACATGGGAGGATGCTAGAAGAGGGATGTGTCTGCTGGTTGCCTGAAGATGGTGTTGCAGAGCTGGCTTCTTCCTTGACAGCCTCTAGAAGGCTCTGCCAGAGTGAAAGAGAGTGGAGGAAGCAGTGAGCAGGAAAGGGTCAGGAGGAGCAGGAGGAACTGGGGACTCCTGAGGATGCCTGGCTTTGGCAGAGGGGAGGTTATAGCTGCACATGCAGAAGCCTTAGCAGGGGTGCTGTGTGACCACCTCTGGTGTGGGCTGCCAGATCTGCTCCCCACTGCCAGGAGATGGCTGCACCTCTCTGTAGGAGAATGGTGTTCAGATTGGTCCCTACTCTGTGTGGGGTCTGGAAATGAGGGGGTTGTGGACAGAACCTGATGAGTGCAGGATGTGTGAGGGAGCTGTGTGTCTGGAGATGCCATGCCATGGAGCAGGGACACTGCCAGGACAGCCAGACATGTGGAAATTGGGGCATGGGACCCACTCAGGAGGCAATTCTTGGATGTCCCCCAGCCTGACCAGGTACAATTGCTCCCAAGGTCCCCCCAGTGCATATGGCCATGGCAGCGCTCCCTGCACCCTGCCCAGGACAGGTCTCACCTCATACTCCCTCAGGAAGCCCACATGAGACTTGGCCACCTTCTGGTCATAGTGCTGAGCAAAGCTTTTCAGGGGGATGGGGCAGGACCTGGGGAGGGAAACGGGGAGTAAGGGTGAGGTTGACCAAACTCAGCAGCATCCAGGCTATGTCTACAGTAGGTGGATGGGGCTGTGGGCAGACCTTCACCCCTCAAATGCTGGGGCCCTAGCAGGTCCCCAGCCCAGCTCTGACCCATGCCAACCTCCCCCAGATAAAGGCAGTTCTCAGGTGTGGCACAGCCCAGGGCCTATTCCCAAGATGCAGCAAGGACAAGGGCATCCTGTTCTGCATGAGGCAGGACACAATTTGACCATAAAGATAGATATGTGACCTCCAGATGTGGCCTCAGAGACAATGAGGTAGGTGGGCGAAGTCATGCCCAGCCTGACCCTGCTCCCTCCTCTTGGCCTCCATTAGAAGGGACCTCCCAAGGCCACCCAGCTGCCACGAGCCCCTCCAGTTTCAACGCATCTCTAGGGCATCCCTGTGGGTTGGGAAGCCACGGACTAATCAAAATGCCTTCCCCAGGACAGCTCCGCAGCTCTTTGGCATTGGCATAGCCCAGGAGACTGGCACTGGAGGAAAGGAGGATGTGGTCCCCCAAGGCCTCCCAGCATGCCCAGTGACTCACACCTAGTTCTGGGCTGGGGTCCCCGTGCTGCAGAGAACAACCATCCTTGGGCTGACCCCCCTCAAAACACCGTGTGGGACGGCTGGCTGGGCTTCCCCATCCTTCTGTCCTGGAGCCAAGGCTCAAGCTGGGGTCAGGATCTCAGCCTGCTGCCTGAGGGGGCTGTGGGTCAGGGTGGGTAGAGGGGCTGGCAAAACACAGCAGGTCCTTACCTCTCCATCCCTGATAAACCCAGGAGTGGTTCCTCCAAGATCTTGTCCAGGATACAGCTGTGCAGGAAAATATACTGGGACTGGAAGGCAAAGGCAGACAGCAACATAGAGCATTGCACCACACAGACAGCACGCAAGGGTGGGTATGGCACTGCCTGGTGGGCAGAGGGTGTCCTACATTCATGCCCCAAAAGCCCTACATTTATGCCCAAAAGGCCTTGGCTACTTGAATCTCAGAGCCCCTGGGTCTGTCTGTCCTCAAGGGTAGAACCGACACTTTGTCCCACCCCTGAGTACTAGAAATACTAGATTGCCTGTGGAGCATCACAGGCCGACAACATGGTATGAGAATTGCCTGCAAAGGGCCTGATCCTGTTCCCAGGTGCTCTGGGGTGTTGCTGAGCCTCCTGGGAGGGCTCTGAGACTATGTATGATGCTGCTGTGGATCTGGCAGGGCATGAAGCTGCTGGAGACCCCCACAGAAGAACAATTTCCACTCCAGCTGAGCTGCTGCTTTGAGTGGCACTGTGACACAGTGTCAGGTTGGGGACCAGCGGGGGGTGCTGGGACTGGCCGGCCAGCTCATCTGCCTGCCAGCCTGGCTAGCTTTTACGCCATGGAGCAAGAGGCCTGGGGAAAGAGGGAGCAGAGATTTTACCAGCGTCTGAATCATCAGGTAACGGTTCATCCGCAAGGTGTAAACAACACCAAACGTGTCCACCACCTTCTCCTGCTTCATCTGCTGCAACAGCCGGTCCAGTGCAATGAAGGTGCCAGTGCGGCCCACTCCGGCGCTGAGAGCACAGACACCAGGGGTTAAACATTTCCTGACCCCATGGCCGATGGTCTCCCCTCCCGCTGCTAGACATGGCTTCCAGATGCTTCACCCTGGGGCACCACTCCTAGCACTTTGGGGCACTGGTCCTAGCACAGCATGGGGCTGAGGCACCATTCAGACTGCCTTGGGTTGGTGCTGGCCATCTCCAGCTGCCCTGTCCCCTGGGACTGTGGGGTAGGCTGCAGGTAGACCTGTAATCCGCAATGCCCAAGCAGGAGACTCTCTACAGACCAGCTGTGTCTCCTGGGTGCTGCTTTCCCTCCCAGTTTGTGCACGAGAAGGACCCTTCTCCCCCATGCCCTCTCCCATCGTCCCCTTCTGCCGTACCCTGGAGCAGAACCTCACCTGCAGTGCACGAGGGTTGGCCCCGCATCCTTGGTGCTCTGGATGTGCTCCCGGACCAGCTCTCTGAAGGTCATAATGGAAGTTGTGGACTCTGGGATCCCATGGTCAGGCCACGCTGTGTAGTGCAGGTGGGACACGTGCCGCTCTGCCCGGAGACCCTCCTGCCAAGGGGGATGTTGATGATCAGCGTGCAGCCCACTGGGACAGGGGCATGCATGCACCCTGGGAGCACCCATGGACTTGGGGACACCTGGCTCAGCTGCAGGGAACAGCCAACACCAGGTCTGCTGCACTGCCTGGTGGCTTCTGCTCCCCCATCCTTCCCCACAGCCCCATACCCTGGTGAGGCACATGGAGGTGGCAAGGAGGACACCTGCCTTTGACTGCTGGGGAACATGCCCTTGAAGCTGCAGGTTGTGTCGCAGTGTTGGGATGTGGAAAGGAAAGAGCAAGGGTGAACAGCAGGGATGGACAGCAGGGGTGGTACATGTTGGCAGTGACAGACTGCTCCACAGGGGATTGGGTCTTTGAACCCCATGAATGGCCACCACCACCAAGGAGAAACACCATTACATCCCATGCAAATCCCCAGCCCTTGACAGGTCCCAGAGTCCGTCCTCTTGGGTGCCACACTCACATGCCACAGTTTGAACTCGCGCATGGTCCACTCCTCGGAGCTGCTCTGTGTCAGCAGGTGGACCCGGACCTGCCCGTAGGAGACTGGAGCAGATTCGGATGGCCAGTAATGATCACAGAGGACCTACAGCACAGGCAAGAAAGGGCCTCAGTGAGGCCAGCGGGGGCCTAGGTCCCACTGGGTGACCTCCTGGGTCACTGGGAGCATCTGGAGAGCAGCAGTTGTCTGAGGAGCCAGAGTAGGTCTTGGGGAGCAGGCAGGGGTGGTTCCCCTTCCCACCAGGTTTGCCTGGTACTCCCCCACCTCCCCTTTGTTTGGATCTCAGCTTCCTCCAGGGAAAAGGACCTGTGTGGGTTGCATCATCCCTGGAGGCTGGAGGAACAGTTCATGTGAGGTGTCTCATCCAGAGGTAAGTGGTAATTTCAGATGCTGTAGAATATCTGGGGGTGATGGGCATGGTTCCAACTAAGCTCCACTACTGCCCCTTCCTACCCCAAGCTAACGCTGAGCTGCACAAATCAGCCTCTTTTCCCCCAAAAACTGCCTGTCAGGGAAGCTGTGTGGCCCGTGCTCACCCTGGAGCCACATCTGAGCAGGGGCTGGCGGAGGGCACAAACCCAGTCCTGGGCTCAGCTCACACGGCCAGGTCTGGGCTTGGCTGGGGCACATGGAAGCCCGGCGGTGCTGACCTACCCGCCCATTCTCCATGCACACTGTCAGCATGATGATATTGTAGACGTTCTGCTCCCACACCAGCCTCCAGAAGTCTTCTATCGTTTTCTTCAGGGGCCCCTGGGTGGCAATGAACTCCTGCTGGGATGTATAGCCCTGAGCAAGAGGCAGACAGGAGGAGCTGGCATGCTGCTGAGGCAGGTGGACCCTTTCCTGAGACAGAGTCAGTGCCTGGTCTGCTTTTGTGGTAGAGGGAGAAATGCCTGTTGCCCTTAGCCCATGAGGGCACCGTTCCCAGGCAGCTGATCTCAGAAGCAGCTGATTTCACAGGAAGCACGTGCTGCCCAACGTGTGCTCTCTACATATTTGGAATAACGAGGTGACCCCCGCCGTTTCCCTCCAAGAAGTTCCTCATTCAGCCTAACCAGAGAAAGACAGATCTGGGTCTTTCTTGTGCTCCCCAGTCATTGCTGGAGGTAGGGTGAGCATGCAAGGTCTCAGGCTGCTTCTTTGCCTTTTTCCCTTTGACACACACATGCCCCGTGGATCCACACACCCGCGCGTGCATGCTGTGTGCCCTGCCTATTACCTGGGAAAATCTCCCGGATGGGGGATGTGGGCACAGCTCCAGGGTTGTTCAAATGCAGCTGCACAGATCAGAAGGAGAAAGAGCAGACAGACAGACGGGGCAGTAAGCTGAGAGAGGATGGGAAGAGGATAGTCCTCAAGGAGAAAGCAGAAAGCCTTGCCAGTCTCCCCACACTCACACCTCTGCATTCACAGCACTTGCCATCTGACGATCTCCGTCAGCCCCTGCTAAAGGGCAAACTATGCATCTCTGCCTGACCCCCAGCTCCTTGCCAGTCTGTGCCAGCTGTGGCTTCAGTGGCAGCTCTAGCCCGCCAGCCCTCACAACCTCAATCCAGGCAGAGTTTCTCTGATGGTGGCCTGTGGCCATGTCTCTGTGGGGAAGGCAAGTGGGTACTCACAGGCATGAAGTTGGCATTGATGTAGTCTGAGTGTGGATCCTCCCCCAGCTGGCTCAGCTTGACCCGAGAGTGATCATCTGAAAGAGATCATACACACATGATCCCCCAAGGCAGCCCTTCACCAAGACAAGGCCATCTCCTCTTCACCTGGGTAACACATCAGGAGAATCCCCAACAGCTCCCCTAGCTCCATGTACGCAGCCAGCCGTGAGGCTCTGTGCTTGGCCAAGCACCTTCTCCCTGGAGAGGTGAGCATTGCCTGCCAGCTGGGTTAGCATGTGGGTAAGAAAGCAGAGCTGGTATCATGAGGCTCATCGGAGAAGCCATGGGTCACTCATGGTTCCCCTTTGGTCTCCAGCTGGGACCCATCCCTGAACTGGGCTCACCCAGCACCTGCCTAGCAGCCTCCTGGAGGAGCTGAGGAGGATGGTGGCTCAGCCCTGGCTCAACGCTTAAGCCTTGAGTCTCCAGCAGGAAAATGGAAACTGAAGCCCATTTCAAGACTCCTTCTTCTCCCAGGAGAGGAGCAAGGCACTGTGAACCCTGCAGCACCTGCATCCCTGTGCATTGCAGTGTGAACTCCCACCCTGGATGCTGGGGGAGGAGGGAGGAGACAGCACTTACAGGGCAGCACGTGGGGATATCTGTTCTTGGAGACATTTGCTGGTAGCTCGGCCTCCACCTTTGGCTGCTCCTTCCCAACTTCCTTCAGCTCCTGTAGGACAGGGCAGAAGGTAAGCACAAATGTCTCTATGTAGAGCTCCTGGCCAACCCAGCTCCCTGCTCATGGCCAGCGGCTCTGTCTGGTGGTTCAGGAGGGTCACCCACATGCAGGGAACTGCTCTACTCCTCCCTCAGCATGGCTTGTGAACTCTGAGCCATAGGTGGCTTTTCCCAGTGCTTTTTCCAACAGCACTGTTTGTATTTAAAAGAAAACAAGCTCAAGAACAAGTATTGGGTGAAAAAAATCTTATCAGAAATCAGAAATTTACGAAGAAGCTCAGAACATTTTGTGGTGAGAAAACAGAAGACCTTGTGCTGCAAAAACAGAAATACTTTGTGCTGCTTCTGTCTCTGTCCTCACTCAGAACGCCAGAGAAGGGTGATCTGAGGAGGGTTTGAAATCGTGTATGGGACTTTCAAAGGTGCTGGCAGCAGAACATTTCAGAGCTGGCGAAGGTAGCCTGAGGTGAATTTCACAGCCTGGCCCTATAGCTCTGAGAGTGCTCTTCAACCTTCCTTTTGGCTGCAGGGTCTTTTCTAACACTGTTGAGGTGGATCTCATTGCAACACCACTCAGTATCTTTGCCTTCAGTCTAGGCCTGGGGCCCTTAGCTTTGTCCACCAGCAGCTATGGACAGTGCTAGTTCACCTCACGCCGCAGACAACACATGTTTCTACCAGAACTTGAACAAAACTGGTTTTGAGCAAAGCAATTGCCTGATCACTTGGTCCATCCAATCTTTGGCCCCTAAGACTGCCTAGTAGGGTGGCTGTATTGCTAGAGAGATGGGTTACTGTCCCTGGAGATGAGGAGTCCACACAGGCCACCCAACAGCTGGGACATGAGCTACCTAGAGGCAAAATCAAGTCTCATCTCTAGCAGGAGTCTCTTCTCACCTCAAACTCCTGGAAAAAAGCGTGGTTAGCACTTGCTGTCTTCATCTCATAGTACTGCTTGAAGTTCTGTATGGGAATTGGCCGATGGACGTTTCTGCATGAAATGAAGTCCAGAGGAAAACTTGTCTTAGCTACTGGGAGGTCTGGCAGGCCAGTCAGGTGGCCAGTGAGACAGCCCAGCCTTGAGACCTGCAGTACCTGGGTGCACACACACAGAGATGGTTTATAGCCCACATTATTGCCCAGGGAAGTGGGTCCAACAGGGCATTGTTTAAATATTGGGAGAGATTTCAGGATGGTGAGGATATTCTCCTACTGCAGAAGACTTGCAGAGGAGGTGTGGACAATGCACTGACTTGGAATGGAGATGGGCAATAAATAATGAACATGGGGAAGCCTAATATTTAAAAAATAACCGAAGGAGACAGTTGGATTTTTCCTGAGTCAAAACATGAGAAAGGAAGTAAGTGAAGGACTCTGGGACCTGCAGTGGGGACCTGCAGAGAGGGAAGACTCTAGCACTCACCTCAAGCTGTAGGTCACCATTTCCTGGGGCAAGCTGCTCTTCTTGGTTCTAAAATCAAAGCATGGGAGATGTTACTCTTCCCTGCAGTGCAGGGAGAGATGCTGGCCTGGCACTGAAGGTCGGGTGTCTCAGCCTGCACCCACTGGGTAAGAGATGGGTCATGCTCACCTCTTTGCTCTGAGCTGTTTCCAGTAGACCAAAGCAAAAATAGCTGCAAGCGTAAAGAGAAATCCCACGATGATTCCAGCGATTATTGGCATTGAGAGTGGAGTTGCATCTGCACCGGATCCAGCAGCTGGCATAAAAAAAGGGCCAGAATGCACAGAAGTAAGAGCCAGTAAATGGCTGCATTTACTCTATTTATTATGTTTGCTACAGCCTATGATCTCCCTTTGGCTTTGCCATAGTCAGGCTGTTAATGATCTCTAACCTACACAGCCAGGTAGGGAAGACGGCATTCTCCATCTTACCTGAGAACATGGTGAAGGTCACTGCAGGGGCTACTGGGTCGTATTTGGTGAAGGCAGCGATGCTGAACCTAGGGCAAAGCAGAGTCCTGCTGTCAGCGGCAGCCTGAACTGGGCACAGCACCCATGCAGCCAGCAGCAGGAAGACCCAAGGGAACGGGACAGCTGCCTCTGTTTTGAAATGGAAGCAGCTGGTTTTCTGGTAGGGATTCAGGGCATGTGTGGAAATGGTTTTTCCTTCCTTTTCTGCCTCTTGGACAAGTTTGTTGCACTTGGGGGAACGTGAAAAAATGTTCAGAAAGCACAAATGGGAAACAGCTCTCCTCCGAAGGATTGTTTGCAGAGACAAGTAGTAAGTTTCTGCTCTCTTACAGGACACAAATAGGGAAAGACAACAGTAAGTAGGGAAAATCAAGTTGGGTTGAGTCACTGTCTTGGTTCCTGTCAGCCCATTCATTGGGTCGACTCGAAAGAGCTGAGCTCGGGTAACTGTTTGAAACAGGCACACCTCAGCTGGGAGGGCTGAGCCCCGATCCAGACCCTTCCTGATGCACACAGAAGTGGCTGGTACATCCTCTTCCCTGCGGAGATCTGCCCTACATCCTCCTCCCGGCAGTGTGCACACCAAGCCTCACAGCTCCCTGTGGAGCTGACTTCCTTCCGAGCAGCTAACTTGGAAGAGTAGGTCTTCTGGTGCCCTGAACGCAAGCTAAGGTTTTCAAACGTAGCTTTGGATTTTAGCAGCCAAGAGTTTGTGGAGCCTAGTGTGAGTCCCCGCTGGCAGCACCCCGGACCCAGCCGCCAGAGCAAGGACCTCTTTGGAAACTGAGCCTGCAGGTGCCATGGGATGAGAGATAAGGGCTTGTGGATAAATAACTCGCTGAAAGACAGGAAACAAGGGCTGGCTTTCAGCGTGGAGATGGGCTGTCAGTGCTATCTCCTTTTCACCAGCCGACTAATGATTAACAAGGAAAGCAGCACGCTGCACTGAAGATACATGTTGGTTAGGGCAACCACAATGGAAGCAAGCTGTGAAGAGGTGCAAAAGGATCTTGTATTCCTGAGTAACTGGGCAGTTTAAGCACATCTTATTCGATCACAGTAGGTGGGTTAATGGCTCTGAATTAGCTGCTACCCTGTGGGAGGTTGATGTCGGGGTGAAAGTGGCAGCTGGGGAGCAGGGAGGGCAGATAGATGCTCTCAGGCTGGCTGGGCAGTATTTGGGGGGTGGAGGGGCACCCCGGGGTGTTTGTGCTGTTGTTAGAATCCCCTCGAGGCTGCTGGCAGCTACCAGAGACGGGTCAGGCAGATCTTGGTCTGAGCCAACGTGCTGTAACGCAGACCCAGCTTGTGCCCAGGCTGTCCCCTGTCTCGACCGTGCTGGCGGCAGCAGAGGGCCCGATCCGGGGCTGCCAGGGTTAAGTGGTAAGGCTTGCCTAGCCATGCCTGAGGGTGTTAGCAATAAAGAATAGATGGGCTTGATGGACAATCGATCTCAAACCTTCTGAATCAATTGGAGACTCTCCCATGCCAGCCCAGGGGTCACACCACCTGTGGTGGGCATGGGATGGGAATGCATCATCATGCAATTCTCCTGCCAGGCATGATAATACAGTACCTAGGGAGAGCCCGAAGAGCTGTTTGCTCTTGATGACCCTGCTCTGGGTGGGATTTCCAAGTGAATGGCTTTCTGGAAACTCCCTTTTTTTCCCAGGAGAAGCAGCCCCTGATGCAGCCCAGTGTTAACACCAATTTCTGCTCTCTGCCAGTGCTGCCCCAAACAGCAGCTTGAGTTAAGAGCCCCTGTTTGGCAACATGTGTAAATCTAAAACGACTCCATAAGAATCAATGTGAGTTTTTCATGCAAGCGCAGAGTCTGCACATAGCAAAAGTGGAGAGAGTGAAGCAGAAAAGAAGAAAGGACGGAGAGCCAGCAGGTCCAAATTCAACAGCAGGGACCCTGACTCCCCTCACCACAAAACTTAGGGCAGATCTAATTCTCCCTTTACTCGGAGGGGCAAGTGAAGCTTTCATGCACACAGTCTCTCATGGTCTTTCTCTTTTCCCAACACTGTCAGTGACTTCCATCACTAGTCAGTCACCCTTGAGGTAAGTTTCTTTAAAATGAAATGGGACAACCTTCCAAATTCCAGGGCATCCCTTTGTCAGAGAAATGCCTGGGGATACAGTCCCTGTTTGATGAAATTGTGAGCTGCTAAATTAACAGAGGACTGACTAAAGATAAGATTCTTTGTTTGTAGTAGAAAACCTGTTTTACCATCAACTATTTTAAAGGTACCCTTTAAGAAAATATGTATGCTTGGACATTCATGTTCCTGGATTCTATTTACTGTCAAATAAGACCCCGAATTTATGAATATGGTGATGTGTGTGTGTGTGTGTGTGTGTGTGTGTGTGTGTGTGTGTGTGTGTCGGGGGGGGTGGGTGGCGTAGTGTGTGTGTCTCGTGGGGAACTTGGACCGTAGCCTGTGCGTTTGCTACTCTCAACCTTTGAGACCCCAGCTGTGTAGGCACCACTTGAATTCATGTTTCCGAATGAGTTTCATTTTTGCTGTCTCTGAGGCTGCAGGTGGCTCTGAGTCACGTGCAAAAGTCCTACAAATAACAGCATCCGTTTTAGTTCTTACCCTGGAGGTGGACAACTGCCCAGCTCTCAGGGCAACACAGACAGCCCTTGGCAGCCTCAGCTTTCACTTCTGCTCTCCCTCTTCCTGCCCACTTACACTGCCTAATTTTCTCCAGTGTGCCAGCCCTTGCGTCCCTCGAACACTGCTTGGTGGAGCCGCCCTGGGGTCCACTGCTGGGGGTCTGGGGAGTAGGAGGGAGAGGTGACATCCAGAGAGCTGGTGGCACCTTGCAGGGACACGTGCCGTCCCTTTTCTCCTCCAGTCCCTTCCCCTCAGGAGGGATGTTGACGTCTCTCACCTGTACTGTTCGTTGGCTTTCAGCTTCCCGTTGCACGTTGCCCTGGACTGGCCGCACTCCTCTGTTCCCACTGGCACTCGCCAGGTTTCGGGGGAGCTCCTGGGGCTCGGATGGAAGGGATTGGGGATTAGCACAGCCAGATAGGAGTCCTCTGTCCCATAATAGTGGTCATACCACGTGCTGGACATGATTTCCTGGGTGGGCCTCAGCACTGAATGGGAATGTACAAGGTGACAGTGGTAGTCCTAAAGTGATGTCCAGGGGACCTGCTTGCCCCTCAGGGAGCCACTGCAGATCAGGATGTGCAGGGGCACTTACGTGAATCATTAGTGGTAGCAATGACACCATAATACTCTATCTGGCCGTTCTCCTCGCTGAACAGGTCGGATGAAATGATAACCGTGGAGCTGGCCTCCACCTGGAAGATGTCTGCTCGTAGGGGTGGAGGCAAGGCTGGAAAAGGAACCGGCAAGCACAGACTGTTAGTGTGTCCCTGCTCCCACAGGCCCACCACACATTGCTCAGCCTGTCACTGGTCCCAGTATCACTACCCAGAGCCCTGAACCGCTGCAGTTCAGTGCAGGACCACATGGGGCTCACAGGCTTCTGAAAGAGTTCCCAGGTCTAATTAGCAACACCGCATGTCCTCTCCTGGGATCTGTGGCAAGGTTGTGGGAAAGAAGGGGACTCACCCTCCACTGTTGTGTTGCAGAGCAGAGTCATAGGCTGGCTCCTCATTGTGTTCATGCCCACTGTGCTCACAATGATTCGGTAGGAGGAGTTTGGACCCAGCCCCTCCAGACTGGCCTCGCTTGTAGGGATGCTCATAACATACTTGGAGATGGGAATTCCATCAGAGAGCCTCTCTGTCACCACCTCATAAGCCTCCACATCTCCAAGAGAGCTGGTCCAATTCAAGTAAAGGCTCCTTGACTCCGGTAGACATTGCACATCCTCCACTGGGTTTGGCTCTGCGAAGGAGATATGGCAGACTCTGAACTTCATCAGAGAAATCCCAGCCTCAGTCCATGTGTCAGCCCAGAGCCACCGCCTGTCCCTAGGGCAGTGAGGGAGGAGCAGAGCTGGACATCTCTGACCTGGGAGCCTTTTGTGCCAAGGGCCACAGGAAAAGGTGAATGGGTCAGGGCCTGAGCAGATGTCTTATAGGAGAAGCAGACCAATGGAGATGTTTGCAGAGTTCTCTGCTTCACAGGTAGCCAGGCCACCAGGTGATGGGAAATCTCTGTGATAGGGCTAGCTTAGGGACCTGATGGCTACCAGAGGGTCACCTTGCTGGCTTTCCTTATCTCCCACCATGAAGATGTCCCAGGCTTCTGTTGACTTCCCAAGGGCTGACCCAGTCTTGAGACCACCCAGGTGTTTCTCCCCCTTCCAGCCTGCATGCCTCCTATCCCCACGGCAGTGCATACCCACCCATCGGCACTGCCAAGGGTTTGGTGCTGCTCCAGTAGGGTCCAGCTACGCAGCTCAAGGAGACAGAGTAGTTCCTCCCTGGGATCAGACCCTGGAGGAGGTGCTGGACTTGTCCTCTGCTGAGAGTGTGCCGCCAGGGCAGCGTGCTGTTCCTGGGATCCCGCAGCCACAGCTGGCACTCGTCCTGCTGTCCAGAGACACTGCCCCAGGAGATGAGCATCGTGTTGTTCCCTTCAGCCACCACAGAGAGATTTTTGGGAACTGAGGGGGCTACAATGAAAACCACACCAGGGAAGAGTTACTGGCATGCATGTACTCTCTTCCATCCTACAGAGATACAAGTAGAAGATGATAATATGCAAGGAAACTTCTTATGCTCAGTGATAACATTTCTGCAGCTGCTGGCTGCCACTACCCGAAATAATCTTTAAATGGCAATCAGAGGACATGTAGAGTGAGGAGCACGAGGACATGGGTTCTTCCTCCTGCTAATTAGCAAGTTTCATTACAGACCTGCCTGAAGTGCTCTGCACATGACTCCCAGCACCCTGCCAGGGGCTGGCTGAGCGTGGGAGCAGAGACCTCTGGATTCCCCAGGCAAAGTGCAGGGACTCTGGGGACAAGCACATGAAAAGGCTTATTGTGCTTATCTGCAATTTCCACATTCCTTAAACAACAACAAAAAAAAGCCCAGTCTCCCCTTATCCCCCATGCCAGGAATTTTCTGAGTGCCTGGGAGAAAGGCGGTGGGGATGGTGGGGTGTCCCCCCCTGGCTGTAAGGCCTCGTGGTCTCCCAGGCTGGGGCTGTCCTCTGCCAGGGCAGCACTACTGCCATGGGATCCCTTGCTCTTGTTCAGTCACCCATACCTGGAGGAGCCAGCTTGTGTGAACAGCGGGGCCACGAGCCCCTGCCTCCTGAAACAGCAACCATGGCTTCCAGACTGTCCTATGGGCAGCAGTATTGTCTTGCTGTCCCTTCCACCGCGGGCTTGCACAGCCCATGATCCCATTGCTATGGTGGTACCTACAGCCTCCAGGCAGTAGTGTTAGCCTTGTCGCTGCCCCTTCCCACCACACGTGCTGGGGAAGGCTGAGCCTCATGCATGATGCAAGAACCTCCAGCTCTTGCCACTTACTTGTCCAGTCGCTGATGTTCCCTGCGGAGGCTGCGTAGGGCCCTGCCACGGACACCACTTCCAGCAGGTATTTATGTCCCGGAGCCAGGCCAGAAAAGGTGAATTTGCTGGTGCCTTTCCCAACAGATACATTCGCTGCCACAATACCTGATCCCGAATGATAGAGGAGGAGCCTGTAATTGTCGTGTCCGTGGGGTTCGGCTCGCCAGGATGCACTCAGCCTGTTGGGATACCCCTGGTTCGTCATGTACACATTACGGGGTGCCAGGGGGTCTGGAGAGACAGGATGGGAGATGTAGTGAAGGGTCTGAAGACATTGCCTGAGTATCTTGGCAGTGTCATCAGAAGGGATGCACCGTACAGGACAGGGAACTTTGTCTTGGCTGGATGGCTGCATCCACCAGCCTGGAGGCAACTAAAAGCAGCTTCTGCAAGCTTCAAGTGCTGCTTGTCTGAGCAGAGACAGCCTTGTCCCAGCTGGAGCGAGACACCTGGAAATGGGTGAGGAGGGAGCACCCAGCCAGCGGGAGGGCAGGGGAAGGTGAATGCTCCGTCCTCCGTGCCTCTCTGGAGCACAGCCGCCAGAGCTTCAGCTGGCCTAATCCAGGCTGGTGGCGCTGATGGTGAGGGTGGGCAGAGCCCTGTGCAGTGTCAAGGCACTGATGTGACCTTGGGTTCAGGCAGGGTGCAGGGTCTGCCATGAAGGTCAGTGGGGCCATGTCCTTTGCCATGAGCTTTCATGACTGCCCAGAAAGGCACGTATCACCCTCAAAACAGGGTACTCACATGTCCAGTTGCTGACATTCCCTGCAGGTGTCTGGTAGGACCCTGCCATGGACACCGCCTCCAGCACATACTTGCTTCCTGGGGCCAGTCCCGTGAAGGTGAAGTTGTGGGTGTCTCTCCCAAGTGAGGTTGTAGCTGCAACGGTGCCCAGCTGTGCGTGGTACAGGGTCAGTGTGTAGCTGTCTCGCCCCCCGGCCGCGGCTCCCCAGGACGCGCTCAGCCTGTCGGGGTGCCCCATGCTCAGCAAGCGCACGGTGGCTGGGGGCAGTGGGCCTGGGGAGTCACCAGACCTGATGTTAGGGACCAGAGATCATGCAGAAGGAAACAGACACTTGGTGGGACGTTGGGCAGCAGGACAGATGCTCTCTGAAGCCTGGGACTCATAGCTCTTCCTCACTTTTCTCTTTTCTGTCCCCATCCCACCTCACCTTTAATGCTGCTCATCCTTTGTGGTCCTTCACATGCCAACCCTTCTTCACCCAGGTCTCCCTCGTCCCCATAGCCTAGCTGGAGCTCCTTTGCCACCACTGCGTGCAAACACGT
>VYXH01009393.1:0-49679 GCA_013397275.1 Burhinus bistriatus | reverse complement strand
TCCCACCCCTCTGCAGAAGACACTTCTCCAGGCACTCACGTGTCCAGCCGCTGATGTTGGGTGCTGCTGCCTGGTACGGTCCAGCCATGGCACTGACTTCCAGGGAGTACTTGTATCCTGGGGTCAGGCCCATGAAGGTGAAGTTGTGGGTGTCTCTTCTGAGTGAGGCTGTAGCTGCAACGGTGCCCAGCCGTGTGTGGTACAGGGTCAGTGTGTAGCTGTCTCGCCCCCCGGCCGCGGCTCCCCAGGACGCGCTCAGCCTGTTGGGGTGCCCCGTGCTCAGCCAGTGCACAGTGGCCGGGGGCAGTGGGCCTGGGGAGGAAACACGAGTCACTGCCAGGAGCCACAATCAGGCTGAGAGAGAGGACATGTTCCATGTCTGTGCCAAGCCTGTGCTGCAGGAGGTGGGTCAGCCCTGCAAGGTCCCAAGGGACTGGCTTTGCTCTTGACTCTGTGGCAGCTGCTGCCAGGGATTTCCTCCTTGGTGCTGCCTGAGCCTGTGGATGGCTGTGGACGGCTGTGGACGGCTACCTGGGACATCGGTGGCCAGGCCACAGGGTCATGCACAGGGTCCCCATGCTGCGTCCAGCAGGACATGAGCACGGGGTTCTTGCATGGGTGGGAGAGGAAGGCAGGATCTGGCTGCACCGGTATGGCCTCCGATCTGAACCAGGAAGGGGGAGATGTGGTAGAAGACACCTGGCTGCAAGGAGAGCATCATACTCACGTGTGCAGTGGGTGAAGTTGGGGGTGCTGGTGTGGAAGGGCCCAGCTGTGGCCCTCACTGCTATGCTGTAGCGAGTGCCGGGGCTGAGGTTTCTGAAGGTGTGACTCTTGGCATCCCCACCAAGCACCAAGTGCTCAACATGACTGCTGGAGGCTGTGTCATAGACATCCACCACGTAGCCTTCTGCTCCTCGCCCCGTTGCTACCCAGGAGACCTGCAGTGCGGAGGCAGAGGGGCTGCCCAGGGTGAGGTTGGCAGGGGCCAAGGGATCTGCAAAGCAACAGGGAGACAATCAGCCTCTGCATGACACCACTCGCTGCTCGGTGCTATGAGCCGGATGCTTTGCCCAGTGGTTCCTCGTGCTCCGGCAGTGCTGGACTCCAGCCCCCAGCTCCCAGTAGGCAGTGGGCAGGCTGGCCACCAGAGATCCTCCCAGAGAGAAGCATGGGAACAAATGGGCAGACAGTGCACATGGCTCTGAGTGCAATATCCCCAGCATGCAGCTGGACATGGCAGCCTTTGAAGTGGGTAGGGGGGATTGGTTCTGAGTCAGGGGTGGAATGAGGACAGTGAGCAGAAAGGTGAGACAACTATGTAGAAGCTAGGGGCACAGCAGGGATGGTTTGGGATGGGCAAGGTGGTGGTGGGTGCTCTGCAAGGCTCAGATGGAGGTGCTGGGGTACAACGGAGTGTCCAACGCAACCCATCAGACTTACATGTCCATTGGGTGACGTTGGTGGAGGAGGCTTCGAACGAGCCTTTCACAGCAGTGACCTGCACAGCAAACCTGCTGCCTGCCTCCAGGTGAGTCCAGGTGATGTTGCGGGCATCCGGACTCAAGGTCTGGACCTGATCCCTACTCTGGGTGCTGAGGCTATACAGAATAACACGGTAGTGATCCCTCCTGCCGGGGGGCTTGTTCCACCACGCGTAGAGCTCTGAGGAGCTGCCTGGGTTGATAAGGCTCAGGTTTGTTGGTGCAGCAGGAACTGCGAGGAAAGACAGAGACATGAGTCAGAGAGAAAGAGATCCGGTTCTGAACATGCAGCCATCTCTGGGGAGGAGTAATACCTTCCCCAGGCAGCCAGCAGCAACCAGCCAGCAAGGGCTCTGTGCCCACATGGTACAAGGAGGCTGCAAGAGGCAGCAGATGACTGCAGGCCAGCATCACCGGGAAGCAGGCCAGGGTGCCCTCCTCTCCTCTCCCTGGGTACCAACATTGATCCCCATCCCATTCTGGAGCTCTTCACAGCGCTCCCACCCAAATCAGCCGTGGGTGGTACAGATGCTCACCTGTGCAGCCAGTGATGTTCTTGGGGAGGGAGCGGTAGGGTCCAGCTACTGCCCAGATCCCAACAAGGTAGCAGGTTCCTGGTTCCAGCTGTGCCAGGGTGACATTGGTGTTGTCTTTCCCTGCTTCCAGGTTCCTTGCTGGTGCAGAAGAACCCTCTTCGTGCAAGCTGAGCAGGTATCCATCCCTCTGCCCAGGAGGGGTCTCCCAGTGCACAGCCAGAGCCCAGGCAGTGCTGACAGGGCTTGCCGACAGGGAAAGAGGAGGTAGCGGGACTGTGGGAGGGAAACAGCGTTACAGAGGACAAGCCTGGGATGCTCAGGACTGACTCTAGTTTGGGAATGAAGCCAGGAGCTGCAGGACTGTGAGCATCTAACATGCTGTCTAACGACTGATGAGAACAGCAGGTTGCTCCCAGATCAAAGCTGCTCCCTGTGTCCCAGGTGATAATGGGACCACGGCCCGAGACCCTCTTGTCCCAAAGTGCTGGGGCAGGCTCACAGCATGCCCCATTGAGCTGCTGGGCTCAGGGTGAGTGAGGGTCCCGACAAGACAGCCAGCTTCCTGAGTAGGAGACAGGCACCAGCGGGGTTGCCAGGACATAGTCTCAGGGCCCTCCTGCAGAACAGCCCTGGGACCCCCTCTTGGTCCCCAGCCAAGGGCAGAGCCAGGCTGGCTGCCCGGGATGGGGTGGGTGCGCAGGAGCTGCATTCCTACCAGTGTAGCCAATGGCAGTCTGAGAGGAGATGCGATGAGGCCCAGCCTGAGAAATGATCTCCACGCGGTATCGGGATCCTGGCACCAGCCCCTCCAGGTCAAGCTGGGTGACTCCACGGGGGACAGACACATTCCTTATGATGGACAGGGACTCAGCCACTGAGAGTTGTACCAAGTGGTCTCTGCCACCGCCTGACTCCACCCAGCTCACATGTAGCTCCTGAGGTCTCCGGCCAGGCTGTACACTCACATTAGCCAGAGACAGTGGATCTAGGGGGAAACACAGCATGAAGATACATGAGATGGTGGAGGAAAGCAACTGAAGAGGCCAGGACACAGATTGCACCTCTGCACAGGGCTAAAGGAGAAGTGGTGGCCATTGGCTGCCCGCTCTCCTGTTGTCCTGGGGGACATGCAAGCTGCTTGTCCATATCCCCAAGGTGCTGCCAGCAGGCAGGTGGCATACTGAGAAGAGAGCACTCAGCTCCCCAGTGGGCTGCTCTGCTCCGTGGACAGTGAGCAGCAAGCCCATACGGGTCTCTGTGCTTACTCTCTCACATCCCTTTCCCACCAGTTCCAGGCTGGCCTTGAGATCATGAGTGGTCTGGACAGAAGGTTCAGCTTGACCAGGGAAAGCCTGACCTGGCGAAAAGGGTCTTTTGGGGACCAGAAGCCAGCACACAGAACCTAACTCATGACACATGCTCTGATTCCCAGGGGCAGGTCTCACCGGAGCCCTCCCTCTGCCTGGACACTTTCATGTCTCTGCCAGTCTTGCAGGTAGTGCCAGGATACCCTGTCCCTGCAGGAGGCTGGGGACACTTCTCACTCACATGTCCACTCAGTGGCAAAGTGTGATGAGGATCTGTACGGGCCAGCGAGGACGGTCACCTTCAGGAAGTACTGAATGCCAGGGGACAGCCCCAGGAATGTGAAGTTGTGGGTGTTTGGCCCCACTGAGATGTTCCTCTGTGCTGGATGGCTCTTGCTGTAGAGCTGGAGGTGGAACTGGTCCACGTCCCCAGCAGCCTTGTCCCAGAAGGCAGAGAGTCCCAGCGGGCGTCGGGTGTTGGTCAGGGTCACGCCAGCTGGAGCCAGGGGGTCTGAGAGAGAAGAGACATCCAGGTGGTGAGAGGCAGTTGTGGTGGAGCTGCTGCAGTGTGGAGTGGGGGCCTGCACGCACTCGTCCTGGGCACCCTCCACTGCCTGTCCCTTGTGGGCTCAGGTCCGAAATCAGCCCTGGCATACCAAACCCCAGACAGCCTGAGCTTTTGCTCTGCAACAAACTGGAGTGGGACCCATCTTTCCTGCTGGGTGTCGTTTGGAGATGTTTTCCATCCAGTGATGGGTTGCTCCTGCACTGAAGACCGTTTTACTTCCAACCTGGCTGAAGGTGGCTCTGCTTGTCCTTCCACTCTTTGCCTGCCTATGCATCCCTGACCCTGGTTCCTCCACCTCCCCATACATGGTCCACACTCTCCCTTGCTTCCATGCTGTGAGCTTTCTGCTGTCGTTGGCAGGCCATATTTGCAATTTGCAGTAGGGTTGAGGTAGGGGTATCACACTCACATGTCCAGTCTGTGGCTGATCGCACAGGGGATCTGTAAGGTCCAGCCATAGCAGCCATCTCCAGTGTATACTGTCGCCCGGGGACCAGGTCCTCAAAGGTGACATTCATCCAGTTGTTCCCCACAGTCATGTTCCTGACCCGCTCCTGGGACTTGGTTTCCCAGAGGGTGCCTGTGTAGCCGGTGCTGCCCGTGGGAGCTGCTCTCCATGAGGCTTGCAGAGAGGTGCTGTGGCCCCGATTGCTGAGGGTCAGCTGCTGCAGGGGCAAAGGGTCTAGGAAAGGAAAGGTCTAGAGTCACAGCTGCACCCAGACTGGGGTCAACTGGCAGAAGCGCAACCCCAAATGTGCTGGGGCTGGAGCTCCTTTCCCTGGGAAAACCCACATCCAGGTGCTCTGGCCACCTGTGGGGTCTGAGCAGGTCACCGTCCCCCCTGCTGACAGGGACCAGGCCAGCACAGACTTCAAGCTGGCATGGTCAGAGAGGACTGCTCTGGTGGTGGGTGGGATGGTCTGGACCAGGATGGTGGAGAGGTGGTTCAGGCCAGATGCAGCCCACAGGAGGGCGGCCCCAGGGAGGAGAAGGAGGGCACTGGGCTCTGCTGACCCTTGTGTTGGCAATTGGGGTACAGACCAGGGTCAGACACATCCAGCAGCACCTCTGTTTTCCTCCTGAGCTTTTTGCCCTTTTATTGCATGAAGCCATGCTATCACATGCCCTGGGGCATGACATCACGGAGAAGGGCAAGATCCAGTGGGAACCCCGGGGCTGGCTGTGGTGAGGGCTGTGGCACTCACATGTCCAGTTGGTGATGCGCCGGGGTGAGGATGTGTAGGGGCCAGCCACGGTGCTGACCTCAAAGGTGTAGAGAGTCCCAGGGTGGAGGTCCTCGTAGGTGAAGTTGGTGACATCTCTGAGCAGCGAGCTGTTCTTCATGGGGTGCCCCATGGGGCCGAGGGCCAGCACGTAGCCCTCTCCCATTGCCTCCTTCCAGCTGGCTAGTAGGCTGTGGGGGCTTCCCTGGCTGGACAGACTCACACCAGACGGTGGTAGCGGCTCTGCAAGGGACAAGGATGGGATCGTGCATGTCACTGTGTGGGGCAGTGCGTTAGGCAGCCAGACTGCTCTCACAACACTCCACAGCAACCCCCCCCCCTCAAAAACGCGCAACCAGGGCTGCAGGGAGAGCCTTTTACTGCTCTCGGCACCAGGGGCTGTGTGAGTGCCTCCCCACACTCTTTGAGGCTCCAGTTCTTCCTTCCCGGGGTGGCAGCTCTGGGGTGGCTGCCTGAGCACCAACTGTGGGTCCACAAGTTGCCCAGGAGGGGACTGGGCACAGGGAGATGCTGCTTGGTGGGGACTGGTGGTGCTTCACTACCCACCAAACCATCTGTGGTGAGCAGAGGGAGGGGAAGCTGTCTTAAAGCCCGCCGAACACTGAGTCCAAAGGTTACTGAGTAGGATCTGGTCTTGATTCGTGCCTGACACTACCTGGCACAACTCTGCCGAGGACCTCCAAGTCCACCCTCGTGAGGAGCTGTGGGGCAGCAGATTTTGCCGCTCTGACCCACAGCCTGCCCTTGAGACCAGGGGACACTGCGCTGCGCAGCCCCATCTCCACCCCTGCTGCAATCCACCTCCCCATCGCACCAGCCTCCCTCAGGGCATCAGCCCCTCCATCAGGTGGCAGAAATGGCCTTGAAAGGACACGCTCGGGCTTTCAGCTTACGTGTCCAGGCTGCTGTGCTGTGGGCTGATGCCCGGTAAGGCCCTGCCACCGCCGTCACCTGGACAAAGTATTGCTTTCCAGGGCTCAGCCCATGGAAGGTGACATGACCACTGTCTCCACCAACAGAGATGTTCCTTGCTGGAGCACCGTCCTCTCCCTCCTGCAGCGTCACCAGGTAGAAGTCCCTCTCTCCCGCCGGGGTGCTCCAGCGAGCCTGCAAGGAGTTCTGCTCCTCTGCAGTGCTCAGGGTCACATTGCCAGGGCTCAGGGGGTCTGGAAGGGAAGGGAGTGAGATTGTGTGCATCAGGATTATGGGGTGCTCTGGACCCCATACACCCCTGAGCCTCATTCCCTGCTTCCTTATCTGCAGGGTCACATCCAGCCTTAGACATCCTATTGGAGCGTGCTCTCTCCATTCCCCTGCACAACCATTCCTCATCTAGCAGAGCCCAGACGGAGCTGGCAGCCCTGCTGGGAAATTCCTAAAAGTCCCCCTCCTCTCCATTTGTGTCCCATCATGAGCTTGCTGATATTCCCAGGAACTGGCCTGGACCAAACTCCTGGCTGGATGCCCCTGGCTTGTGCATCTGGCACCAGGGACGTTTGTTCAGTTGGGTAGGTCAGAGCCACAGACGGCAACGGCAGGGATAGAGTCAGACTCACTTCATAGCAGAAACAAACCAGCTGGGGGTGTGGAGGTCTTCCAAAATCCAAGCTGAAGAGTCAGCAGTGAGCAGGCTCCAGCTTCTCAGACTGGCAGGCAGAGCCGGAAAGAGCTGGAGACTTGTCAGCTGGTCGCACCCAGGTCCTTCCAGCGTATGCCTGACCAGTGTCTCTGCCCAGGGCCAGGACAAACCACTGGCCACAACAGCCCTGAGTTTGCAGCTTGGCACCTCCATAATTTGTTGCTCCTCACTAAAGAGGGTCAACGCTTTCTCAGCATTCAGCATGGGTCTTACTCTGTCCTGGAGGCTAGGCTTGCCCTCTCCATTTCCCCCCTGTTTTTCCTGGGAACATCTGGGAGAGCAAGTCTGGGGTCAGAACTGTTCTCAGTGCTATGGACATGGTGTTGGCAGCAAACCAGGACTGTGGTGGTAGAAGCCACCTGCTCTCAGGGCCCTTGTCAGCCTGAGGCCAGAAGGTGGAGGAAGTTGGGTTGAATAGTGCAACTAGCTGCGATCTGGGAGGGCTACCTCAATTTCTTGACCTGCCACAGCCTGGCTTCCTTGGCTATGTTTGCACAGCACCTGGCACATTAGGGACATCCACCAGGATGCTACCAAAATCAGGTGCTACCAAAACATGCCCTTGACAGCAATCAAAGGGGACCGAAGTTCCATTTCCCTCCAGGAACCTCCAGTTCAAAGCAGCTAAGCTGCTACCCTCTTGGTCTCTGTTTTCTCGCTGCCCTTGGACAGTCCCGAGGCATGCGAGAGCCCAGCCCCAGCTGCACTGAACACCAGTGGGACCTGCTGCCCTTCCATCCTCCTCCTCAGGGAGAGGCCACAGGATGATCCCAGTGCACCACATGGAGAAGCAGGCTGGCACTAGGAATTCACCTGCCCAGGAGACTCACTGGTCCCACTATCACAGTGCCCCAGAGCCAGGTCCTGGAGCGGCTTTCAGCCAGGTCCAAGCAGAAGAACTGCTCTCTGCACCCAGGGCTCTGGCAGAAGACCTTTGGATTCAGAGGCTGGACCCAGAGGCAGGGAGAAAGCCAGGGCCACCCCATCCCTGACCATCATACTCACATGTCCAAGCGGTGGCATTGGGCCCTGCCATGGTGTAGGACCCAGCCGTGGCCCTCAGTCCCAACCAGTACTGGGTGCCGGGGTGCAGATGCTGGAAGGTGTAGCTGGTGAGGCCCCTCCTGGCTGACAGGGTCGTGGTCACCGTCTGGGTGAGGAGGTTGTGGAGTGCGAGGTGCAGCCACGCAGCACCCCCAGCGCCCGCCCAGGAGGCGACGAGGCTGGTGCTGGAGCCTGGGCTGAGCCTCAGCTGGGTGGGGATGGAGGGAGCTGAGGGGAAAAGCAGGAGGGAAACGAGGCTCAGAGCTGGGGCTGCAGCTCCCTGGAGCCTCCTCTCTCCCCAGCGTCTCCTACACCCACAGCTGCTCTCTATGCTGGCATGAGGGCTGCAGGTATGGTAGGGGTCTGCTGAGGGATGTCTCTCCCGTGTCCCTTCCCAGGCAGGCTGAGGGGCTCTTGAGGTCCCTCCATACTGTCACACTCTTTCAGGCTGCAGGGCAGAGGAGGTGGCAGCCTGGGTAATGCAATATTTCTGCAGCTCGCACCAGCCAAGATCTTTAGTCAAGATCCCCAGATTGCCCTTCTCCCACGGGGACACGGAGCACCCAAACCCAAGCTGTGGGTCCTGCAAGGCAGGACTGAGATGTGAGGATGTCCCCGTGGCCAAGCACACTGGGCTTACAGTGGGGATGTGAAAAACTCCCAGTTGTTCCCCATCCTACGCAAACTCCCCATCCCGAGCCTGGAGACCCCCTCTCTGCCAGCCCAGCTGGCACATGTGCTGCGCCTCCCCTGCCAAACCCTTTCTCGCACCCCTTCCCTCTTGGGCAGGCACACCAATCACTCCCTACCTGTCCACTGACGGATACTGGTGCTTGCCTGGCTGGATCCAGCCAGCGTGCTGACTTTCAAGGCGTACTCGCTGCCGGCCAGCAACCCGTCAAACAGGAAAGTGGAGGTGTTTGGCAGGATGGATGCATTTCTCACGAGCGTCTGGGAGTCGCTGTGGTAGAGGGCAAGGTGGTAGCTGTCTCGCTGCCCACGGGCATGCGTCCAGGAGGCGTGCAGCACGGCAGAGCTCCCACCGCTGCTGAGGCTCAGGTTGCGGACGGGTGAAGGACCTGCATTGGACATGGCACAGGCGGTGTTGGCTGGTTGCCTAGAGATGCCTGGCCTGCCAGGTCACTCAAGGGCTGATGGGACAGTGCCTTCACCTGGTGAGGTCCTGCCAGCCAGCTCCACAGAACCCAATCCCCCAAGCACAGCCCCATCACCTCCCTGTCAGTTCACCAGTCTCCCAGGGGTTGTGTGGGCTGCACCATCCCGTTTGGATCAGTCTCTGCCCAGTCACTCTGAACTGGGCAGGGAGCCTTGGTCAGAGACAGCACACCAGCTGCACGCTGAGAAAGGTGAAGCTGTCAGTGCTTACCTGTGAGCCCACCTGCTGCCAGGTTCCCTGTTCCTGCTGGGTCTGTGGGTCCTGCCACCTGCCTTCCTGTGAGCACCGGCCCCTGCTCCCTGCAGCCACCGCTGCTCTCTGACACCATCCCTTCTGCTGGCCAACCCCCTCCCTCCAGTTCTACTCTCCTTTTCTAGCTTTTCCACCTTCACCTGCACTGACTTAGTCAAGGATCTTCTGGAGAGATGCAGGCAAGGGCTGCCATCCTCACCTGAGCTGTGGGCTCAGCAGCCCTGCCCCCTTACCCCAGTCCTTGGCGTCAGCCAGGGAGGGCTTCAAGCAAGGGTGAGCCACTGATTGACAGAGATGTGCTAAAATCATGGAGCAGATGCTACTTCCTTGTAGCTCTTTCTAGACCTCCAAGCATGACATTTTCCACCCCTCAGCTCTCTGCAGTCCACATGATAGGTTAGTCCGTCATTAGCTATATTATTCCAGGAAAAGATATAGCATGAACCCTGCCCATGCAAGGTGCAAGGACAGGACTCTCCCTCCACATGGATGAGGGAATGGCCCCTGGGGCTCTGAGGACCAGGGAAGGACCCTAATCCTTGTGGAAGTGAGGAAAGGCCCCACCTCCCCATGAACTCATGGGACTCCACACAGACCTGTACTTCCCACCCTTCAAAGCAGTGTGACCATCATTAGTAGGAGCACTGAGACCCTTTGACTCTGTAGTCCCTGGGGAACCCCTTACTTGTCTGTGCTGTGACTGTCTGGCTGGCGGTCTCCATGCAGGCAAACGTGGTTGTCACCTCAATCTCATAGCACATGCCAGGGGTCAGCCCATGGAACCAGAAGCTGGTGATGTTGGGTCCAGCAGATCCATTCTGCAGCGGTGTGTCTGACCCCAGGGAGGAGAGGGCGAACAAATATCCCTCGGCACCGCCCTCCGGCTCATCCCAGGAGAGAAGGAGGGAGTCTGACCGGCCATGGTCACTCACGCTGAAGTTCAGGAGGGTCCCTGCAGAGGCAAAGCCGAAACCCTTAACAGGGAGCTGTGGTGCTGCTGGGTGGCCAGCCTGCAGGGTCAGGCTCCCCAGCTCACCCACCCTTGCTGCACACCTTGGCACAGGCCACCACCATGGACACTGCCATGCTTCGGTGAGGCCCCCCAACCCCCAGGGCCCCCCTCCCACTGCCTTTGGGAAACACAAGAAGTTTCAGAAACCCCCGTGGACTGAGGTCAAAGGCACCATGTGAAAGAGATGCTCCTAAACATGGAGCATCTCCTCTGTTGGAGAAGGACCAAAAAGCTTCAGGTCATCACATGCTTTGTCTAGACAGCCATGGTTTATAGCAGAAAAGTTGCCCTGGCTGGGTATAATGCATTGCTCACCAGCTTGATTGGTTTGAGCCCCCAAAAAGATGTTGAAGAGTTCTGGGTCCACCTTGCAGAAGCAAGACAGTGGCCAGTGAGGGAGCAGGATGGGTACGGCAGTGGGGCTGTTGTGCTCCCTGCAGCAGTCTCTGTCTGTGTGTGGGCTCTGACAGAGAAGAGGGTAAAGGCTGCTTTGGAGGGATCCAGGCACTGACTCCCACTGTCCTGCCCGGTGCAGAGATGACATGGGAAGAGCGGGACACTGTGTATGTGAAGGAGATGCGGAGCCAGATTTGCACAACCCCCTGCTGAGGTGTGTCCCTGCCTTGGCCTCGCTGCATCAGCAAGGTCAGCACGCTGCGGCTGCAGGGCCGGTGCTGTGGCATCCAGATGGAGAGCGTCTGGGGACAAGGAAGTGGCATATGGGTCTTGGCCTAATTGGTGGGTCAGTGGCCAAAACTGCTATTGAATCCCTGCCCTTAGAGTTGCTCAGGAACCACCTACACAAACAGGAGCCGGACAGAGCCTGTCTGTTGGGAGCAAAGCTGGCAAGGTGACCCTCGCAGGCTCCATCTCTGCCTCCGCGTGCCTCCACTAGCACCCGGTCATGCACTCCCCGTCCCTGGCCTTGCTGTGAACGATGAGCTCTCTGTTGCCTTCAGCTTTTGGGAAACACCAGAGCAGCTCTAGTGCTAATAAGACATTTGTGTAATAATTAGCACTTGACATTTATGACGTGCAACATGTTGTAACAGGCTTACATGGGATCTGGCATGGCAAGAAAGCTTTAAACAAGCACAGCTATTGCCCCAGAGCTCTGACAGGGGGCTGCCTCTGCACAGCAAAAGAGGAGCAGTGTGGGGCGAGCCCCAGGGGCAGGGGCACCTTTGGGACCACTCAGGTGTTGCGTGTGGCCTTCCCAAAAAGCCGGACAGTTTCAGAACTTCCTGCAACTTCTGTTTCATGCCATGCCGTTGTTTGGAGCCAGCGTGAGAGCTTCACTCGGCAGGTGAGTGCAAAGGGAATTGGGGAAGTTAGATGGACACAAAAAAGGAGCATGTAGTCCCCCTGGGGAAGGCTGGATCAGTGCCATCCCCAAGCAGTTCAAGTGCAAATTTGGGAACAGACTGCTCAGGAAGGGTTATCTGAATGTAGCTGGGTGTCCATGGGTCAGGTGTCTACACCTGGGCCAGCTGCCCTGGGCTCCCCTTGCTGTCAGCAGAGACCCAGTCACAGCAACTCATGGAGCACAGGGCATGGCTTCTCCTGAAGGGAGCCAGAAGGATTGTGACCTGCCTGGAGTTCAAACAGGGATGGTTTTTCACTGCGGGCTCTTTCTTATCTCATGAAGGCACGAGTTCTCCACCCATGTTTGTCTGCTTCTCTCAGGTTTCCAACAGACTGCATTGCCTGCCTCCATCTGTCCCTTGGCAATCTTCATCTTCACCTCTGCAGTACAAATGTCCTAATACTTAAAACGGGCCAGAGGCATCCTCCAGCCCTGAGGCCCATGATCACAACGCTGCTCACATCTTCATAGATAAGCTCCGCAAACCCCATCACAGACAGTCACATCCAGGTGCACCCCATGGCCCGTGTGGGCACTGCGCTGGCTACAAGCCCCATGGAGCATGATCCTGCCCAGCCAACTGCAGGGGCTCCGTGCAGGGCTCCTATGGCTGTGCTGCTGCTCCATGGGAAGGAGAGAGCTTGGAACCTTGTTCGTCTCTCACACTGCCCCCCATAAGGCTGGTTGCTGACTCCCTCCCCTTCCCTGGCTGTGACCCGCAGCCTGCAGTTAGTCTGAAGCAGAGTATTTACAAAACTACTCTTAACTCGGAGTGTCCTGGCCCAGCACATCGGCTCGTCTCACTGTTTCCAGGCACCATGACCACCCTCCGCAGCCTGGGAACCTCTTTGCTTTGACTTACCTCTATCACTGGGTGCATCCTGTTGCTCCAACCCTGCCCGTGCTGTCCGGTTGCATCCCTCACCCTGGGGGATTGAAGGTGTCAAGTGAGAGAGGGGCAAGGTGAGGTGGTCTGAGCTGAGACCAGCACCTGGTAGAGGTGCCCTGTGCAGGCCAGGGGTCAGGCTGGTCAGGCGCAAGTCCCACCCCACCATGGCATCTGAGGGCTGCGACCTTCTGGGGACTGTGACCCCTTTTCCCAAGAGAGCCCTGGTCACAGCTCACATGGCCCTCCCCTAGCCAAGGCAGGGAGACAGATTCAGCAGACGTAGCTTGTGGGCTGCCCTGGACTTCTGCATGGGTCCTGGGACTGCAGACCAACATGGGGCCATGTCTACAGGGGTGGAGAACCCACCAGAACAGCCAGGGCACACGGGGAAGATGTGGGGGGGAGGGAGCTCTGCACAAGCCCTGGCAATGTCTACAGGCTCCCCGGCTTCCTACAATTGTGGCGGGGGAGGATGGAGGGACCCCAGACCTCAGTCCAGCTGCCATCCCCCACAGGCTGCAAAGCGATGGCTTGGCCTGAGAGCTCCAGCGGGTGCCGAGCACGCTCGCGGGACACCCGTCTCCCCACAGTCTGCTCACGAGCAGGGTGCACCCTGCTTAGGTTGAGGCTAGTTGCCTCCACATTAAAGGAAATACCTCTGCCCACTCCCTGTCCCGCAACAAGCCACAGAGGAGCAATCATCTTTCTTTGGTTATTTCCCCCTTGGCTCTTGCTGGCTGACTCATTTCTGGCTCCCCCACCGACTGCGGTGCTTTTTGGGAGCATGCATGCAGAGGGGAGCGAAGGGGCTCTGGACACCTGGGAATAGCAACCAGCCAATTCCTGGGGTGAGGAGCCGTGCAGCCATGGCAGCAGTAACACGCTCTGATCCCAGGCACTGGGGCGAGAGGGCATGGCGAAGCAGGGGGAAGTGGAGGAAAGAGCCAGCTCGTAATTGCAAACGTCGCTAATTTGGTGCAGCTGCACGGCTGGAGAGGCAGCCCAGAAATATGCCGTCATTCCTCAGCGGGGTAGGACTATGCAAAGCCCCTTGCCGCCAGCGAGCTTGGAGCCAAGAGCCTGCATGGACAAACGGGGGGATGAAGAGACAAGGGCTTACCTCTGCCAGGGTTCCCAGGAGCCACGGCACCCACAGGACGAGCAGCAGCAGCAGCGGCGGTCTCATTGGGACCAGGGTGGCTGCAGATTAGAGGGATGACAAGTTGGGGCGGCGGGGAGGGGGATGGGGTAGGGGTAGCTTCTTAGCAGTGGCTGTCCCCAGCCAGCCCCTTCTCCCATGGCAGCGAGGGGCTGCGTCCCCACATGCTTTCTGAGCGCGGGTGACAGGATGACATCAGTGGGGACCGGCGTTGCATGCCAGCGCGTCGCACATCAGCCCTGCCAGCTCTCCTTGGGCAGGAGCAGAGCGCGCCTCCGGGCTGGGAGAAGTCCAGTTGTGTGTGTGTGTGCCTCTCGCTGTGTGCATTCGCTATTGTTCCCGCGGCTCTGTGTCCCTCTGCGGTGACTCTGCAGCTGTCCTTGTGTGAGGCTGTGCGTGCTGCGGCCAGAGAGCTGCTTGCCGGGGGGCTTGGAGGGGGAACTCGGGCTCTGGCTGGGTCTCTGCAAGGCTGGAGCCTGGTCTGGCCATCAGAAGGAGTTCTGCAGAGTTGGTGCCGAGAGGGGAGGAGAGGGGAGGAGACAGGACAGGACAGATGGCGGCTCTGAGCTGGAAGGGAGTGCCCAAACCAGCCCCCAGCAAGGGGAGGGAGGGCGGCCGGCAGCCTCCGGCAGCTGGGTGCGGATGCTGGAGGGAGCATCGGCAGGAGTGTGGACCCGGGGTGCTGTGCACCTTGCGGTTCGCCCTGTGCCCGGCACGTTCCTGCACCCTTTAGCTCTGTAGGCATGAATTTCTGCACGGGGTGCTGATGGGGAATGGGAGGTTTGGTTGCGCTGGGTGAGGTTTTTGTGATGCCCAGGCAGCTTGGAGCTGGGGAGGGGGCGGGTGTGTGTGCACATTGTGAGAGGTTCCTGTGGGCTGCATCCCACGGGCACAAAGATGCCTGGACCGCGCTTTGCCCATTTGAGGGGTTGGCTGGGTCCCCGGCTGCTCGTGGGTTGTGGGAGTTGTACTCTGTGGTGCTGCCATGGGGAACGCGCTGTGCCCCCCGCCCCCAGCCGCGTGCAGGGCTGTGCGTTACATGTCTGTGCAGTGCGTGGCGGGGTGCCAGCTCTGATTCAGAGCGGAGATGCCATTGGCTTCACATCAGCGCTGGAGATCTGGGACAGTGCTGGAAGAGGTTCAGTGATGCATCTACCCTGGAAGCCAGCGCAGCCTGTGTGGCCGTGGGAGTCTGTCCCAGTAGCCAGCATGGCCAGCAACAGGGGCTATTCAAGCTCTGCTTATTGCTGTGAGCCACTGAGTTGTCAGGGTGGGACACACACCCCCAGCTCTCCCCAAGACAGCAGATTCCCTCCACCAAAAACTCAGAGGTTTGTCAGGTGGGACCTGTGACAGTCAGATCAGCCCCCAGTGTCTGAGCTAAGACGTGGGAAAGCCCCAGCCCCTACGTGTAATTGAGAAGAAAGGGGGAGACAAGGGCCCTGGTCCAGCACCCATCTGCAACCCCAAAGCTCCTGACAGCCCCCACACTGATGGGGCCAGCTGGGAAGGGGACAGAGCACATGAGTCCCCTTCCCTTTGCACAGGGGACAGTTAATTCCCCAGGTCCCGGCCAAATGGGACTGGTGCCAGGAGTACTGGTCTGTGGTCACAGTCACGTCTCTGCAGAGGTTCAGTCCCCTGCCTGGAGTGGGCTGAGGGTAAAGGAGCCCTGGCCCGGCTGCTCATCCCAGCAGTGAGGGCTTATTTGTCACCTTCATCTCCTCTATTAACGACTGAGGTGTCCCCCCAGCAGAAGGGCACAGCTCAACAACCAGAGGCCCTTCGAGTCACTCTGTTCCCAGACCTGCTGTCCCCCTGCACCCTGGACATGGGGATCGGGGTAGGAGCAGAAGGCAATGTCTTGGCTCCAGTGCAGGCAAGTTCTTTTAATCCTTAATACTGGCAGCTCCAGGGAGGCCTGAATGTCAAAAATGCAAGCGGGGCATCTGCTTAAGTGATGGAAGCCCGGGGTAAAAGCTCTGGCTCTTACGGATCCCCTGATAGGCGTTTGGGACTGAGGTCCGCCAGCACCTGGGGTGATGGGGATGACCCATCAACAGTGCCACAGACAGCTGGGGACACACATTCCTGCTGCCAGATGTCAGCGTGACCAGGGGCTGGCCATCCCCCACAAGGTGGGTGCTGACGGGTCCTGGAGGTGACATCCTCCAGCCGCTTAGATGGATGGGGAGGGAGTCCCCCTGCACAAGCTGAGGCAGAGGGAGGTTTGGGGCTGGCTGCTGCCATCTCCAGTGGGCTGCGGACTGTTTTAAAAGGCCCCTTTCCAGAGCTGGGCGGCTGCAGCCAGCTGGGAGGAGGCTGGAACTCCCTGCTGCAGCGAGGCCTTGCCAGGTTTACCCGGGGGCCCGGAGCGGGATCCAGGAGGATCCCCAAATGAGTTTGCAAAGAAGCTTTTGGTGGATGTCCCCATGCGGGTCCGTGGCGAGGTGCAGGCTGTCAGGTGTCCCCAGAGGGAGGCAGGTGAGGACAGAGCTGAATTGGAGGAGCCCCTGGCTGATAAAGCAGGGGTTGGAGGTTAGGATGGAGGGCCTTGATGGGCTGGAAATTGTGATCCGGGGGATGGGGCAGGAGGGACCCTTGGTTATCAAGGAAAACCCTGGGAAAAGATTTTGCATCCCCCGGTGTTTGAGGCAGGTGACGGGAAGCAGTGTCCTCTGCAGTGGCACAGACAAGAGATTTTCCCAGGCTACAGAGTCAAGGTGGGGCTCCTCTAGCTTCAAAGCACACCAAAGAGCAGCTCCAGGCCAGCAAGAGGACAAACCCACTCACTGGATTCCTGGAAAACTCCAGCTGGACTGAGTCTGCCCTGCCCAGCTGGGGAGCAAGCTGAGCCCACGCGCGCTCACTACACCTGCCTGCCTGCAGCCCCAGCGCTCCTGCCACTAGCCTCTCTGCAGAGCCGGTCATCTCCATCTCCAGCCACCCCAGCTCAGTGGGATGGAGATGCAAGGGAGGCGGGTGGGATGTGGCATCTCAGGACCTTGTTGGAAAACAACGGCTGCTGCCACAGCCCTTTGTGGGGGTACAAGTCTGGGCACTGGCTTGCCCGAGGACCAAAGGGTCTGTCCTGCCCTCCCTGGTCTCTGGGCTGGGGAGCCGAGGAGGGACTCCTGGAGCAGAGTGTCCCCAACCCCCTGGAGCCCACTGCCTTGGTGTGCCACTGCCCTGCACCTCCCCATCCAGGAGGAGAGGTGACCTCCTGCCCAACATGAGGACGGGCTGGGGGTGATGCCTCAGCACCACGCCTTGCTGCCTACCAGGACGCAACTGACCTCTGGGCATGGACCCAGAGGTGTCCCAGTGGCTCTCCCAGCCTCTACGAGCTGCTGGTGGTCCGTCCCAGGGCATGGAGAGCTGGCACCCCACTGGCCATGGGGACACATCCATACCAGCCCCACTGATTTAAACCTGGGGACCCGGCAGTATTGCTCCCTGAGCTCAGCGAGATTGGGCTGTGGCTGTGGTGGAAACAGCCCAAAGCACTAGTGGGAGCCAAACCCAGGTCCTGTCCCTGGCGCCGCGGGGCCCAGCAGCCTCCCATACTGGACAGAAGAAGCTGCTCATTACATGCCAGCGCTACCCTCCCTGCGACCACCCCAGTGACACTGTGCCACCACAGATAAAGGGCAGAGAGAGAGGCCGCCTTCAGCTGGGGATGCCAGATCTCCCCTCTGGTCCCCCTGACAGTGAAGCCTTTGGCTGTGCCAGACCCAAAAAAAACTGCAGAAGGTTTCTCCACCCAGCAGCTGGAAGCAGGCCTGGAAACTCAGGGGCTGCCGAGTCATCACATTTTCCGTGAAGCAGCAAAGGCTACCGCAAGGAGCAGGGGGATGGGGGACGCCCCGCTGACCATGAGGGCTCGAAAGCTATGCTGGCCAGAGCTGGGGTGGGACCGTGGGGTCTGTGCAGCCAAGCCACTGCATTCTGCAAGGGGGAGAGCCTGAGGCTGGGAGGTTGTCTTTGCTCCGGGCCCCAGTGGGATCATCCAGTCGGGAGCAGAGATAGGAAAGGGGACCTCTGTCAGCATGCCTGTCATTGTGGTGTCAGGTCTTGCTTAGGCTGAGGGACAGCAGCCACAGTGCAGTGGCAAAGGCCCTGTCTGGCAAAGGCTCCAGCAGTCCTCCTGGGCAGTGCCAGCCTCAGACCAGAGCAGAGTCCACTCCCAGTTTGCCTTTGTTATCCATGCACTGGCCTTTACTCCAGGTGCCCTAAGCATGGAGCTGGTGGCACAGGGCTTGGCCCTGCTGAGGCATCTCCCAGACCTGAGCATGGTCCTCCACGCCTGCGGGAAGCAGGGGACCTCCCTGGGAAGCACCAGCTGGGGTGAGGATGAGTAGGGTGGGCAGCAGAGTGCAAGCCTGCGGCACCCAAGCACCCCCGGTGTCACGGGGTCTGTGTGCGGCGAGAGCGGGTGCGCAATGCTCCGGAGGCTGGGCATGGGCAGAGCCCGGCAGGGTCCCTGCACACCACAGCCAGGGGACAGCATGCAGGCGAGGATGCTGCCACTTCCCGAGGGACTCAGCCTTGCCACCCAGAGAGGGCACTGGCATGGCCTGGCACTATGCCATGAGCAATGCTGTCACTGCATGGAGGAGCCTGTACCCATGTCTGGACGTGAAGCCCTGCTGTCCCCGTGGGAGCTCTGCCATCCCTCCCTGGGCAGGACCCCTTGCATCCAGCGACAATGTGGTGCCCAGGGGATGCATGATACGGGGCATTGGTGCCACTGGGATTGGGCTGGGGGCAGCTCTGGAGCTTCTGTCCTGCCTGGGTCCAGCAGCAGCATTGCTCCAGTCCTTGTCCCTCTGGTCTCTGTTTCTCCATGTGCCCACCGGTGCTGTGAACTGCCCCAGGCCAAGATTTCTCCCCTCTGCCACCTCCGAGGTGCCGAGCGCTGCCCAGAGCTGCGAGGCAGGAACAAGGGGAACAGGCTGTTCCCAGGCAAAGCCTGCAGAGGATGCAGGTGCTGCTGGGACCTCTCTCTTTGCAAGGTTCACACGCCACCGTTCTCCAACCCTAAACCCTGGAGCACTGGGATGCTCTTCCTTCAACCCCCTGCAAGTGTTTAATCGCTTCCATGTGGAGCCCTGCCAGCTCCGCTCTTCCCATTTTGCAGAGAGGGGAGGGCAGGCAGGTGGTGGGTGGGGGGGTCATCACTCCTTCTGCAGGGCAGAACTGTGCCCAGGGCAGGCACAGCCATGCTGGCCAGGCTGTGGGACAGCCAGGAGGTGCAGGAGTGACTCCTGTGCTCGGGAGATGCTCTGTGCTTCCCCCCCATCACTACTTGCTGCCATCCCATCTGGCAGCAGAGCCCAGGGTGCCTGCGGGTGCGAACCAGGCGCCTGCAGACCTGGGAAGAGCAGGGCTGCAGGTGACTCAGAGCACACCCAAATCCGGCAGAGCCGGGCAGACCTGCTCTGTCCCCCCCGGGGTGTGGGTGCCGCCCCTGGGGCTGAGCAGGCTGAGGATTCACCTTCCCCTGGCCGGGGCAAGAGGCACCCGGTGGGGAGGGCTGGCAACAGCCTGGAGAGTGCCTGCCCCGCACCAACTGCAAGCAGCTCTAGGGCAGTACCTGGATGGCCCCCCAAAACCCTCCACCCCATCACCAACAGCCTGTGGAGCCCTGGGGGGGCTCTGCTCCCACCCTGGGATGCAGTGCCAGCACAGGCTGACAGCAAAGGTGCCCAGTGCCACCAGGATGCCACCTTCACGGAGCCAAGACGTAGCCACAAAACAACTCCCAGTGCCCACCCGCACCTTGCCGTGCTGGAGACCCCGGGCACGAGATCCCCCTGCCCAGGCACAGCCATGCGCAGAGGCTGCCCATTCCCTGCCACCCGCCCCGGGGCTGCACCATGGGGCTTGCGCGCGCCATGCCAGAGCACAGGAGAGTCTGCGCTCCTTTCCCGCACCCACCTCGGGGGCAAGCAGTGGGACCGGTACCTCTCCAGGTGGACATCCCCGGCGTGGTCCACAGCCCGTCCCCGCAAGCCTGGCGCGTGCGGTGTCAACTTGGCGCGTTCACGCTTGCCGTTTACTCCCGCCTGTGCACGGCCCTGACGCTCAAGTCTGGGCTGGTCCTGGGGGAAGGCCCGCCTGGGCTCGCCCAGCGTCTCAGCTGCAGGGTGCCAGGGAGGAGGGATCAGCTGGATGGAGATGTCTCCTGCGGCCCCATGACGGCAGGGGTCTGCACACCAGGGAGGGCGGGAGATGCGTGCCGGACCAGGCTGGACATGGCTCGCACCTCCCTGCACCTCACCTGGGTTTGCCCCATGTGCTGCAGAACCAGCCCAGGTGCTGAGGGCACCCTGCGATGGGACCCTTGGAGACAGCGAGCATCCCTTCATGCTTCTGATGCAAAGGGAAACAGGGAGGGCCCCAAGGCTGTGATGGAGCCAGCGCAGACACCCAGACCCACGCTCCAGCATTGAAGGTGTCTGCGGGCTGTGATTGCTGAAGGCTTTGCTGCCCTGGGCCCCATCAGACCAGCCACCATCCTGGAGTGAGGGCATTCTGGTCCCTCTCAATGCCACGTCAAGGGGGAGATGGAGAGGAGCTAGTGAGTTGGCTCAAGAGGTGCAGAGCATCCCAAAAGTTTGTCCAGGGTGGCACTTATCCTCACCCTGGTGAGCATGTGGCCAGCTGGCCCATGGGGGCAAGGAGAAGGGTCTTGCCAATGGGTTTGGAGGAAAGCTGGGACCACGGGAGCAGGTCCCAACGCACCCCCTCTCCCATCTTGATGGATGCGGCAGGAGGAGGTGCAAGAGCCACGGCAGTGAGCCTGAGGACTCCTGTCTCCTGCAGTCCCAGCTGAAAACAAGGCCTAGAGCTCCTGTTTCTGGTCTCCTCGCAAGAGCCTGGGAGGATTAGCCCGGCTTAGCCCCATGTGGGAGCAGCAGGTTCCCGCATCCCCGCTGGGTGCGAGGCAGAGGGACTTCTGCATCTGACCCTTTTGAGTCCCACAAGGGTCACACATGTTTCAGGTGGCACTCAGCGGGTTCAGCCTTCCCGCCATGGGCACCGGTCCCTGCCGGCAGCTCCCCCCCACCCGCCTGGGCTGGGCAAAGCCCTGCTGCAGAGGAAAGGCAGACGGAAGGCGACGACGGCTCAGTCCAAACCAGCCTGTGTGCGCGGCAGGGAGAGGAGGAAGCCCTGAACACTGCTGCCGTGCTCAGCAGCTACGTGAAAACACAGCCTTCACATTTGGAACGCGGCTCAGTTTCCAAATACCGCCATGAACTGAAAAAACTCACCTCAAAATGAAACCAGCCCTGGCCCTCTGGTTCAAAGTTTCCTGTATAAAAACAAACCTGCCAGACGGCTGCATTTGCACACGAAAGGTTTTGGTTTTGGGAGGAAGGTCTCTTTTTTGGAGGAGTAAACACAGGGCCTGCCCATCCTCCATGCCCCGTGGCAGCAGGCTTGCCTGCCAGCTCCGGGCGAAGGCAGGCAGGACATTGTCCCATCTTGCTGCCTGGCCGCTTTCCCTCTCCCACGTCCCCTGCGAGCAGACCGCTGCCTGCACCAACGCCAACGCTGCCGCCCTACCGAACTACCGACCGGCTTGTCCCGCAAGTGCTGGACCTTGGCGGGCTGCGCCGGCCGAGGCTTTTCACACGTGTCCCCGCAGCTGTGACGCCTTGGAGGGTCCCAGGGCGTGGGGACGGGTGCAGGATGGGGCTGTGCAAAGGCAGAGTCCTGAGCAGAGGGATCAACGTCTGCCCATCGCTCTCCTTGCACCGCGGTGGTCCCGAGGCGCTGTGGCATGGCACCCAGGGGTGCTCCCCTCCCTGCAGCATGGCTGCAGCCTCAGCAGCGCCTGCTTCTGCAGCTCCTCAGCTTCTCCCTGGCATCTCCTGCAGGACCCGGAGCCAAGCACAACACGAGCCCGTCTCTTCGGCTGTCAGCAGCGCCTGCTGCTTTTTGTGTCCAGCCCCCCAAAGAAGGCAGGTCTGCTTTGTCACAGGAGCAGCTGGAGAACCCCCACCCTGGCTCTACTCCCCCCAGCTCAGCTGCAGGTCCCCCCAGGACCACCCTCCCCAGGCTGATGCACATTTGGGGCTGGCACAGCCGCAGCCTGGCCGCTCCCCAGGGTGCTGTGATAGGTGGCATTCACCCAACGCAGTGGAAGCTGCTTCCTGGGACACGTCTCACGGCTGGCCGTTGCTAAAGGCTTTGCTGGCACAAGCTTGGCCTCACCAAGCGGCTGGTGCAGTTTGGAGCAGGGGTGAGGCAGTCACAGAGGGATGCAGGATCAGCCCCCTCCACCGTTGCCTGCTGACAGTTTCGCTCCAGATCGCTGTGAAGTGTCTGTCCCTTCAGCCACAGCCTCTGCTGCTTGACTTGGGACGGTGGGACCATTCGTTGGGTCTTGCAGAGTGACAGCCTTGCCTGTCCGGGGGTCCCCAATGAAGTGTCCATGGAGTTGAGCATCCTGGCTTGAGGGTTTGGGGGCATGGAGGGTCTGTGGGGCTTGGAGACCTTACCAGAAGCCAGACTTGGAGAGCTGGTCCCTACCCAAAGCACTGGCAGAAGCTATTTTCACCTCTGAGCTGGGGCACACCTGCCCTGCCTCGGTTTACCGTCCGTGCATCAGGAAGCAGAGGTGCTGTGCTGCTGGAGGGGAGGGAGGGAGGCAGAGCAGGTGGCAGGCTGGTAACGGGGACGCATCAAGCTTTTCTGAGCCTCTTCATCCCTCCCTGGGCTGTCATTAGCAGCGGGTTTGGCATCTGGGCTGCGAAGCCACGCTGTCCTGCTTCTCCCGTGGGTGGTGCAGCTGGGCTGGGCTGGCTGTGGGGTCCAGGAGGGACTGCCCCAAGGCTCGAGGAGATCAGCCGAGCTGCTGTTCGGCTCGAGCCACTTGGCTGGGAGAGCCTAAAACAACAAACATTGCAGAATAAGGGAACGTTTCACTGCTTTTTCCTGGTCAAGTGGTTTCCTGTTTTCTAAGCAGCTCTTCCAGCACCACTGGGGCAGAGGACTTGTCCACGCAGAGCCTGGTGCCAGAGCAGACCCTCACTGGGGAGGCAAATTCCTGCTGCTTGACATCTGGCAGAGAAAGAGGTCACAAAAGATTGGCTCTAGGATCAGCTGCGACCTTTACCGGAGACCTGCAGCAGGAGACAGCGTTATTCTCTTCCCCTCTGTGCTGAAAGCATCCAAGAACGCAGGATCTCACCTAGGTCAGAATAGGCTGGACACTGCTTGTTTACACAACCTCGCTGGTATTTCTTATGGACAGCTTTCCATGGCCTGACAAACTCATCACATGCATGGCCACCCTCTCGACACACTCAGCCCTGCATGGGGAGGACGGGAGCTCCCAGGCTCAGCGCTGCTCCGACGGGCTCTGCTGGGAGCAGGGATGGCTCGGTGCTGCAGTTGATGTGGGATGCTGCTGAAGGCAGGGGAGAAGGGCAGGACACCACTGCCAGATTTCCCAGGAGTGTGGAGCACGTCTCCATCTCCATCCCCCCTGCTCTTCCCAGGCCAGGCCCTGCACTGCAACTGTGCATTGGGGTCCTGAGCAGAGCCCTGGACCATTTTGCTGCTGTTCCAGCCTTGAGTCCACCCTTTCTCCCCCGGAGCCTGTCTGCAGTTGTGCACACAGGTAAGGTCACCCTGCCTGGTGGTTCTGCCCACCCAGCACCCCATCCTGCTCCTCTGCCCCAGCCCAGAGTCCCCTGCCCAGCTCCTCCTGCTTCTTCCCCTGCCTGTCACTGCCCTCCCCTCTGTCCTGGACAGTACCAGGAGCAGGGGCGGTGGGATCATCCCACCAGGTCCCCAGGGAAACACACAGATATTTTCTCAGTTGACAAACATCACCTTTCCCCTCCTTTGCTGAGCGTTATTACAAAGACACTGTTGGCAGAGAGTCTGCCCTGAAAGCCAGCCTGTAAGTGTCAGCCCCTGGGGACCGTCTGACCCATGGAGAAGAGGCAGGCAGAGAGGATGCTGACACACAGGGCGGCTGTCACTGCTTGAATCAGTCCTGGCTCCTCGTGGAAGACAGGACCCATCTGGACCTCCTCAGGATCCATCCTGGATCCTTACACACTCAGCCATCCCTGACCACGACAGAAACATAAACCAGGCCCTTGCAGGAATGGAGAAACAGGCAGACACAGGGGGGTCCTGTCAGCACCCGTGGGCTCAGACCCAGCCAGGGCTGCAGGATCCAGCCCAACGCAGCATCTCCTCCCCGGCAGGAGCAGGCAGCAGGGACCCTGCCCGGCACATGCCTGCAGGCTGCTGTGTCTGAGCCCTGCAGGGTCCCCCCCGGCTGGACTCCAGCTCCCCAAAGTGGAGCAACCCCAAAGCCCAGCTGAGATGGCCTCGCTGGTGACTGTCACGTCTGGGGAGAGGGTCAGGAGACCCACAGGAGAGGGGCAGGCAGAGCTGTTTGGAGGGCTGTGAGAGGAGGCAGAGGTGCCCCCTGGCAGGCGTGATGCCCACCAAGCGGGACATGATCTGCTGCAGCGTCATGTTGCCAGGTTGATTGGTGACATGGCAGGGCAGGGGTGACCTGCCCCAGCTCAGAGCAGAGCTCGCTGGTTTTGCACCGCTCTCCACAGCCCTGTGGGTCTTCAGCCAGCGCTTCCCCATCCTCTCCCCTACTCGCCAGCAGCACAGATCCCTCCTGCCCTGTGCTGGTATCACAGACCCGGGCCCCAGCACCACATGCAGGCTCTGCATCATAGAGGGGACCACCCTTTCCCAAAATGCACACACAGTCCAGCAGCCCTTGTTAACAGGGTGCAATGTCCCCCATAAAGCAGAGGTGAGGTATGGGGGGAGAAGGATGGGCTGGTGGAGCAGAAACTGTAGCACTGCGCAGTGACCTGACCACCAGCCACCACGGCCGTGACCTGCTGCTCTCCCGCGTGGTGACAGACCCAGTGCCTTATTTAGGGTTACTGTAAACACTGCCCTGATGCCAGCCCCGTGGCTTGACCCCATGCCATGGGCTGGGCGGGAGCAGTGGAAGGGTGTTCAGCAGCCCTGGGTGACGCTGTCTGCTCTCTGCCGGAGCAGCTCATCCAGCGCTGGCAAGGCGAGGCTTTCCCGGGCAAAAAGCCTGATGCCCGTGCTGCAACAGGGCTTCTGGTGCCACCAGCTGCTGCCTTGATTTATGCCCCTGTGCTGAAAGCCCCATGGCTTCATCCTCTGCTACCTGCACTTGCTGGCAGTAGACGTGTCCCCGGTCCCAGAGCATATGGGGACTGCCCCTTGACCCAAACAGCAGAAGGAAAAAAAAAACTAAAAAGCTTGCAGTTTCTTAGCTTTTTCTCCAGATCTAGGGTGCTTCCAGTGCCATGGATTCCCCACAGTGAGCCGACAGGAATATTTCCAATACCTGGAGCTGGGACAAAACAGACCTCGTGTTCTGCGAGCTCCTGTGGCTCAGACCTACGGCCGCACGGCTGCAGCGAGACCAAGGGGGACTTGGGAGGCATCGCTCAGCAGGAGCAATGCACAGCCCAACGTGGCAGCTTCCTGATTTTCTGAGGCCAGAAAGCACTATCCAAAACAGCTTTCAAGAGCAGACAGGCCCACGTACTGGTGCTCGCAGGCTGGAGGATCCACACTGTGCCGATCCCCGTCGTCTCTGCATTGCTGCCCTCTGGCTGCCTCGGTGCATCTATGGTGAGTCTCTCCTCTGACCGTGGAGATGGGACCTGGCTCTTGCAAGATGCACCACAACTCAAGAACCTTTCTTTGGTCAATGTGTTTTAGTGTACCATCCGCCAGGCGTGGGTGCTGGCAGCCTAGTGCCCAACTACAGGATCGAGGACTTGAATTTAGACAATTTGTCTCATTTGCACATGCACTGTATCTCACGTGATCCTGGCTGCCTGGGTGCAGGCCCTGTCTATAGGACATGCCCTGCTGTGCTGAGACAGGATTGTCTCGGTGGGATTCAGGGTCAGGAGGCTGAACCTCTCTCCGTGCTCACAGGGCATCTTGCAGGATGCTGCGTAATACAGATAGGGCAGTGGATTCACATTTGCAGGGAGTAGCAAAGCTTTTCTGTGGGCTCTCCCACCTTGAGAAGACACTTCATAGAGTGCAGGAAAACAGCATGGAAAGCTCTGGAAAACATGGCTTTTATTAAAGGATCCGACAGGCCTCAGCTCTACAGTTTGCCCAAGAAAAGAGGAAGAGGCCACCGGGGTGAGTCACACGAGTGTCTGCATGGAGAAAAGATGCCTCCTGTCCACCAGTAGCAGCCGACATGCCAGCAGCTGGGAACTGGAGGAGCCAAGTTCTTGGGTCAGCTTCACCCTGTACCCCCGGTCTTTCAGACAACCCCAGCTCATCCCCGCCTCCAAGACTCGGCACAGAAGCTGCTGGCACGTCCTCCCTGACCCTGTGCCATGCAGCAGCAAAGCCCTTCGGCCCCAGGTGGCTGCATGCACAGGTCCGTCCTGTGCTGGGGCCAGATGGTACAGTCAGCATCACACTCACGGGCTGTTTTTAGCAAGGTTAGGAAACTTAGCCCCCGTTGGAGTGACAAACTCAGCATCTGTTTGACTTGCACCTATTTCTGCACCGGACGTTGGCTGAGAGTGGGCTATTTTTAACCATCCCTGGTTTACTATCTTCTTTCTAGCTGCTATCATGGGCTAGGAGAGGATCTGTGCCCTCTTCGTGAAAAACTCCCTGCCGATCCCAGACCAGATAAGCCTGCAGAAAGCCAGCGCCGCTTCCCCCGAGCCCAGCGGCGCGTGGGTGCAGGCTCTCTCGCAGCAAAAATGGAAGTGACTACTTTCTAACCGCTTCCTCTCTTTCTGGGTCTCTCTCTCCCTCCTGCCCCTCCTGACAAGTTCGTTTCCTGTTATTGATAACGGCCCCTGCACCCGGTGAGAGGTCACCACGCTCGGTGCCCCCACGAGAAAACAGCCCAGGGGCTGGAGACAGCGGGGCTGTGCAGAGCAAACCCAGCCGAGCTTTGCTGGGGCAGGCAGCAAGGCTCAGCCCGTTCCGCTGGGTGCCGAGGTCCCCACTGCTACAGGGCGCAGCGTGCCAAGGGACCCAGGACACGAACGACACCGTGGGTCTTCAGGATTTTCAGGCCTTTTTGTGCCTTTTTCATAGGGAGCTGCTTCGCTCTGTATGCTCTGGGCATGGAGAGGAGCTGGGGGGTTTCTTGTTCCTGGGAGCCTTTTTCCTGCCCACGCACCTCGCAGTGTTTTGCAAGCAGGCGCTGTGCTCCGGAGCCTCCTGAGAAGACACGTGTGTGTCTCTTGGCCTGGGGCAAGCCACTGTTTGCTGCCACCCTGCCAGGCTTCCTGTGCGAAGCCGGCAGCTAGCTCCCCAGGGTAAACTGAGGCACGCACAGGTTTCCAGGCGGCCTTTCCAAAAGCACGGCACTCTCGGAGGCAGCCGGGGAAGTGCAGGACAAGCCCAAGCGACATGTGGATGAGCAAGATGTTGCCGCCGGTGCTGGGGCTATGTCCCCTCGTGGTGCAGCAGCGTGTCCTGCGTGACCATGGCTCTTGCTGTGCCTCAGTGGCTTCTCCTCCGGCATTTGTTGGCTAGAGAGTCAAAGTCTCAGCACCTTGGAGATCTGGCCCCACATGTTGGCTTAGATCCTCTCTACCCTCACCACTCAGCTTAAGAGCAGTCCTCCGTGCATGAAGCTAAAATGAATGGGGAGACCTTGTTCCCACATGAGGAGAGGAATAAACCATGCTGTCATAAGGCACCTTCATGCTCGGTGAACACCTTTCCCAGGGAGGCAGTTCCTTGTGCCCACACACCTCTCTTTAGTCCACAGCAGCACCAGCTCTGCATCCTCACTGGCCCCACACAGATGGGGCTGGTGGTTCACCTGCTTTGCCTCCGCCTTTCTGTTTGCAAAGTTGGAGGAAAGCTCAGCTTGTTTGCAGGAGATGTGGGAGAATATCTAGTTCCAGAAACCAAAAGTGGTTCTGCTCAGCAGTCATTCAAAGAAGAAGAAAAAAAACCCCAAACAACAGTCAAGCAAGAAATCCAGGTGATAATCCATCCTTTTGGTTCTCCCTGAGGAGAAGGTGGGGAGTGCAGGGGCTGGCAAGTTCAGTGGTGGATGCCTTGAAAAAATGAAACAGCAATTGCTTAATTGCTCCCTGCCAGAGCCGGGCAGCGGCAGGAGCAAATTCTGCGCAGACCGTCACTAGCAACGGGGAGGAAGGTCACACGTCTGCTCCTTCCAGCTCTCCCTCCCCAGGATCAGCTCCATCCCAGCGGGATACCCGAAGGTCTGGGCTCATGTGCCGTGCTGCTCTGCAGGCTCTGAGCTCCCCGCAGCCCCGCCAGCACGGGCTGAGCGTGGCAGACGTTTGCACGCCGCGGCACAGAGTGCCGGGGCTGTCCTTGGGAATGCGCTCACGCGGAGGGAGCTTGAGTAGCGAGAGACGTAGTTCTCCGGGAAAAGCAACCTGCAGAGGTGCTTCGCTCAGCTCCTGGGTCCTGGCTGTCCCCTGGCCAGTGGTGTGTTGCCCAGAGCCCCCCACTGCCGTGCCGTAACTGGGGTGTTTGCACCCCCAGCAGCTGGCTCTGCGGGATGCTCGGGCTAATTGCATAGTCCCTTTCATGCCTGCCGGGAGCTGATCGGCCGATTTTGACAGAGTCTGCTGAATCCCGAGGCAGCCACTTCACCTTCAAGCCCATGAGCGATGTTTCGGCAGCGAAGGAGATGGGCTAATTTCCAAAACCCTGCGGGACATCCTGAGCTCCCCGTCGTGTCAGCAGGAGCAAGACCAGCCTTTTCTGAGCGCTGGACCCAAAGCTGACGGAGGCCCAGCAAGACGAGGTCATGGCGCGGTAGGCAATCCTGGGGGGAGTGAGACCACGGGGCAGCATCTGCATTTTGGATGTTAGTTCGGTGCCTGCCTAGGCTCAGGTGACTTTGGGGCTACACTGCTGTTTAGAGAGGGTGAGGAGAGGTGCTGGGGTGCGTGGATCAGGGCAGGGCGGCTGGGAGAGGAGACTCGTGCTCGGGAGGCTGGAGGGCAGAAATGGGCATAAGAACTGGCTGAGCTTTAGTGGGGAGAACAACTCCCAGTCTGAAGCCGGGAGCTGCTCCATGCACCAAGGGAACTGACTATGAGGATATGGCCAGAGGATGCTCAGGGTGCAAGATGACCCCATGAAAGCAGAGTTCTATAATGCAAGTGAACAACCGGATTTATCCCCCACTCAGGGATAAATCCAGATCTCCCTCCCAGAAGCACCAGCTCTGTAGGGTTCCCATGTCCTGCTGGGCTTGCTGAAAATAAAACCACAGCCATACAGCCCCTTGAAAACCCCTGAGGCTCTGCCGCAAACCTCTCCAGTGCCTTTATGCCAACTCATGACACTAATGCACAGGTGTCCACAGGCAGGGGACACATGGAATGCCATGCCTGGCACATCTCTGGGCACCTGACGTTGGGCCAAGTTGGATGGCTAATAAGGTAACAGCTGGAACCCTTCCCTCTGCATCTGCCCCTCCATCACCAGTCCTCTGCTGTCCTGCCACCACTCTGGGCATCATCATTGCCCCCCAAAACACAAACGCCACACTCACCCACCCTGCTCGCCGTGTTGGGCACCGGGGATGCTGTGCAGACAGGATGCCTCCAGGGACAGGAGAAGGCTGGGGCTCCTGCAGCCAGGCAGGAGAGGGATGCGGCAGCAGGGGGGTTATTCCCCTGCTCCCCACATGGGCTGTGAGAGCACGAGGGTGAAGGCCACCCTTGAGGGGTCCAGGCACTGACACCCTGCTGTCACCAAGGTGAGAGCAGAGAGGAGTGCTGGGGACAAGGGACGTTCCTGTTCTGGGCCCTGATACCTCCTGCCCCACCAGGGGAGGGAGGGAAGATGGTGAGGGGTCCTATGGGACCCACCCCAGAGCCATTTTCTTCCTTGCTGCTTCCCCCCATCCCGTTTTGGGCTTTGCTCTCCAGGGACTGCTGGGTTCCTCTTTGCCTGTGGCAGAGCTTGCAATGGAAGCGGCTGCCTGGGAGTCCTGGTCCTGCCCTGACAGCAAACCGCCCCTGGGTGGAGGCCTGTCCCCAGCCTGGACACCCCCTTCCCTCGAAGCCAGGCCCTACTGCAGGTCCTTCATGGCCCCAGCAGCCCCTTCTCGTAGGACCTGGCAGCTGTCCCTCGCCCTGCATCCCAGGCCAGCCTGATGCATCCAGCGCAGAGCTGGTGGCACACGGGACGAGCATGGCTGAACAGCGATGCAGGGCCCTTTGCCTTGTGCCACCGGCCAGAGCAGCTCTTGGCTTTTTGCTCACTGTTGCACCCCTCTGCAGACCCAGCCTGCGTCCCTCAGGAGGAGCGGGGTGGCAGCACCGTCTTCCAAGCTGGGATGCAGAGGTGGCCAGAAGTAGTTGTGCACAAAAGCGGGTGCGTTTGCACCTCTGGGACTTCACTCCTCTGCCAGGTATTTGCATGTCCCTCGCCTGCACGGGTGGACGCTGGTATGTAAACAGGGATGTTCTCTCTGCAGGTGGGGGTGTGCATCCCTGCCGTGTGCTCCGGTAGGTGGGCACGTGCCATTCCCAGGTGGGCTGCAGCCACGCGGGTGGGCGCACCGAGGCGCGGGGCAGGAGAGGGGAAGGTTGCTGCAGGAGTGGCAGTGAAAGATGAAAAGTGTCCTCGGTGAAGCGGTGTGTTCCTGCTCCGTCTGCTCCTGGTCTCCCTCACGTCCAGTCTATCTCCACCAGAGACTCATGACTCATTCTCCACCGGCCTTTCGTGCTCTGGGTCTCCACTGGGCTGTGGCCTCCCATGCTCTGCCTCCCCCAAATGCACCTCTGTTGTCATGTCTCAGCCTCCTGGTGCTTCAGCAGAGGGGAGGAACAGGAGCTGTGCCGGCCAGGTAGAGGTACGCCGGGGTCCGTTCGTGCACCCTCAGATGCATGTAGGGGTCAGGAGGTCTCAGCAGCGTGGATTTTTCTTCCTCTTGGAGCCTGGGCCATGGCACCACATCCCTGCTTCCGTCCTGCCTTCCCTCCGTCCTGGATGAGTGCCCACAGCCAGGACAGTCCCTTCAGTCTCCATCAGTGCTTTCTGGATAAGCAAAAGCCAAAGGGCATCAGGTGTGGTTCCCAGGACTTCTGTCCTGGGTGTCCTTCTCAGTCCCAGTTGGCACATGTACACGTGTGGCTGGTTGAGCCAAACCAGTGGCATGGGGACATCCACTAGTGTCAGAGGCGAAGCGTTGCAGGGTTTTCTCGGGTACTTCCCTGAGTATGAGTACCTTGATATTGTGTTGCTTCAGAGACAGAGGATACGCTGCATCTCAGTACCTCAGTTTCCTCCTCATGCGTGGTGCATGGTCTCACTGAGGCACCAGAGTGACATAGGTCCCAGGGCAATCAAACAAGGTCATTTTCCAAAGGCAGCGCATCTGCACCCTTCACTGCAGCTTTCAGGAGGGTTTCATGACCAAGGCAGAACCTGGCAGGAGGAGGAAAGGGCTTACTGCTGAGGGGATCCCAAATCCTTTGAAATGGCCATCAAATCTCTTAAATCACACTGGGCCAGAGATCACTAAAATTGGCAGCACACAGGGAACTCTTGGCCTCCATAAAAGGTTTTTCCGCAACACTTTTGCAGCTTGACCTTGTTTCTTGGATAAAATCGTGTTTTGGTGAAAGGTTGCCATTCCCTTTGGGGAAAAAGGGCCAAAATCCAGCTCTCAAAGGCTGGTGCTGCCCTCCAGTTTCCTGCTCGCTGTGCTCCATGGAGAGGAACAGGACATGCCCTTCGTGCCTCTCAGGTACACCAAGGGCCTCTGGACAGCCCAGCTCTGGGCATTAGAGCCCTGTTTCTCTGCACCTTTGGGTGCTGCTAGGTTTTGGGGATGTTCCCTGGGCCCTACAAGGTCTGTCGGGGTCCAGCTGTCTCCGTCCTCTCCCATCACAGGTGCCCGGCAGTTGGGCAGGCTGGAGGTGAATGTGGGTCCACAGGTGTCAGCGACATGTGCCCAATGACTCATCTGTGCTGGTGGCTCTGTGGCATCTGCCCTGATGCCATGCTGAGTTTGTGCCTTGCTTGTCCCAGTTCCAGAGGAACAGGGCGGCAAGGAGGCAGCAGGTCTGTGCAGGGGTGGGCCAGCAAAAGGCAGGAAGGGTGGCCCCAGGGGGTTGCATCTTGGCTGCATCCTCAGGGACCCCTTGAGCTCAAAGCCACCCAGATGGAAGGGGTGCCCACCACACTAAGAGGACAGATACAGTGCCAGCCTCAGCCTTGCTGAGGAAGGAATCTTCCACATTGTCTGACAGGCTGATACTTCAGGGAACAACCCTCTTTGTTTACTCTGGTCCGTACTGAGGGCAAGTTTATGTGGCCACCTTGTTAAGTACTGCACTGCTGGTCATCTTAGGAAGACTTCTCAGTTAGAAGACGGAGGGTGGGAGGGAAGAGCAGTGCTGGGGCTTGTTTGTCCATGGTAGGGCTCTCTCTAGGCCCCTATGGCCACGTTCTTTCCCCACATAGGACAGGGAGCAACTCCTCAGTCTATCCTCAGGCCTGACATAGAGTCTAGTCCAAGTCTGCAGAAGGTGCTGGCACCCTGGGATCTGCTCATGACACACAGATGCTGGTGGCCCTTGTCTCCAGGAAAAGATTGCTCTGCTGCTGGCCAAGCCCAGCACTTTGCTCTGGAGCTTGAGCCCTCTGATGTCCCAGCTCTCGGATAAAAGTTGGCACTGATGGGGTCTCCCCATAGGCCACCAGTGAAGATGTTGTTTTCAGCATGATATTCTGGCACCCCCTTGCACACACGTTCCTGCAAACACACAGGCACGCACAGACATGCACCTCTCCAGCACGGTGACCAGCAGTGCTGGCACTGCGCATCCCAGGGATGGTCCGGTCACCGCAATGAGCTGGGCTGGAGGTGGCCTGGGGCAGGGTGCTCCTTGGGGCAGCAAGGAGAAGCCAGTGGGGTGGCCCAGGGGAGAAGGCATTTGGGACGTGGGGTCCATGGTGGCTGGCGGGGATGCAGCGGGAGCTGCTGCAGCATGGCGGGGTGGGGGCAGAAGAGGAAGGAAGCGTGCAGTGTCTCTGCGCAGAGCCCAGGCAATAACAAACAGGAAGAGCGGCAGGGCTGCGGCAGCGGGCATCAGGCATCAGGCATCGGCAGGAAGGATGTGCAGTGCCCAAGGGCAGACCTGTCCTACCAGAGCCAGACCCTCCAGGGACCTTCCTCCCCAAATACACCCCCTTCCCTGCTCTGCTAGGGAGGGGGAGCCCACGTGTCTTCCCTCGAGGTGCTCAGGGATGGTCCCGGGTGCAGAGGGGTGGTGGGTGGCACACACAGGGACATGCGTTAAAGGGATGGTGGGGTGGCACGAGGACTACACTGCACATGGTCAGGCATGGAGGGTGGGAGCTGCTGAGCCCTGACTCGCCCCACAGCGGGATGGGGAATGGCTGGTGCACAGCCCAGGCAAGGGGATACGGCCAGGGTGGCAGGGACGGGAGGACTCATCCTGGCTCCTTGTGAGGCAGGTGGGGTCTGGTGTCCCCAGAGCAGCACCACTGCACCATGTGAACCACCCAACCTCAACCCTCCTGCCAGTGGTCCCAGTCCCATGGCCAGGTCTCACCCATGCCTCCGTGCCCCATGGGCTGGCACCAGCACTGGCCATGGCCAGTCGCAGAGGGCACCGAGCACACCCCACTAGCCTTGCCAGAGATGCCCATGGAGGCACCCCAGGATTTTGGGGGAGGCAGGGCTGCTCCCGCAGGCGCAGGACAGGGGTTCGCTGGCAGGGAGCGGGGCTGGGGCTGCAGGCAGCCCAGCGGAGCCGAGCTGCAGCGATGTGGCCGGTATGTGTGTGGGCGGCAGGCAGGGTGGGGGAGAAGGAGGGAGAGGAAGCGGCAGAGGCAGCAGCTCCTTTGATAAGCAGCTTCCTGAACACTTTCAAACCGTGGTGTTAGACCGACACGCGTGGTGCCTGTGGGCCTGTGCCGGGACCGACGGACCCACACCGCGGGGCAGCAGGTAGGCAGCCACCCAGCCCGCTCGTGCCACCGGCTCAAGAGGGGACCCCCACCAGGCATTGCCAGGCCCCAGTGCCCATGAACAGTGGGCATATGGTCACTGCTGGGCAGCCCTGGAGAGGGCTGGGATGGTGGGCAGGGTGATGGGAATACTTTCCCTGCAAGTGCTGGCTCTTCCCAGGGCCCTCCTGCTTGCCAGGGGCTTGGCTGGGGCATCTCCCAGGTGTTTCCTGGCTGGTGTGTGAGGGACAGCTACTGGGGTTGGAGCCCACTGCTGTCCCTGCCCAGGATCTCCCCTGGTGCTGCAGCTCCTGGGGAGCACCTGCTCTTGCCCTGCTGGGCCGGGGGACACCCCAGCAGCGCAAGCCCCCCAAGGACGCTCTGCGTTGGGTATGAGGATGGTGTGTGCGGCAGCGCTGGTATTGCCACCCCCAGAAATGCCATTGGGCAGCAGGGCAATGGCTCTTGCCCCTGCCGTTTTCCCAAACGGTATGGCCACAGCATGGACCCAGTTCTCTGCAGGACCTGCCTGAGCCGATGCAGTACCTGGGATCCCACTTTTGGCCCACTGTGAGCTCTGACTCCACAGCATCCCCTGTCTCTTTGGGTCCATCTCCTCCTCATGGAGGGAGCTGGGGATGAGAAGGGGGGCCTCATGATTACAGGGTGCTGCCTGCACCATGAGAAGCTCTGCCCAGAGGTGAACCAGCATCACCTACATCTCCCCGTCCCTGCCAAGGGTTGTCCCAGGGCTGGTGGCAGTCGAGCCTTGGCACCCTCCTCCAGCTGAGCTACCCCATCGCCTCTTGCTTAGCCACCCAGATAAAGCAGTTTCCTCTTGACGGTTGCTGAGACTTGAGGGATGGAGGAGGCTGTCCCAGGGTCATCTCTCCCGCACCAGAGCCACGAGGTTGTTGAAGGTGCCTGGCCCCACGTCTCCCAACAGCAGGAGCTGGCCAGGCTCCTTGTGGTGCCTACAGCCCGTTCATTTCACCTGCCCAATGCTGCTGTGCTCATGCACGTCCCAACTCTCCCTCTTCCCTACCATGTCCCCAGGCCGAAGGAGGCATGCCAGGAAAGGGCTGGAACACATGGCAGTGTGTTCTTCCCAAGGAGGTGGAGAGCACCTTGGGCTCCCCCAAAATCAGACCATGCTCTGGCAGCACAGGGCTTAGGCATCCTCTGCTTGGTGCAAGCAGATGGCCATTGGTGCCATGCCCAGTGTTACCAGTGGGTGCCTGTGTGCGCTGCAGCGCTGCGGGCATGCTGGAGGGTGAACGTGCTGGGAGCTCTCCCACTGCCACCCACTTGGATGCAGGAGCTAGGGGCCCTGGTTCCAGGGCTGCTGAGGACCTGAAACCCACCCCTTGCTTAGGGACCGTCTGTCAGGGGATCCACCCAGCCTCATGGTACCTCTCAGATCTGCCTTGTCTTTTCCAGCTGCTTCTCCTCCGATGGCTCCTTGATTGCCCAGAAGCTGAGGGCCCCCCGTGTCCACTCCCCGTGCTTCAGGACGAGGGCTTCGTGGCTGCCGCAGCATGGTACAAGCCTGCTTGGTGTGCTCCAGAGCTCATAACGGCAGCCTGACAGCCCAGGCAGCCGGGGCAGACATGGACAAGACGGACAAGCCCAGTCCCTCTGACAAGAAGCACGTGCGTCTTCAGGAGAGGTGAGCGTAGCTGGATGGTGCCTGCAGCCCAAATCCTGTGCTGTCCATCTCAGCCCACACGGCGGGTACCCAAGGCACTGCTCATCCCCAGGCCTTGGGCTCCCCCAAACTTCCTTCCCCCAGCCCAGCCCTGCCAGCCCACTGTCTGCCGACTTTTGCAGATGCCAGGTCTGAGCGTGGAGGCAGCCCTGACCCCCTCCCCAACCCAGCCCAGGCCAAATCTAGACATTGTCCTTTGGGGGCTTTCCAGCAAAAAGGCCAGTTAGTTCCTTGTTCCTGCACCCACCCAGTCTTCTGAGGTCTCCACCTGGCCCCTTTTTTCATCCTACGTTATTCCCTGCCTGGCTTTTGCTCTGTGTGGGGTGGTTTTACCTGATGATGTGGTAGGACGGGCTGCCCTCCTGTCCCGAGATGGCAGAGGATCAGCCAAGGACTCCTTTGCCTCGCAGAAGGGGCTCCAACGTGTCACTGATGCTGGACATGAGCTCGCTGGGGAGCGTGGAGCCCATCCAGCCCGTCTGTACGCCTCGGGACATCACACTGAAGTTCCTGAAGACGTCCAGCCACGTGCTGAGGAGAGAGGAGCTCCAGCAACGCGCCCAGAGCCTGACACAGCTCCAGGAAGAGTTTTCGGTGTGATGCTTCCCTCCCCTCTCCCTCCTCACACGAGGGATGGCAGGGCTGGTGGTGGGGGGGACTGGCAGGGATGAACATCTTCAGGGGAGGCTTTGAGTCCAGCTGTGCCACACAGCAGCCATGGTAGGGAAGGTGATGTGGGCAAAGAGGGGTGAGGGGTGCCCTGCGTATCCCCTGGCTGCCCACTCCCTGGTGCACACACGTCCCCCTTGTGTCCCTGGAAATCCTGTCCCTGCCCTCCCATGCCAAGCTCTTCTCCCAAGGTGGCCTCTCTGGAAGGTGTTCCACCACATCTGGGGTAAAGAGAGGGCTCACGCCAGGAGCTGACATCTCAGGTGATGCTATTAGATCCCTGGGTCAGCCTCTCATTGCCTGGGGCACCAGCTCTGCCACAACCAGGGGACACAAGCAGCAGCAATGAGGTGTTCCTCACAGTTATTCTCTCCTCCTGCAGAAAATCCCACCCAACTTTGTCAGTCCAGAGGAGCTGGAGATCCCTGGACGTGCCTCCAAGGACAGATACAAAACCATCCTCCCCAGTATGTGCCACTGCATCCCTTTGCCTCACATTTGCTCAGGTGCCACGTGCAGGGGAAGGGGTGGGGGTGCGTGGGGGTGCATGGGAGAGGGGTGACTCGGAGCAGCCCTGCCACTGGAGTGGGCACTCCTGGGTGATCTTGGTGTTCCTGCTGTGCTTGTTGCTGCTCCCCATGTTGCAGGAGCTGGGTGCTGTGTTGCAGGGGTGCACGCTGTGTTATGGGGTGTTATAGGGAGCTGCTTCTTGGGGTGTATCCCCAGGGTGTGCAGTGCATGACAGCCCAGCCTGGGTTGCTCCTTGCCACCACGGGGGCCTTACATGTCCCAGGGGCATGTCACCGGGGGTATAAAGGCTGAGAACATTACAGAACTCGTTTGGGCTCATCAGGCACTGTGGGAAGGCCCTGGGTGTCATTGCCTGGTGGGCGAGTTACCCCCCATGCTCCCTGTGGCACAGGCAGGTTTGGGCATGGCTGGCTGTATCCTGCCACAGCAGTGAGGGTGAAATGGGGCAAGAAGGGGCACGAGGGAGGGTGCAGACAGCTCTGAGCATGGCATGGAGCTGGGAGGATGGGCAGGGTCAGGCTCTGAAAGACTGTCCCTGGGGTAATGCCTGCCATGTATTTCAGATCCTGAGAGCCGAGTCTGTCTCAGGAGGGCAGGGAACCAGGAGGAAGACAGCTACATAAATGCCAACTACATCACGGTGAGTGTCCTGCCTGGTTGGAGAGCAGGTGGTCTCCCAGGTCCTGCAGCCCATGGCTCACAGGGCATCTGGCTGCAAACTCTGCAAGTGCCATGCTGGGACCCACATGCGGGGGTACTGACTGTCACCCACTGTCCTGTGGCTGCCTTGGGGTAGCAGTCTGAACTTGCCACCCCTTTCTGAGCTGGAGAGATGCGGCTCCATCCATGCAGGACAGACGCACTGTCCTTTTGGTGGGGAAGTCTCATGAGGTGGCCGCTCTCGGGTCCCATTGCTTGGGGGAGTTGAGCACCCGTATGGGTTCCCTTGCACTGGCTTCTCCATCTCTTCCTCATGCTAGTCCATGGTCTGGCAAGGCCACAGGAGGCAAGCCGTGTCAACAGAGCATCGCAGCCCAGTGCTGTTCAACCCTTAGACATCCAGGAATTTCCTCTCTGCTCAGGGGGTTTGTTGCAATTTCCCAAGAAGAAAGCTAACGAAGGGGAGGGCACGACTTACCTTTGACACCTGATGGGGTCCCTTTCCACAGACTGAGAAACCCCCAGACCCAAGGGGGTTACTTCAGGCAGCCCGAGTTATGATAATCATTCTGCTGTGCAAATGACCCCTTCCAGGCTGCAGTCTCACTTGTTGTGCTGAACCATACGTCAGCCTAAACCAGGCTCTTGTGTCAGCCAGGGAGCAGCTTTGCCTGGCTGATAACCTTCTTTCTGAGCAATTCATCTCGTTTCAGCATCCTTCCCCTTGGGACAGGCCAGGGGCGCTGGGAAGCAGAGGTGGGTCCGCAGCCACTCTGGGTGTGTGGCAGCGAGGAGAGCATGGGAATGTGGGAGTCAGAAAAGCAGCCCACCAAAGTGCCCCCTGGCAGGATGGACAGACCCCTGGAAGGTGGTCTGGGGGTGCAGGTTGGAGCTGGAGGGCATTTAATAGCATTTCTTTTCCAATGGCGCTCATGGGTGTGATCCAACAAGACAGCAGCAGTGTGAGCTGCCAGCATCCCGCGGTGAGGGTCAAAGTCTGACTTTGGATGTAGGAGCACCACACCTAAAACTGTTGGGAGGCTTGCTGGACCAAATGAGGGTTTGAACATGACTACTTTTAGAGTAGTCTTCCTGAAGCAGCCTGGCGGCATGCAGTTTCACATCGGGTGACACCGTCACCCTGTCCACGTGCATCAGGGTGTACATGAGCACGTGGCACCCTCTCTGTCTCCCGCGAGTGCTAACAAAAATGCACAAACACTGCCCGTCCCTGTCTCACACACATGTGCACATATATGTGCACACATGTGCCCACACGTCCCTGCGCGGAGCTGGTATTTCCTGACCCCCTTCCTTCCACTTACCTCTCCAAGAGAGACACGGTGCAGGAATTTGTGGGCACATCAGCAAATTAGCAACCCAGCCTGCTTCTGGCATGCTTGGAAGGCACAGTGAGTCTGGGAGAGCTCTGCAGGTATTTGATCACAACAACCCCCACCTGGGATTCGATGTTTTTCCTGCTGACTGTATCCCATTAAATGTTTTTGAGCACGAGGAGTAGTTGGGGGGAAATTCCCAGTGTTGACACCGCCAGGTCTTACTGCAAGTCTCCTTCTGAATGGAAAACTGTGTTTCCTAAGAAAAAAAAAAATCTTGAGGCATGAGAAAAGTGCTATACAAAATGTTCCTGCTGGGCCACTGCAACTTCTTGTGGGACCAAGCCATTAACAGGATTGCTGGAAAGACCTGGATGAAATCACAGGGGTTTGGGTGCATTTTTAACTGAGATCTCTTTTGACAAAGCCATAAAGCTCTCCCTGGAGTGCTGTGGGCTCTGTGGGTGCCTCCCCCAGTATCCCCCGGGCATCCTCAGCTGGGTCCCTCACTCCTCCCTGTGTTGCCAAATTGCATTTCCAGCTGGGAGCTGGAATAAGGTGTTACTGACCCTAGGAGAAGGCTTTCCCACGCCTCTGCCTGAGCCTGCCCTCCAGCTCCTGCCTGCTGCTGTGGCACATTCTCCCCTCTGCTGGGCCAGCAGCGCTGCCCGTGAGGCCGTGGTGTGAAGCCAGAGCTGAGCAGGACTCAGAACACCTCCAAGCTTTTCTATTTCTTTGGCAATTTTATAGTGGAGGCAGAGGATGCCTGGAGCTGTGAAACAGAGCCTGGGGCAGAGGCAGGGCAGGGCCCAGTACCGACCACCCCTCCAGGTGTTCCCAGACCCAGCCTTCCCACTGCTGCGCGGTGCCACGTCCCCTCCTGAGCGTGGCAGGGAGGCAGGACTGGTGGGACCCAGCTGGGACCATCCCAGCTCCCAGCCAGAGCAGGGCTTGACGACTTCTGCTTGTCCTTGGGCAAATGCCTCCGGTGAGAAGCGCTCTCCCTGCGTGAGGTTTGGCTCGCCAAGGCATCCATCACGCTGGCTATCGTCACATCAGTAACCTGGGGATGCTTGCAAGGAGCTTGGATACACACGGCTTGCTGCATGGGCTTGCTCCTGGCTTGTGGGACCAGGAGGATGGAGAGGATGTCTGGTAGTTCCTGGTCAGGTCTATAAAAGCATTTCAAGGACAGGTTTAGTAGGAAATAGTTGAACAGGTTGCCCAGAGAGGTGGTAGATGCCCCATCCGTGGAAACATTCAAGGTCTGCTTGGATGAGGCTCTGAGCAACCTGCTGTAGTTGAAGATGTCCCTGCTCATTGCAGGGGGGTTGGACTAGATGGCCTTTTAAGGTCCCTTCCCACCCAAACTATTCTATGATTCTATGATTCTAGATAGCCTGTGTGGTTCAGTCTCTCACCTGTAGAGGAAGACAAGCACCACAAGAGCTGGGGTGGCCTGGAGACAGGCTCCCCTCACACATCAGGGTCCCCCCCAGCATCACTGATGACCATGTGCTTGGCAGGGCTACGCAGGGCGGCCCCGGGAGTACATTGCCACCCAGGGACCCATGCTGAACACTGTGACCGACTTCTGGGAGATGGTGTGGCAGGAGGAGGCGCCCCTCATCATCATGATAACCAAGCTCCAGGAGCGCAAAGAGGTACCATTGTTCCTCCCCAGACCCAGCACACCCAGCAAAGGGTGGACTGGGGTAATAACATCAGCAAAGGGTTATGAGAGACCAAACGTGGGGTCTGAGCACCCGCTTGCTTTCTCTGATTTGCTCTCAGAGGGTACCTACCCCTGATCGAACGCACTCAGAGGAGGACAACCCCTCTCTCTCTCAAGGATGCAGCCTTGGCCCCATCCTGCAAAGCCTCTCCTCCTCACGTGGCCTCTCGTGCTCTGGGCACGCTTTGCCAGCTGGATAATAGGATAAAGAGATTAGGGCAACTCCTGGGAGAGGGAGCAGAGGCAGCGGTCAGCAGTGTCCTCCAGCTCCGAGCAGCTCTCCTCCTGGGACGGCAGCTCTCAGCCGGTGGATCCAGGCTGGGACAGGAGCCAACAGCGCTGTGCCCTGCATGGCGGCTGCCCTGTGCCTTGGCTGGCATCCCTGTCTCCACATTCATGGAGCACCAGCCTGGGGGAACTAACCTCCTCTCTCCTTCCTGGCCATGTCCTTCCTCCCTTCTCTCCCCGGCTGGCACAGCATCCCTGTGCCCTCCACCAGCCAGGCTGGGTCCTCCTGGGTCCGGCAGGACATGGACTGGCCCAGGCACAGCTCCTGTGGGGCTTGGGGACTCCCTGGGGTCTGAAAGCCATATGACCGGGCATGGGAAAGGGTTCAGGGAAAGCAGACATGGAGAGAAGAATCTATCCCATCCTTAGCCTGTGTTCTGTGTCATTCCACGTCTACATTCCCCGCTCCCCACACCTCCCCAGGTGATGCCCCTTCCCAAGAGCACTGAGCAAAGCACAGCTCAAACATCCAGTGGGTGCCTCGAGCATCTCCGCAGCCACAACCCCTGCCTTGTTCTTTCAGAAATGTGTCCACTACTGGCCTGAGAAGGAGGGCACCTACGGCCCCTTCACCATCTGTGTGCAGGGCGTGAGCGAGTGCGTGGAGTACGTGGTCCGGGATCTCTCCATCCAGGTGGGTTCGAGCTCCACCCTGGGGTCAGAGGGGGAGCTCAGCAGTGCCCGGCAGTGCCCCCAACACCCTTGGGCTCTCTAGTGAGATGGCAACGCTGTGTGACAAGAGAGCAGGGGGTTCATGGCTTGGAGAGCTGGGTCTGATGAGCCCCCTGCCAGAGGAGGGGTCTGCAGAGCTCCTGCCTGCCCCAGAAGGCTGAGAGGGTGCAGGACCCAGCCCTGGAGGGGAGAGGAGAGGGGGTCATCTTGGGAGAGCTTCTTTATTAGCTCTTTGCTGTTTGCACTGTGCCATTGGGCTCTGCCCCATGGGCTCTCCGTAGTCACCCTGGGCTGAAGCTAGCCAAAAGGATCTTGCTGGCTTTGCCTGAACTGTGGGGACAGTATTGGGACACTCTGTATATGTTCCCATCTTCTGGGATGGAATACGTCCCAGTGTTCCTGGCCCAGGGATCTCTCCTGGGTGTCTGGCAGAGGCTCAAAGAGTAGTTCGGGAGAAGAGTAGATGAGATGGTCACAGGGCTCTTGCTTGAGCTGGACTCCATGCCTTCATTTGGCCCAGCCCAATGAGTCTGTGCTCCCACATCCTAATTTCTCTGTCTTCTGTGCTGGAAAAGCTTGAAGGTGAATGCCGCCAGGTCAAACACATCCTCTTCCCTTCCTGGCCGGACCAGCAGACACCCGAGTCAGCCAAGCCCCTGCTGCACTTGGTGTCCAAGGTGGAAGAGACTCTGCAGGCGGCAGCCAGCCCAGGGCCCATTGTTGTGCACTGCAGGTAAGAGCTTTGCCCTCACCCGAGACCCTGTGTGTCCCTCACCTTGGGGTCAGCCTGCAAATGCCGGAGGGGAAAATCCCACATGCGAATGCTCATGAGCTGCTCCTGCTGCGGCACAGGAATCCCAGGGCACAGCATCCCCATAGCAGAGTTATTCAACCAGTAACTCCCATCCTGGCATGAGGATGGTGGCATTAGCATGGTGCAGTGCCCCATAAAGAAATCTCGTTTGCATCTGGGTCTGCGGACGGCAAGGTGGGAGCAGGAGAGCTCTGCAGGGTTGGGACCCAGCCACCAGAGCCATGGCAGATCCTCGGCTCAGGCTCCTGCTTCCTCTGCCACTGAGCATGGCCTGCGGCTCGGCTGTGAAGCTGTTTTCCAGGGCAGCTCTCCCAGAGGAGGTGGCCTCTGTCTATTTTCTCTCCCTGCTAAGTGAATTTAGGGACAGCGGAGCAGAGCACCCTGTCGTCCCTATGCAACACACGTGGCCTACGATGCCACAGGCTGGCCCGCCCCAGGGCAAACCGCAGGGAAGGGGGATGCGGAGACCCCTCCACCACACAGGGACAGGGCGGGCACAGGCTGGGTTTGTGCTTCCAGAGCGACCTCAGCCGTGCCGTGCAACCTGGCAAGACCCCCTTGCCGTGGCAGAATGACGCCAGCCCACGTCTTCTGGTGCCTGGCTGAGGAAGTTGGTCTGGCAGCTGGGACCGGGACCCCAGCATCCCTCTAGGAAGAAATGGCGGCAAACCAAACTGGGACCATGTCCAGCTCGGACAGATTAAGGTCCAGGCAATGGATGTTGGTGACGTTCAGCACAGCTGTGTCTGTCCCGCAGTGCAGGCATCGGCCGGACGGGCTGCTTTATCGCTACCAGGATGGGGTGCCAGCAGCTGAAGGACAAGGGGGAAGTGGATATCCTGGGAATTGTCTGCCGACTCCGCATAGACCGGTGGGTGCTCAGAGCAGGCTGCTCCTTGGAGGGTCCTGCTGGCTGCCGAGCCTGGGAAGAAGGGATGCGGGAGGGACGTGGGGATGGGCATCGTGAGGGGGCATGGGGACAATTTCTGATGGAAACCAGAAAGGTTGCTGAAACATGTAGATGTGGTGACAGCAAATGATTGCCCAGTGCTGGGCTGGTTTTGCTGTCAGGGCTATTGTAGCTTTGGGCACCTGAGGACATGACGGAGAGGATAGCGGCTCTGAACCTGACAGCCTGTCTTCTCCTTCCAGCTCAGCCACTAAATTCAGAAACACTCAATTTTGCCACTTTTCAAGGAGAAGTACCAGTAAAAATTAGAGGCAAATCAGTTGCTAATCTGCATTTTGAACAGCCCAGCAATGCTTCTGAGCCCAAATACTCTTTGGGCATCTCTGGCGCCTGTTTCAGGTGTACCTGGATGTGGCAGGTGAAGCAGGAATATTTTTGCCCTGGGAGCAGGGAGCTGGGGACGGGGCTGTGGGCTTCGGCGAGGTGTCAGCGAGACCTGCCTTTCCCTTGCAGAGGCGGGATGATCCAGACAAGCGAGCAGTACCAGTTCCTCCATCACACACTAGCTCTCTACGCTTCCCAGCTGCCGGAGGTGGGAGGCCACTAGGGCAGGGCTCCCACCGGGTTGCTGGCTCCCTGCTCTGACCTCTCCTGCACCAGCCATGGGGACATCTCTGCCAAAACCCCTCCTGCTGCCGCCGGGCCACAGAGCAGCAGCACAAGCATCCCAGGATAAGCACAGCTGAGCAAATCCATGGGGATTGTGGCCTTGCGACCCTGGGGATGAGCAGGGTTTGGTGGGCTCACCGGAGGGATCCAGCGGGTGCTTGAGGTGGCCGCTGCTGCTGGGCTCGAGGCAGATTTCACCCCAGGAAAGAAGCTTTGGCTTTCGAAACGTGCAACGTTTTATCCTGAACCAGAAGGGCAAGCTGTGCCAAGGAACCGAAGCTGGGTGAGCGCCGGGAGCACGGTTTGCCTTTTCGCTGCACAGAAATGTTTACCCCGTTAGACGTGGAGCTGGTACAATCACCCTGCAAATAAACAGAGCCTGTCTCCTGATTTCCTATCATCTGTGGGCAGAGGCTGCGCTGCATGCGGGGCTGGGCTTGCTTCCAACACGTGCCGCGATGCTGTTCTTGCTAAAGATACACCTTGACGATTTAGTACAACGGGTGCACAGTTGATCGCCTTCATTACGTAGCTTGCTTTCCCCTCCACCTTCAGCCACCACCTTCTCAACAGCCTTAAAGTAGGGGAGATTCCTAAGTGTGACTGCAGTTTTTGTAAGCAACGTGTTCCCTTTTGTTACATGAAGGCGGGGGGGGTTGCATTCTTGGATTTTTGCTGAAATCAGAAGAAGATAATATTTGGGGGTTTTTGTTGGTGTTTTTTTTTTTTTTCACTGATAAATTCAGGGGAAAAAAAAGGAAGAAGAGTGAGAAACATTTTAGCACAAAGCATGGAGATGGAAATAGTCTGTAAAATATTTTAAAGCTATTCAAAGCTGACTTTCTGTTGCGCAGCCTGTTGGGCAGTGAGGACCGATAAGGAGCTGGGGGCTGCCTAGCCTGCGCCTGCCCGTGCCCACAGGCCCTGACGTGGCCCACTTGGTAGATGACATCCAGGGAAAAAAGTGTCAATCCTCTTGCTGAGAGAGTCTGAGATTGCCTCGGCTCCCAGGGCATCCCCAGATCAGGGCTGTGCGCATGGACTCCCCCTCCATTGCTCTGAGGTTCCCCAAAATGCAGTTGAATGGCTGCCCAATGGTTTTCCCCTAGTGCCCATTGTTCGGGCTCTGCGGCTCTCTTGGGAGGAGAAAAGATGGAATAAAAAGAGAAGTTTCATCCTTAACTCTGCAGTTGTCCTGACTTGTCATCCATCCATCAGTCCAGGACGGGGGTGTCTTCAGGCCTGTGCTGTCCCCTTCTGCAGCATCCCAATCCTCGCTGCTCCTCTCCTTGCTCCGCTCCTGCCCCTCTCCATTTACTCGCTATAAAAGCAGTAAGTGAGCAAGTGAAGCAGCCTTGTCCAGGGATGGGCAGTGAGCCGAAGTCAGCTGCTGCTCCCTAATCTCACTGGGCATAAGCAGCAAAGCCGGTGGCAGACCAGGTATGTCCCACTGTGTGAAAATACCCAATATTACAGAAACTATCATGGATTGCTGAGCTCTGGTAGCCCTTATTAGTGGTTTTCAATGTATTTGCAGACTCTCCACGTAGAGTACTTGCCAGGGCACTTCCAATAGCATGACAAAGCCATGTTGAACCATCTGCTCACTGCAAGGAGAAAATCCTTTCAGAGAAACATCTCAGAGACTGGATGGAAGAGCGGTAGACAGTGAGAGACCCTCTGGTAGCACAGCCCCCTCCCACAACACCAGGAACAAACCCACTCCCTGGTCCTGCAGCAGGAAAACCTCCAGATTTGAAGAAATGTCCTTCCACCTACAGCATCTGGATTGCCTCAGTAACCTCCCTGCACCAGCTGCCAGGTCAACCCTTCCTTGTGCCACAGGCTCTTGAAGAGACCGCAGAGCCTCCACAAGCCCCTTGAAGGTCAAAGCATGTCTCAGGACTTTGCCTTCCCACTTAATGTCACCTTTGATGGTGTCTCTGAAGGCACCAATGGAAGTTTTGAGCTCAGCTTAAACAGACTTTATTCCTTATTCCTTATTCCTGACTTTATTCAGCTGGCCCATGGCATCCTCCTTTCCAAATCTGTCCTCCCCACATTGCCATCAGGCAGGGGAACTTGAAGAGCCTGCAGGCTGCACCAAGGCACGGTCTTGCCCTGTGCTCCCTGGACAGCAGGACATGCACCATTTTTCTCAGGTATTTGGTTTATTGTCAAGAGGAGAGTTGTTAGGGCAGGCTTGCAGTGAGAGCTGCATTGAGAGTCTTCCAAGGCATGCAGGAGCAGTGCTGGGACCGGCGGCCAGGCAGGGGCTGTTGTTGTCCAGTCTCAGATCCCCCATCGGGTGCTGGGAGTCTTGCAGTTCAGCTGACTGATGCAGATTATGATCAGTTCAGCAGTTTTCCTGTCTTTCAATCTCAATTTCTACCAGCTCTATCTGTTCAAGACACTTATCAGGCCATTACCACTGCTCTATCCAAGTATCTCTCCATCCTGCCTGTACGTATTTCCCAAGCACTCCTCGGGGCTTTGCTGGGCTATTGCCTTCGGTATTGCAAAACCCCATCCCAGGGCTCACCCCACACCAGGGGTGAAGCAGGGTGTTTGAGCTGATCTGGCTGTGTCGGGCTTATACCTATGTCCCGGGAAACTGCTTCACCCTACCCATAAAGACCATGGGGTGCCCAGCAGGCAAAAGAAAGGAATCACTCAAAAATCTCATGCGTTCCTGTGCTCTGGGTTGAGATTAAGCCCCTGATCTTGGCCAGGGGTCTCAGCAGGGCCAAGATTGCTCCTGTTCCTCATTCCCCTCCCTTAAAACCCTGGCATGGACCCAGCTGCCTTTTTCCTTCTCGTGGCATTTCTGTGCTTTGCTGGATGTGCAACCCAGGCAACGGGGCAGGGAGCTGGTACTGGGGGCCCTGGGCTGCAGAATCCTGTGAACGATGTCCCTGGCAGGCCAGGTCCTGCCCAGGGTTCAGAAAAAGTCCTTTCTCCACGTGACTGCAATTTTGGCCTGAGGCTTTCCCAGGATGGTAATTCATTTCCTACCCTTGCGACAAGTCACCAGCCTGGAGGTTGCCTAGGATGGGAGAAAAAATATGGTGGCCACACGGTGCACATCACCATAGTGGCACATGCAGGCATTGCTGGTGGCAAGGAGACCCAAGGTGCTCCAAATTCACTGTGGCTGATGGAGACCACCAACACATTGCATGGTGTCCCCACTGAACACAGCACAGCACTGCAGGCTGCAGCAGGGCATCGCTTCGGCCAGTTTCTTGGAAGAGCAGGGCCTCAGGGTAGGATGTGCCAAAATCCAGCGTTTTGGGTATTCAGTAACAGCTCTCCACTCAGGCAAGAAACGTAACCACAGATGAGTCTCCAACAGCATCCTCGCGGACTCCAAGTAATCAATGACCAAGCCATCACCCAGAAAGGAGAAATTTCAAGGCATGCTTTTACATTGCAAGGGCAGCACTGGGGTCCCAGGAGCTCGCGGAGGCTCCGTGAGAGCACCGGCAGCAGGTGGGACCCCACAGAGGATGAGGTCCACCCAGTAGCACCTCACCCAGCACCAGAGGGACAAGTTGACCTGGCGGCTGGGAGCATCAGGGACACTGTGGGGGACAGGAGCGACATCTGTTCATGCCGGTCTTTGGAAACTCAGCGGTTAAACCGCGACACAGGGGAACACGGAGAATAAGCCATCCATCACCCCACATTAACCAGGAGCCCAGCCCTGACAGTTCAGTTTCTTTAAGGAACTTGGTTGAGCAACCACATCAAAACCTTACGGGAATTTCAAATATGCTCTTGTCTGGAGAGGTCCTGGAGCGGTGCTGGTGTTGTCCCTGGCTCTTGCCCAAGATGCTCTGCCCAGTCCCACACTCCTGGCATGGAGACCACGGGGTGACCCAACGGGCGACAGTGCCGCAGAGGTGCAGCTATGGGGACCGGATCCGGCTCGTGCATCCCTGTGCGTGTGGCCATGGCTCCTCTGCAGGGAGCAGAGCTTGGGACCCCCTGGGTCAAACCAGTGGGAAACAGCCAGACATCTCCAAACCTGCCAGGGCTGGTGTGAGACCCTTCCCTTGCTGGGGATAAGGGAAATGGGGATGGGCAGAGGGGGGCCAGTACATGAAAAGGATCTTTTTCACTCATTTGCTCATGTCTCTCCCAGCGTGGGGGTGGACTCACCCAGCTCCCGTCTCTGCTGCGAGGGGGGTGTTTTGTCTGAGCACTGGACGGCCAGTTTCTCTGGCAGGGACTGCAGGAACACAAGTGCTATCAGGAGGCCATCTCTGCTAACAACTGGAGTGCCACAGGCGTTTTGGGTGGGAAGCCCCATACTGGTGTAGGGACATTACCTGGGCTGGAATCTGTTAAAAAAAAAAAAAAAAACCACCAAAAAAAACCCAAACCAAACCCAAAAAACCACCTTCAGGCAGAAATTACACACAAGAACTGGGGGGAACGATGAATTTTTCACTGGTATGAGGAGGAGCCACAATGGAGTAATTGCAGAAAGCAACGCTATTCCGGCTTCCTTAGGCCTCCCTCCGAGAGCACGGGGCTCTTCAGCCCGCTGCAGCATCCCTGAAAACAAAATGGTTTCCATCTCCGGCAGGAACCAGTGACAGGAAGGCAGCGACTTACGGCACGTGATGGAAACTCCTTCCCACCATTAATTGTCACAGGCTCTGCGACACTCACTGGGAGGCAGATCCAACCCCAGCTCAATTTCTCTATTTTCCGTGCGCACGCGTTTGTCTCGGGCAGCCCCAGCAGCGAGCTGGGGAGCATCAGCAACCTCCTCTGCGTGTGGGCTCTTCACCCCCGGTTACAAGGGAATTGCAAACACCCCCGTGCATCAACCCGCACTTTGGGACTTGCTCAAATCCAGCCTGGATGTCTCCCAGCCTCGTCGGCGATGCACAGCCGGCCAGCGCGGCCGGCAGCGGGCTGCCCTGCGCGCTCAGCGTCGGCGTGGAAGGGCAAAGCAGAGCGAAAGCACGGCCAGGACAAGCACTTCGAGCGCGGGAGCAGCTTGGCATCCCCTTGCGACCCAGCAGAGCTTGGCTGGGTGAAAAGGAGGGGTTTTGATCTCTAACGGCTGGTGTCGCAGCAGGTTGTATAAACATCTCATAGAAACGATCCCGGAGACAGTCGCGCTTTTGGATTGCGTCTCGTTCTGCACGTGGAAAATCGCTCATCAGCTCTTGGGACGTTGCTCTGGGCTCCTGGCTCTGCACAGGTCTGGAGAAATCGAAGTGTAAAAAAGCGAAAGTGCGTGTAGCCCATTCCCTGGGGCAACTAAGGCCCGAGGGCGAAGTGCCAGGTCAAAGCCCAGCCTCCAGACCCCCAGAACCAGTGACTGTCCCATGACGTGGTCCCCTTCGTGCCCATGAGGTCCCCTCGCACCACGGTGCACCTCCCACGGGGCTGGACCTCCAGGTCATCCTCATCTCACCCCTTAGTGTCCTCTGAGTCTCAGGAGCTGGGGTCCCTGCTGGCACCTCACCCTCGCCACCACTGGTGTCACGCTGCCACGTTGTCCTTCGGGAGCATCTAGCACTTCCACGCGGCCATTTTCACCAGCCCTGAGGAGGGGACACCCGTGGCAGAGGGGTGGCTGTGCCACCCAAGCCACCTCCGTCCCTGGCCGGGCAGATTTTTTCCAGCCGCGGCCGTATCTCAAGCAGGTGATGAGGGGGACGGTGGCGTGGGCTGCAGCGGGGGGAGCAGCCCCGCAGGCTGGCCCAGCCCTGCTGCGGGTGCCGGGAGCCCTGCACCCCCCCCGGGTGCCTGGGGGAGCTGGGGTCCACGGGAGGAGACACGTAAGGGTGCAGGGTTGGGGGTCTGCCCAGCCGGCATGGCTGGAGGGGGCAGGTGCCGGCTGCGGCACAGGCTCTGTCCCAGGGTGCAGGACATGAGCCAGGCAGTGCAGGGTGCCAGGGACAGGGGGCACTGGGTGCAAAAGGAGACAGGGGTCGATGGGAGTCTGGGGTGTGCTGGGTGCAGGGGTATTG
>VYXH01009392.1:131111-233958 GCA_013397275.1 Burhinus bistriatus | reverse complement strand
AAAAAAAAAAAAAACTCAAAAAAAAAAAAACACACTAAAAAAAAAAAAAAAAAAAAGGCTGCTAGAACTGGTAGGAAATATTTAAAACAGAACTCATTGGAAAACAAACAATTTTCACAAGGTAAAATAAAGAGCATTTCTATCCCAATTCCTCTTTAAAATTTAAAAAGTGAGATGGCTAAAGTAAAAAATACAGACCAGTTAACATCATTTAAAGACAATCTTAAAAAAAAAATTACATATAACTGCAATGACATCAAACTCTTCCAAAATTCCCCTGAAGCATTCAATAGTACAGAACCTTTAAGCCAGCAAGGAAGCTCCTGGGGGAACAGACTTATAAACACAACACAAATGATGCAGTTACTTTAAAAATAGTCACCAAACAAAACAAAATCTTCATGCACCTGCCAAAGCCTAAAGTAGGAGCTGTTTACAAAGATAAGCTCCTACATCAGCACAGAATATATTTAAGAGGTGCTCTTCAATATACTACTTAGAGTTTAAAATGCTTAAAAGCAAATTGCTGAATTCCTCTTTACATACATGTTCCATAGTTTGCATCAAATCATGTTCTTGTTTTTTAAAAGAGAATATAATATATAAAAACTACATTTCTGCTTCAAACACTTTAACAGTGTTAACTTTCCCAGTCTTCACATGGGTAAAAGACAACCATCATTTGAGAAAGCAAGAGTGAAATCTCCAGAAGAGTACTTATTCCTACAGTCTCTACCTGAACCTTAAAAAGACAGCGGTGACTTGGCTAGAAGATTACCTTACCAGGTCATAGCAGTAGTATAGATGAGGTTGCAGAGGAAATCAGGTGTGGTCCCTAAGAAAAGAACAGACTGTTCTTCCATATTATAACTTTTCTGAAAAAATTAAATAGCATGAATTGCACAGATGCTCTCCTGCCTTACACACCAAACAGAATAAAGAGATATAAACTTAATTCAACAAGTGCTGAAATACTGACATTGATCCCAAGGTAATATTTTTACATGAGTCCCTTTATTACTTTGGTAAATTAAGTGTACTAGCCTTTGAGGCAATGAAGCTAAGAAAAGTAACATACAGAATCTAAGTCTACATTTATGCTAGGGTACATATACACAGCCTCTCACTACTGAAACTAGTTCTCTGAAGATGTTTGTTGTATATGAAATGTCATACTATGTTTCTTGGAAAGCTGACCAGACATTTGTAATTCTACAAGGCCTTATCAACACTGGCAGGCTAATCCTGGACAGTGCAAAACACAGCCATTCTGCTACCGTGATACATGTTTGCATTTCTGCTGTATCTCAGCCCCGAGTTTAAAGAATTGCAGAAAGCTTTTAATACTTGCAAAACATGCCACACTTTCCTCAAACTTAAAAGTGGTCCCTAAGTGGAACAATTAAATTTACATTAGCCTTAGCAATTCCACACTAGCCTATTAAGAAGATATTAATGAATATTTCTGCAAACTATCAGATCACTTCCAAACACTGGAAGAGGCTGCCCAAGTATCTTGTGGACTCTCCATCCTTGAAGGTATTTAAGACTCAACTGAACACAGTTCTGAGCAACCTCATCTAGTTGACCCTGCTTTGAGCAAGGGGGTCAGACTAGACAATCTCCAGAGGTCCTTTCCAACCTCACCTACACTGTGATTCAGTGAGCAAAAATTCAGCCCATGAGCAAGTTGCCTACTAAGTCTCTCCTGGAAACTGCTATCGAAACTTCAGTGACATCACAGCTTTCACAAAACCCCACTCCAACATACAGAAAAATAATAGAGGCTTTCAAAACAAATCTTATATACAGGTATAAGAAGAGCTGTCCTAAGTCAAACCAAAAGTCTACATATTCCAGTACTTTAACTCCGACAGCAATCATAAGAGGGCATTCCAAGAAAACAGGATAAGAAAAGGACAAGCTGTTTCCTCCAGCCTCCACCCGTTTCCATGTCAAAGATTTTCCTAGGTTATCATTTCTAAAGGTGGAGTTTCTGTGTATTTAGCAAGCTCAAATGGATCTCTCCTCCATGATTCTGTTCAGCCTCCTTCTGCACCCATAGCATGCTTTAGCAAAAAATGCACAAACATTTAGCAATATATAAAGCAGTCAAAGATACAAAGCTCTCTCTTTCAAGCAGAATTATTTCTTAAGCATATTCCATTGCTGCAGAGCAGGACCACTGTCTTTCAAGATTTTTCACCTAACTCAGCCATACTCCTTTTAAAGGCTTATAATTTACTGACTAGAACACACGTAAAACAAATGCTGTCCCCATTGCAAGAGAAATTACAATTTTATTGCAGCCTCTAATCACTAGTTCCAAAAACTTGAATCTGAGCAGTAGTATTGCAGTATAAATAAAAGGTTAGACCAGGACTCATGTGCTTGACATTCTAATTCCCAGCTGCACACCTGGCAAATCACTTTACTGGTCTGTGCTTCAGTGTATCCATCTGTAAAAGGTGAATAATACTGCTGATTTCCGTTGAAAAAAATTTGAGAGCTAATATGGAAAAGTAATATATGAGTAGGTGTCCTGGTTCCAGCAGGGACAAGGTTAATTTCCTGGCACGGGACACGGGTATTCTATACCATGTGATGCCATGCCCAGTCTTGGGGAGGAAGTGGTGGCTTGGGAGCGGGCTGGGGCTTCCTGGGGTCCGGTGAGTGAGCCGTGGTACAGTAACCGTGTTTGTACATTCCTCCATCAGCATTATTGTTGTTGTTTTCCTCTTTCCTTTGCTGTTCTGTCAAACTGCCTTTATCTCAACCCACCAGTTTTGCCTTTTTCTTCCGATTCTCCCCCACCGCCATGGGGGGTTGAGCGAGCGGCCGTGGGATTCTTTGTTGCCAGCTGAGGCCAAACCACGACAGTAGGGTACAGCTATCGTTGCTGTTCTTAGTTGATTTTGTACATGGACACCTTTGTTGAATCTGTTATTTGAGTGTGATTAACGAGATGGTTTCTTTTTTCTTCTATTATTGGCTAATATATATCTTTTCTACACTGTAACACAAAAGATCATTGGACTGAGGAAGCATGGATTGCCAGATGTATCTCTCTTGCAAGAGGAACAACTTAGTTGCCCAAAGTAGGAAAAAAGTTCTTTCAACAGCTGATCACAAAGTCAAATTCCTATATATTAAAAACACCAAGAGACATGAGTATTTTTCTCTCAATGATTTGTGTTTGTAGCCCTTAATCTGCGTATCAGGAAAATATTAATTTCTTATAGCAAGAACTTTCTAAGAAATGAACTGTATCCAAAGACATCTGCATGTTGTCTACTGGTGCAGACCTTATCAAGAAAGTTCAGTCAAGCAAGCACTGCCAAGTATATCTGTAGTATCTAAGGAATACGAAAGAAAATTGTCCAACTGTAACCATACATCATGCCTCTCTTAGAGAGTTTACTTCTCTCAGGTGTTCATTTTTTGAGTCTCCAAAACTTCCTGACAAAGCTTCCATGGAAACTTTGTCCTTGCAAGATAGTAAGAGCTTTCACGTTTGGAGAGATTCTGGCAAAATTTCTCTCTGAGAAGACAGACAAAAGAGTATGAAGAACATTAGTTCATTTGTGGTATCAGTATAGAATAGTGTGAAAAACAGGCTGACTTGGAAGATTTAAAGAAAAGAAAAAAAAAGAAAAAAGTCACTATGTAATAAAAGCAGACTTTGTTGCCTCTGAATCTCAAGGAATATCAAAACAGTAGATTTTTGCAATACAAAACCTACAGTTACTTTATTTTTTTTTCCTTTTAACGGGGCAAGAAAGGATCAAGCTTCACAAAGCTTTTAAAGCTATGAGACAAAGGAGCATTTTCCTGCTTAACACTTAACTCTTTACTCTTGAAGCCTCCACCAAAGAGGCTTTGGAACATCGACCTTCAGGCAAATCGACTCACTTTAGTTTAATACAGACCAGAGACAATGTCTTGAATTAGCAACTGAAATATCTTTCTTTTGGATAAGGATCTCTCTCATTGTGAATTCCAAAGAACAGAAGGTCATTATGCTGCACTATAAAGGCTGTGAAAAATACAAGACCCATCACAACATATTAAAAACTTAGCAACAGAAGTAATTTCATAATAGGGTAACAAGTAATTTCCATGTTAGTGTTAATAATGTAATTGATAACCTATTTGTGTTTCTCAGGTAACAGAAGGCACACAGAAGGGGGAATCTCAGCTATTAAAATACCCACATATGAATGATCTGTTTGGCTGAAATGCTTAGTGAATCTACCTAAAAAGCAAACGAGGCAGAAAAGCTACTTATGCAATACCAGACCACAGATTGAGGAAGACACACAAGGGAAATCTGGTGCAGAGAAAGGCATGCCCTTAATTGATCAGGACATATCGAGCACCCATGCAGAGATGACACAGCATTTAAACTAAGTAATAAAAGCAGATCATTGTTTGTTTCTGCTTCAGTGCTCTCTCCAAACTCCATACTTGGTGCCTGACATATGTTCTACTGTAAAATAATAGATGTGGGAGATGGAATTCCAAGAAAAAAGCTCTGTTCTTCAGACATTGCCCACCAGAACTCCCACTGAAATGGGATACAGCCCTATAACGACTTGTACCATAGATATAATCTGAGAGTCCTAATACATCAAACATATTTCACATACATTGATTTTACTTTCAAAATTGATTTAAATAAATGTTACAGTAAAAACAAATTAATTTGTCTGGGCTAGCAAAGAATGGCGAAAAATATACTTTTTCCAGGATTAAACTAATGCCTGTTCACTTTCTCTTTAATACTGTGAAAACACCTCAGAAGAATCACACTCCTTGAAACACTTCAAAAACAGATACAGCTGATATTTAACTTATTTATTCTTGAATAAATTCAAATGAAATGACTTTACAATGCATTTTTCATTAAGAAAAAGGTGACACACAGTTTTCAATTCTTTGCCCTCTGAAATTTTAATAGTTCTTCACCAACATGCCTCATTACTCCTAGTGTTTCGTACTAAGTTGATCCAAACAAAACCAAAAAAAAAGGCACTACCGTTACCCCCAAAACAGATGTTCACTTCTATGGCAGACTGTTCTTTGGAATGCATTTTGCACATATGTAGTATTATTATAGGTGGGTGATCTCTGGATCAGGATGGAGACTTCCAGTACCAACTGCTTAGGAACAGCATACGCAGAAGTAGTGGTCTCGCATCTCCAAGAGAACAACAATGTAGAGAACTATGAATCATCATTGCAGTGATGGACTTCAAAGAAGGGAGGAGGATGGTCATGTGATAGAATGAACTTAATACATGAAAAAGTTATCAAGACATAAATAATTGATTCTTCTTTGTGAGCTAACATACTTCATCTATACTTGGTTTTCACATGTAAAGATTAATATTTAACGGCAGCTGGGTTAAGTTTGATGCTTTTTTTTTTATTTTTGCACATACTGGAGTCTATGCAAGACATCTAAGAATAGTGTACAAAACAGCAGAAAGCAAAGATCACATTTCTTAAGGATCATGCTTTGTGCGCTTTCCAGTTGTAGTTTTGCCAGATATTTTTAAGTTTGTCATTTTACTAAGAGATACAATAAAAGTTTAAAAGTTTCCTCCACCATCACTGCATCTCTAGAGTTGTGTACTGTGTAATATACAGACTACCACTTTTAATCCTCAAATAGCTATGTATTCTTAGCACTGCAGGGACACATATTTTTCAAGACAACATGCAATTATAACTCAAATAGTGAAAAAATATATTAAAAGTATTGTTTTAACCTTTTGATTTTCCTGTATTTATTTGATGAGGTGTGGTGTCATACAAATGACTGGAAGAAACAATATTAACCCATTTCAAAGAAATACCCAATACAACAACTTGGCCAACTTAAGCCCATTCCTTTTAATAAGTATCAAAATTTTTTGCGTCTAATTTTACTAGTATATTAACTCAGGGCAGAGATCGTATCTTCAGTCCTCTCACGTAGACATCCATGAAATCATGCAAAAATGACAACCCAACGAAGACAGCACTTAAAAGTTCTTTTCTGTGCATTTTCATTTAGACAGAATATTCTCACCTCTATTTCATCCCATTTCAGATCTACAACTTTCTGTCCCGCTTTTGGCTGCCACGTAGGTAACGTCACGGTTGCTTTTGAATGAGGAAGAACAATGTCAGGTTCCAAGGTGGATGAGACCGGTCTGCTCTGTCTTGATGACGTCAACTCTGTCCATTCAGAGACTGGAACGCTGTGAAGTGAGTGTTCACAGTTTGTTCCCTCATAGCCTTCGTTACAGAGACAGAGGTAGCCACCACCGCTAGTGCTGCAGTTACCATGGTGACAGGGGTTGCTGGCACAAGGATCTGAAACAAACTGGGAAAAACAGATCATATAAGTCAATTTCTGCATATAAAGTATCTATTTCTGAGCTTTACAAAGACCATAAAACAGGATTCTTTTCCCCTACTGTATTTCTCTCTAAACGTATTTATGAACCAAGCTCATCTTTGATGTCTCTTCAAGGAAGTAAATTCAAAGGATTAAAGAATATAGATTAATCTATATTAACCACTTTTCTCAGACCATTTAATGCTAATTCACTGCTGATACATTCAAGCAAAGCAATAAATATAAAGTATGAACATGGCCACCATTCATAGTCAAGAATTTTCAAAAACAGTCTTAAAAGAGTAACCTATCCAGGGAAAACAACAAACATCTACAAATTTAACACAGTAACGGGAAAAGGACCAGGGCACAGAATTCATACAGGTCACCAGGTGACAAAGTAGCTGTGTGCTGGCAGAGTTAACTACATCACACAATCCTAGGCGTGGACACAACTTCCATTGCAAAACAGCTGGGCCTTTTGCCCCCACTTTGTTTAGTGGGGTCCTGTCTTCCCTCAAACCAAGACAAGTGGACAGCAGTTTCAGAATGTGATTCATTCTGGTGCTGAGAACAGCAGTTAGAAATTTGGGGCAAAAATCTGCTTATTTTTAAAACAGCATTTGTAATAGTATAGGACAAGGCTGAGCTCAATGATGTAGGAAAAATCCTGTCATATGCTTGCCTGAATTTCTGGCTTAAATTTGTCTACAGGTAGTTTATACTCAGTTTCTTATGTTATCATTGACTTCCAGGTTAAATGTCTTTTCCCTCTTCTATGTTGTTTACAGCCATAATGTATTTATAGAATACATCTACGAACTCTTCTCAAGTTTCAGCTCATACACTAAATAAGCCATGCTTGCTCAGTCTCCTTCTGGAGGACAAGCCCTCGTTCACCTGCTCATTTTTGCCCCTCAGACTCCAAAGTTTAGCATTGCCTTTTGCAAATGCATCAATACTTTTGTTTGTCCTGGAAATAGCTTCCTTGATACTACTTAAGAAATATTTGCCTTAGTCAGAGCTAAATCACACTGCTGACTCACGATCATCATTTGACCAACTCAGACAGCTGGGCAGTTCCCTCAGTTTGTCTTCACATCGAAGTGATAATCCATCATTGGAAACAGACTTTTTCTCAGTCTTTAAATGCAAATTTCACCCAAGTGCTCCAGCCCTAAAGATTAGCCAGTTCTTCCCTGTACAGTATTCTGGTCCTTCCCTGCATAAGCAATGCTTATTATATTTCTCAATATAGCACTACAGTTATTTATTATTAAACATTAGCTTCAATTATCATAAGAGTTACATAAGCTTTGTATATCATTAATGTCATAAAAACAAGCATCGGGTCTACACTAGGAATTTTACCTTTCCATCAGTTCAAAGGCCTGGTGTCAGGGACACCGAATCCTAATGTTACACTTTCTTATATAAAACAATACTCTTATTTACCTCAGCTAGAATTCTTTCTTTGGCTGGAATTTTTGTATAGCCCAACCTCTGTAACATTTTGGGACAGAAAACAGAGGAAACATTACTATGAAAGTTAACTTTGGAGACAGTTAATGATCAATGTCAGATTTTGTACTGACTGATGCAGAAGAGTTAGAGGCCATGGAAGGCAGTCTACTCATGGTCTAATCATTTATCTTGTGGCTCCGTTACAGCTCTGAATGTTATTTGCTTTGTATGGGGACACATCTCATACATACCAGGTGATACATTAGACATCAAGGTCAAGCCCTGACTCTTCTTCATGTTTAAAACTCAACTATATAGCAAGTTTATATACTCTTAATCTACAAAGTATCAAGGAAGTATGGATTTTTATGATCAGGTGGGCTTATCTCCCTAAAGTCTCTTTCTCCTGCAAATCAACAGAATATATAAGTTGTCAAAGAACAATTTCTAGATGGCTTCTCTGCAAAATAAAATTTAAGTGACAGAAAAGAAAAGAAAAATTTCCAGGAAGGAACAAAACCTAGTTCTGCTATATAATTTGTCACTTACATTTTAAGCTTGCTCCCACTGCCAAGCAGCAAAGATTTTCACAGAAATTTCCTTTTGCTTTAAGAGTGTTGAAGATAAAAATTGTTGAAGTGTAAACAGAGCCCAGTTCAAAAATTGTTCGCAACAGTTTTTTCATGTTCTAGTTGCTTGGATTAGATCTGAGTTTGAGACATGAAGCTATCCTATTGTTGGTAAGCTCTTTACTCATTCTTTCACAATTAATCTAAATTCACATTAGCCCATTTTTGATTAATAAATCAGCATTTATTCTATTCTGAGTAAATTTAATTGTTCTTGTCACACCTAAAATGTTAAGGTTATTATTTGCAAACCTTGTAACAAGAAAGAAAAAGTAACATTTCCAAACAATCACAAAGAGCACTTTTTCCCTTTAATGAATACATCTACTCACTTTACAAGCAAAATAATAAAAAAAGTGCTTTGTGATATGTGTTATTTGCTGTAAACTGTTTTGAGCTTGTTGGACTGGAAACATGTGCTTCACGAGAAGCACTGCTTACTGCCGCCCATGCCACGCACTGAAGAACACCTTGTGCCTTATGAATTGCCACTAACCTTCCACACACAGCAGAAGTGAAAATAATTAAGACTGTTTGGTTTAGATGAAGAATAAAAAAAAAAAAAGAGGAGTGTAGATGTAGAACTTCAGCCATGCGCTTTCTCAGAACTGAGTTTTATTAAGTACTTCAGAGGATTTTAACTTACTCCCTTTCCTTAGTTACTAAGAATTCCAAAGCTCATTTTTCTTTCAGTAAACCTATCAAAACAAATCAATTGCCTTTGTGCACATAATTTTTCTGTTGAACTAAAAAAAGTTCATTCTGATTAGCAGTTAAAAAGAGAGAAGGACATAAAATTGATTCATTTGCATTGGTTGTGATGTTTCTGTGGTTCCTCTAGTCCTCTCCAAAGTGGCAGCAATAGTTAGCAAGGGCTCTGAGAAACAACTTGACACAGTGAACAGCATGGCTACATCAGAATTAAAAGGTAGCAAAATTTCAAGGCTTAACATTCAACAAACTTTTGAAGCTCACAGAAAAAAAATAAACTATATCCTTGGTCTCATAACTGAGACCTGAACATAACTATATTATGAGTACACAACTGAAACGGCCCTTTTTTAGCCATTCCTTGTGAAGTTCACAGTATTTTAAAATACTGTTGCACAGAGAAAAGGAAGAAGCGAGCGATATGTAGCCCAGAATTAAATAAGAACACAATACAATCAACAGAATATAAACAATAGAATTGCAATAATCTTGATTAAGAAAGTATATTTAGTATCTAGGTCTCTTGTTTTCACCCCCATTTCTCCATTTAATAGTCTGTTTGTTTTAATAATACACTCAGTGACTAAGTAGGCACAGTCAGCAGTTGCAGCTGACAAAGCTGAGCTAAAAATCGTAAAATGTATTTGCATGTAATTATTATTTCATATATCTGGACAGCATTAATTTTTGGAGTATTTTTCCAATAGAATCCTAAGACAGATGCATACCAAGGTGCCTTTCATATTGTAGTTAATTTTCCAAACGCAGACTGAACAGCACAAATATGGTGCAAACACTAGGCTTGTTTAAGAATCACAGTCACAAACATGGATTTTTTGCCAGCCAGTCCAATTGTTTCCTAAGGTTTCAGTTTAAGAGAAAACACTGCAAGAGGTAAATCTGCAAGATCTTTCTGCCGGTACTCTTTGTGGTGACGCCAATTTGTCATTTAATGCTCATTCAGCATCTCTTCAGAATGGTTCTACTTGTTTTACCTGGAAACAGTCAGAAAAGATCCTCCAGAGAGCTTCAAAAAATAGAATGATAATCCTAAAGAGAAGGCTATAGATAAGTTCCTAAACACTATGCAAAACATGTCTTCCACCTGCAACTCTCCTCTTAGATGTATTAGTACAAAACTAACTTTTGGCTCAGATTTTTATTGCTATTGCCTACAATCACAGATAGCATTATACTAGCTTGCAACATCGGTAAAATATGGAAAAAATAGAGTAAATCCAGGCCTCAGATTATGAATTCAGTAGATTGTTTAAATCCATCCTGCATAGTGAATGTCAACCTGTTAACAAAGCCAAGCTGCCACAACAATGTCAAAGGCTGATATTTTACATGGGTCCAGTAGCATTCACAACCTCCAAAACAGGCTTCAGCTATCAAAAGCCAATGGAGTCCAAAAGTTTTGAACTCTTCAATGGCTTCCTGAGAGAATTTTTCCAGTTACAGGATGAAACATTGTTGTTTTCAAATATGTAAAGTGTCTTTAGCTGCTTGGGATTTAGGTAGCTAGTTTCGTCGTGTCTTCTGGCAAAAACAGAAGTTTAAATCAGTAAAAGAAACTGGCTTTGCACCTACATTGCTGAAGAAATTCCCCAACACAAAAGCAAACAACTGTTGTCCAGGAAGAGATCTTGGGAAGATCCACCACATATCACCAGCAGAGAAAAAGGATCAGACACACCAATTTCAAACTATGCACTGTACATTAAAAATTATCAACTTCTGAATGCTTTAGAAAGAAAATAATTGAAACCTACAGTCTAAATATTATCAGTTTGTTTTTAATACAGTAAGTAGAAAAAAAAGTTTTTTCTTACAAGCACATCTGAAATGTTGTATTATCTTTGCATATGCATCAATTTTTGAAAAAGAGATGGAAACAGATTTAAATCTTTTACATAGCAATGGCAATAAAGATTATCTAGAAATGTAATCTCTTTGAAAGAATGGTTTAATTATGTTCAAACTATTATTTAAACTCAGCCTTGTTCAATCCTTCACACAGCGAAGACTTAAATCCCATTCTATCACACATTAAACATTAACAGGAACTAGGAAACAAAAGACAAGAAAACAGGATGAATTGAAATTGAAAAAAAACCCCAGATGTTCCAAAAAGTGTCCACAGAAAAAGCATTGAGATGAGTATATTAAACAAATACATTTTCTTCTATTCTGAGAAAAGACTGTCTTGTGACTCAGTGGGACTCAAGCAACATGTGTGGGTTCAATTTCTGGCTCTCCCAGAGACATCCTGTGTCACCCGAGAGCAGCCAGACTCTCTCTCTGCCTCTTTCCTATCTGTAAAATGGAGATCACATTTCCTTTCTCACACTGCCTGTGTTGTCTGGTTAGAAAGCAATTTTTTTGAGGATGGGAAGCACAGAGTCAGATGTAGATAGGACCTCTCAAGCAGCAGTAAAATACTAATAAATATAATAAAGAAATAAAACTCTATACAGCAAAGCTAACTCTGTAACCTGTGGCTATTGAGGTTTGTTTCTTTCTTATTCTTTCTTTTTCTCTTTCCCTTTTGTTTCTTTCTGTGGCCATCCAGGTTTCGTCTGAACATTTCTTGCTCGGATGAACAGAAGTATTCAGAGAAATACCCAGCAAAAATACTTTAAAGTTAAGAAAAATCCCTAAATTATATTTTCTTTTCTAATTAATCCATAAAAGACAGCAAAATCATATTGATATTGCACGTTTAGACACTATACTCTTCATCAAAACAAGTTCTGCTTGATAAATACATTAGTTTTCCAGCTGTGACCAAACAGAAATAAAAAGAATGGCTAATACACTGTGGTTATGAGAGTTAGGATGAATGAGATTTTTCGTCTCATGAGAATGTAAAAATGAACCAGTATCGGCACTGTGGTGCACAGAGGTATCTCCACCTTAAATGGCTGTTAGTGAAAAGCTGCCTGCAATTACTTTTGTGTACGAGTTTAAGGATGCTTTTGATAAGCAATTCTACCACATGTGGAGCACTAGTCCTATATCCTACTGAAATACTGCCTCGCAGGGTGCAGTGACCACCGGCACCTTCATCAGATACCAGCCAGTCCATACAGGAATCGGAACATCACAATTTGTCAGAAGAAAAAAAATGTGCCAGTATGATGCTATTTCATAATACGAAGTAGCCATATGCTATGAACTACATCAATTTGAGCCTTGGGTTTGAGGGACTTCAAATAACGGCCAGGCCACAAAGTAATAGCAAGTGCTTTATAGAGAGTCCTGGAAACCAGAGCAACCACGGCTTGCTTTCCTATCCCTCAAAACAATGTAAAGAGGACAGAACATTTATTTATTACAAAAAACATTAATATGGCAGCTACATCAGTTATTAGAAACTAACTACAAGCTGCAACACAGAATTGGAATTAATCAAGATTTAGAAGGCTAATGCCAAGAACTCTATCATGCTGAAACTACAATGTAAGCAACTTCCTTCTAGAGGTAAATATTTAGCTTTTTCCTTTAGCAATTCCACTCAATGCCCCAACCCATCACGAAAGGCATCAATAAATCTAATAAGTGCAACCTTTATCAGATAATTCAGAACAAGATTCTTTGAAACACTGTTAACCGTAAGCATTTTGGACTGCTTCCAAGCTGCCATTCTCATTCCATGAGTTTTGAATATTCAGAGTAATGAAACTGCCAGTGAATGTAATAAATGGATATAAAACATTTTCTTTACTTCAGTGAAGCAGCAAAAAAACGCCTAAAGAAATTGTCTGTTTAATTGAGAACCAAAGCATGGCTGCCCAAATCTATTTGAAAAACCAGCAAACATAACAAGGAAAATTTTAAAGAGCATGACAGGTTTTAAAAACAGAGCTCCAGCAAATGGCTAAGTTACCCTTGCATAATAAGTTACCGTGTATCAACTGCTTTGCTGTACCTATCCCCAGGCACTTTCTTACCTCGAGGCATACTGAAATAACTACAAAATACATTGAGATCACTTTCCCTGTCCCACGACAAAGGAAAATATCTACTTCACACTAACCACAGAGTACTGCTAGATGTGAGCATGTATATAAATAATTATTGAGAGGCACCTTAGAGTTTTTCTCAGCTTTTCCCATCAGATTATTTGTAATACCTTTTTTGTATATTTTCATTTATCTTGTTGGGAAAGGTATTCAAATTGTTTGGTATTTGTCTAGATATAGTGGATTTAATATTACATTTCAGGTAGACAAACTAAGCCAACCTACTGTGGTTTTCAGCAACTCCCATGCTTAGCAAAGATGCTTTTTAAAAACAAAATTATCTCAGATTACCCATCCTGAAGATAGGTCAACTACTTATCAGAAAGGATGTAAGAAGTACCAACAGATCTGTGAAGATTAGCATTGAGGTTTTTACCTCAGTATCATCTCATTTGACTCTCACTAAGGGTTGGTTACCTGCAATATAGCTGTTAAATGGGACCCCAGTGGCAGTCTCATTACTGGTGGTAAAACTAGGGAGTAATTCTGAATATAAAGCATTAACTTTGTTACAATAACACAATACATTTGTTTGTTTAGATCTTATGCTATTACTTCATCATGAAAACATCACGCAGTGAAAGAATTATCAATAATGTATTCTTAATATAGCTTTCCCTTTTTAGAAGTGTTGTTTCTTAAGCAACAGTAGGGTGCACAACATATTAAATTAAGATATGTAACGATATGAAAATTCATAACATTATTTCCAGAATGAACTTTCTGCTAGTTTCAAATGCATTATTCACTTGTGAGAAGCTGAAATTAATATACTCCTTTATATTATTCTAGAACTCAGTAATTGACCTAAAAACAACACGTAGTATCCTATAAAAAATAAACAAGCAAGTGTTCCAACTTACATGCAGAAGATTTTAAAAGCTTTTTTAAACAAAAGATTAATTAATTGTATTGAATTTAAGTTTAAAGTTAAGCATATGGGTCACATTCTAATACAAGGCTAATGATATTACCTCAAAATCTTAAAGTTTGGCCGTGAATACTCTGAGTTACGATGAGCTCAGGACTAACCCAGGGAGGAATAGAGTTCAAATATCTTTAAGAAACAAAAATCCCAAACGATCTTCTACTGGGATTTTCAAAACTGACTAAAGAAATTACTTATCCTACTGAAAGTAAGAAGATCTTGAATTCCTGAATTTTTATGTTTTAAAAACAACAGCATGCTATAGCCTTTAATCAGGTATGCCAAGTTTTACATAATCTACGTGTCTGTCCATCCTTAGAAATTTTGACCCAATGAATAAACTAGATTTGGTAGTTTTCTAGAGATCTCAAAAATAATTAAGCTACTTCTACTTCCATCGCATGAACAAGCAACCAGATAGAGGATCAAGCCCGTGTAAGTGCTCTAACTGGCAAAAAGACCACAGCATAAGGTCACGCTATTATACAGCAAGCTAGGTACAAGATAGAGCACCCTTACAAAGTTCAACAACAGGAACAGCAATAGAGTTCTCATTTTCTTTAGCATCAACATCAATCAACTCAAGACACAGTCACATAAAACAAGACTTTGCTAGTCCAACTACTCGTTGCATTTCTTGATTTAGAAGTCTGAGGCTTCAGACATTTTCTAGATGAGATACAGCAAAATAGGCACACAGTTCTTGCAAGAACAAGAGGAGGACTGAATTAGCAGTGAGTTGTGCAGTAAAACTATACAGTTGAACCATCAACACCACATGAAATCCTGAAAAATTCAATAGATGTTACAACTGGCTAATCTCTAGCTTTTTGCCCACAAGAGGCTGTGAAAACAGGAAAGGATAATAAACACATCCGTAAGGTAGCAGGGAGATGTGATACAACTAGCAGTCTGCTGATGCCATGTGTTCCAAATCAAGTATGAAAAAGCAATTAAAATTTGAGGTGTTTGAAAAGAAGTAGTTATTATAATTTCAAGCCACAATACACCAGAAAGGACACATTTTGCTAGCTGAGACATTTGGCAATCAATAAAACAGAAAACGCTTATGCACCTGGTCAAATAGATGAGCATTATATAGGTCCTCCAGTACTTTCAGACAACCAGCATTAAAAACAATGTTACTGCACTCTGTGAGGTACTACTGACAACACAGGTATATGGTCTCCTGATTTTTTTCTTATTTCTCATGCTTAAACATCCTGCCAGATCAAAAGTTAAAACAGTGTCTAGTTGGAGAAATACTGAAAGAAAGATGAAAAAAATTGCAAACACATGAATGCATTCTCTCAGTACGCATTCTTTGTATTGCTGTGTTGGATTAAGTTACTCCCCATGATAGCTATTTTAAAAACTCTTTCCTCTGTATATTAATATATATTTGATTTTAATCGTTCAGGCTCAGGATTAGAATCCAAGACCCAGCTACATTTTTAATATAGTTATTGGGGGTTACATATCAAGTACTTAATATAATCAAGACACTGAGCAGAACTGACATCTGAAGAGAATCAGTGAAAAGGGATGCCAGGGTGAAGCTGTCTTCGGTTCACTGGTTGTTACAGCAGACGAGGACTCACAGTCTTCGTTCTTAGATTAGGAACCTAAACAGTTTTCTGGTCACAAGTAATTTTTGCTTTTAAGACAGAGTCAGAGGCAGTATGGAGAAGTCAGCATCTTTATCTCATAACAAAGAACCTGCTGGCACATAACAAGCGACGTCCAAAGAGTTTCAAATCAGCATCCAGTTCCTAATCCCTGAAGAACTTATCATTTTACTGCAAGAAATAATTGGATTAAATATTTGAACAGTGTTGGGAACAGAGATAAAAGCCCCAAATTTCTCTGCTCCTCCTTGCTTAAACACCACCACTCACTCACGTTGACAATCATTCCCATCGTCATACTCTCTGCCCCTGTGATTTTTGCTCTGTGAAAGCAGTTTAAACTACAACATTCTATCTCACATTTTATGACACATTAAGAGCGAACTCAACTACTTCATGGCAGGTAACACACAGTAACTTGTTAAGGTATGACAACAGCAGCATATGCCTGAACTTTGAGAATAAGCCAGATGCATAAAATAGGTCTTTATATACAGTGGTTAGAGGCAGTGCTCCTTTTAACCTCATCTGAAATAGCTGTTTTGCCCAGTCAGTGGAACAACCTTTTGGGGGCTATTTTTTAAAGCCAAATTTATCTTGTGGTCCCCAAGACCTTCTAAAATTCGTATTAAAATAAACCAGATGATCATTTTTCCCATGACATAGACAGTAACAGTTGTTCATGGTTTTATCTTTCTAGACTATGCCAATACAATTTTTCTAATGTCAGGTTTTGATTATTTTCTTGTAATTTCAGCTTCTCGATCACTCTCACTACTTCTAGTTACAGACTTTTCATTTTTTTAGTGCTGAGGACTGTGCCTTTCTGCTAGGACAATTCAAACAGGAAACTAAACCTCTAAAATCTCTAGGTCTGGGGAAGTAGAAACTTGGTGTTTAGCCCACCTCTCCAGGACAGTGGTACGCAATTTCAGGTCTCCTGCAGCAGCTTTCAGGGATCCTGTCATTTCAAATAGGAGAATTACTGTTCAGCGTGTTTATTATTTTTCTTCTCTCTGTCACGTCAGAGATAACAAGCAGAAAGTTGTTTGTTATAAGATGTTCTTACTGGCATCTCTAGGATGCCATGTATACTCATTGTTCAACATGATGAAAGATACATGCAGAAATGGTAAAATGAGTTGAGTTTTAGTTCACTAGCGCCCAGCAATAAACTCATCATCTATAATTCTGAATCTGCGCTAAAGATCATAGCTGTTACCAAATCCATTACAATATTAATGAACAGTTCCTGAAAGAAATGACAGGATTTGTCCCCCTCCTAGATGCAAGGGCACAAATGAAGGGGCCCTGTCCCTTTAGGGCACAAATTATTATAGTGGTTTTTTTGCTTAGGTCTCTCTTTCAGTTGATCTAAACACTGGAATCTACAAAATCAGATACAATACTTTAAAGCCCATTTTTCTAGCACTGTAGAAAGCAGGGCTGTGAACTAAACAAGCTTTCCTATGAATTTTATTTACGAGGTCATATATCAAATGACCTTGTACCTGTCATCAAACTACACTGTATACATGCTGTCATTTTGCTGTCCACTATAAACTTTAGAAACAAGCGTATTTTTTTAAGCAATGCCATTCTGCAATTTCTCTCACTCATACAAATTTCTCTTTTGATGGTTTACCCTCATGAATTAGTCTGTATCCAGACAAGTTGAAATTTATGTCACGGGTCATTCCCCATATGTTTTCACTTCTCCAAACCCTTTATTGCCCTCTTTGAATGATTTTGAATGACTGCTGTCTTAGTTAATAATCCCAATACTAATTTATGTCTATTGGCCCAGTCCCTTAATGTTTTGATGCTATGAATTAGATTTATCACTTTCTGAACTCAGCAATACTTCATGGCATCTAAAAAAATTCTATGGCAATAACTAAACTGTAGAACTTCTGTGCTGAATGAGGAAATACTCCTTTTGCCTGATTTAAATTTTCTGTTTGGTAGTTTTATGTCCCTACTCCTTATCCTGTGACGTTTAGCAAGTATGTTGCTCTCTTCTTCACATCGCTCATGATTTTAGAGACTTCTGTCACAACTGCATTTGGAAACTAGGTGAACAAGAGAAGTCCTAGATATTATGAAGTTGTTTCATATACTTTGTTGTCATTCACTGTCTCTTTTTGAGGTGAGGAGAGAGTACCAGAGATGTGGGTATACCTTGGATTTATATACTGGTATAGTGATATTACCTGCTTTTTTCTCTGGTTGTTTCATCATAGTAATCAAAATATTAAAACCAACTCGTACAAGGATCCTCATTTGTTTTGCCACTATATGTCATTTCCTATCTATATGACACATAACTCTTTTTCTACTCACTCTATTCAAGGACAAAATTGATTGCCTTTACTGGCTTAGACACAGATCCTCTGAGGTTCTGTACATCACCATTCGCCTGCACACATGTATGATACACGACGGCAATTACCCACACAAATCAGGAGAGTAAGGATTCGCAGATCTGATCACAATCATGCTGGGAAGCTTTGTATTGAACACAAAGACAATGGCATCGGAATTCTATTTCCTGCAGACAGCCCTAGCAGCCTTTTATTAATTAGAGTCCTGCATGCATGCTCGCATTTTTAATAGTTTCCTGTGTATTTTTTTTTTTCAAGATGCCATTAATTTTTACAACAAAACATTCATTTTTGATTGCAAACATCAGGGCTTTTGAAAGGTACTCTCCCATACTGATTTATGATATAATAGGTAGCAAGACACACAAGAGTGTCTGATAGCAGTCCAGAGGTAAGGAGAAGTGTTTATGAATATACTTTTCCTTCAGATTATCAGTTTTTAGGGACTGAAACACTTACCTCCTTTTGAAACAGCTACAAAAAGTCAAGGGAATATTTCCTGCTACTATAAAAGAATTCCAGGTTATTTCTGGGGTTATCACCCAGCATATTGTCTCTACATGCATTAGTGAGGCACTTGCATACTGTTGCTCATAATGCTTAGCTCCGATATAAGTGTGAGTCTCAATATTAAAAATGCTACTTTTTCTATTGTAACTGTATTGAAAGATAGTGATTTAGGAAACATTTGAACAGGCAGCTAAACACTGAGTCTACAAATAGCAAAACAGTAGAGTAGATTTTGCAAAATAGTATATCTCTGGGGGTCCATCCAACTCAACATTCAATTTGTACATGCATGTATTTACATCATGGGATGAGAAGGCATCTTTTGATAAATGTCAAATATTTTTTTTAAATTATTGAAAACTACACATAGAAGTCTTGTATCAATATTTTGTCCTTGACCTTCAGCAAATATGTTTATATTAAAACAAACTTAAAAAAAAAAAAAGAGAGGAAAAATAGGAAAACAAATGTAACATTTTTAAACCACTGCTATGGGCATGCCTTGCAGGAAGCTTCTATGATGGATAAAAAATGGTTTATTAAAACCCTGCTCTGCCATACCCTATGTAACTTATTGTGCCAGGTTACATGATATTTTAAGACACTACACAACTCCCATTCCCTCTGAGGACAGAAAGTACAATGGAGTAGGATAAGATTCTTAATGGTGTATTTGCAAAATGGTAAAACACAACATAACCTCATTGTGGTACAAATTTTGTCATTAGTCCCTGTTCCCTCACTGTTAGTTGGTTGAAAAATTCTTTTAATTAAGACACGTAGTTAAAAGGATAACAAAAATATGGACAAGAAAAAAAAAAGAAAATAATTTTCATTTTTCTTGCATCTGGTTTGCTTTCTTATGCTCAGGAAACCTTTCAGATTTACAGTGTCCCTTCAAGATTCCACTGAAAGTAAAAAAAATTTGAAAAACATGATGTGATTAGTCAATAATCCTGGCAAACCTTTTCCCATATACTTGCCTTTTGCCTAACAGAAATTCTTCTTGAATTCAAGATGCAATTAAAATATTTTTCTGTGAAAGAAGATTTTTTTTTTTAAATCTAAATAAAAAGTTCTTTGTCAAGTAATTTCTTATTTGATGTAGAAGGGGGACAACTCTAAAACAGGACAGGAAATAAATACTGGGGAAGAGAGTCTAGAGCAAGTACAAAAGAAGCTAAGAGAAGTTGACCAGGAAAGACAAAAAAACATATTTGAACAATGAAAGAGAAAGACATATTAATTATTCAGAACATCTAGTCACAGAATCAGTCTGATTTTCTAATATTAAAGACAATGAATCATGGGTTCAGAAGTCTTTTCTCTATTGCGACAAGACACTGAGTTACAGATGTAATAGAGGGAGTGATACGGCTAGTGTTACAGTTTTTAGCCCCCCAAAACAGATTTATATTGCAAGGATAGAAGAATACAACTATTTTACATAAGAATATGCAGACATTTAAAAAATGAGTCAGCAGTAAATACTTGCTAGACTTGGTACTGTATCGTTAACCTGAAATCTCCACCTACAGATGTGTTCTTGAAGCATTCAGCTGCAAAATACTCATACATTATCAATTGTTTACTTTAAAACAAAAAGCAAAGTAGCACAAGGACTACTTTCTGAAATATTAGTCTCAAGAGACAAAGAGGAAAATAGTTAAATTCTAAACCATTAAAGCAAAAAATGTTATTTATGCATGTATATCATATAAGATTTCCATTATTACTTTTACTTAAAAGATAAATTAGTAAGAGTAATACAAAAATCCATCTATTGCAGGCCACACAGTAGAAAGAATTTTTAGAACTATTGAGACCTATAGTTTGGAACAGAAACAATCTGATAATGATGTAGCCCCATCTCTCAACTGTTCTGGAAAAATCAGGCTGTTGCTCACCTTCCAAAAAGCTTTCTTGTGAAACTCTTCAGCATACCACTACTGTTTCTTGTTCAAATTTTCTGTAAGTTCTCTCTAAATATTAAAATATATTATAATTGCGGTACCATCATGGGACATCTTCTCCAGTTACATCTTTAAAGACTACAGATTTTTAGACCCTCCTATTTTTATCTTTTTTTATCCAATCAATGATTTAACATATGTTGGAACTGAGCCACTAATGAGCAATGGGCATTTATGTATATTTGCATCCTTAAGTAACGAGGGGTCAGTTGCAAAATCAAAATAAGACTCAGAATTAGAGAATAAATAAATATCCTAGAAAATACTGTCACCCTGCCTAACAGGTACTATGAATTAATCTGCCAACAACTCTGATATCCTCGATACAGTTCTGATTGGTTGTGATACAGTATCCCTCCTTTACAACCTTACAGTCTGCTTCGCTAGTTTACCAAATCCGACAATTTTCTCTCCCTGCTCAAATGATTTGCTGCTTAATTACAAGCTCATCTAGAAAGAACAATACCTCTTGGCAGTAACCAATTCATTATCCTAACATTCCTGTATTTGATTAGGAGAAACTCCAGGCAATTTTTGTTAATTGCTCCTGACATGCATCGCCTATGAATACCTCCTGGAATTCCAGGACGAAATGTAGGGTAAAAAAAAAGAAGGGGGGGAAGAAAAAAGAAAAAAAAAAAAAAAAAAAAACAAAAAAAAAAAAAAAAAACAAAAAAAAAAAAAAAAAACAAAAAAAAAAAAAAAAAACAAAAAAAACCCAACCAAACAAACAGAAGCAAAATACCATTTACGGTCTTCAAATCAAAAGAAAAAGACTACCACAACCAGACACATACTAAACCTCCATGGCCGTTGTCCTTAAAAGAAATAGGTCTGGATTTGTGAAATGATGTTTAAAGCCTCAGGGAGGGAGAGATACAAGAGTACATGAAAAGTTACTTCTATTCTTATGGTCTCCTCTGCCGAATCACTGACCTTCTGTGACAGCAACAACAAAAGAGAGTAAATGAAACATTAAATTCCCATTTAAATCAGATAAACCATTTTGCTCATTACTGCTTTCAGCAAGATTGAATTCTGCTTCAGTATTTGCTTTTTCCATATCAAATAGAACAAAGGGACAGATCACTAGAAAGCCTAAGACGATGCATGCAGTAAAATGTACTGTTTCAATTCAAAGTGTCAACACCTGCATAAATAATTAGCCAGAACAAATGTATTTAAAACACAGGTATACACAAAATACAATACTTAATTATACCTAAACCTGTCATTTCTCCAACACCTTCACTTTTATTTAATTGTTTTAATTTCAAAAAACAGCTCATCAGGAATGAACTAGTGCTCATGACAGTTTTACTGGAATTTAGTGGCTATATACAGCCAGGTTAAATGTCAGTTCTGTTCTGGCTAGTCACACTGGCCCTCAATAGATTCATAGAGTAAAGAGAAGCCTGCAAGCAGCAAGCCAGAAAAATTTTCAGGAATCTTTGTCTTCCCGGGCTTGTACATTAGCATTGAATCTGGAAAAAGTGAGAGACTGAAAAGGAAGAAAAAAAGCAGGTGGTTCTTGCACAAGCTTTGTCACATCGTTTTGCCACATCGCTTTGCAATATATTTCCAGTGTGATTTGTCACACTTCTGTTACTTTTCTATTAGCCTTTACTGGAAGAGACTGCATATTTTATGAAGACATTCAGGAATAATTTCTTGCACACAAAAATGGCAAGTAAGGACAAAATAATTAGCAATTTCATTTTAATTTATGAACTCAACAGGATTTGAATCTTGATAAAGCATGGAATCCTTCTCCTGAAAACATAAGAAGGAAAGGAACAACATTTAGACTGCCTGAATTATAACTTCCTCACATTGTGATTTGTAAAAAAAGAACTGAAATATTTACATATTTCCTAACTCCACAGAAACACATCATGCAAAATAATTATTTTAGTCTTATGCGGAACACAGCCAATGTTATTTATGTGCAAAATGCAACTAAAAAAAATTTGGCAATCTTAACTGAACAACTAACCACTGAAACCTCCTCCCTCATAAGCCAGTAGAATTACAGCAAGTAGTGCTGTAGGTGTGCCTACAACTCCTTGCTGTGGCATCTGCCACATAAAAAATAAAGCCATATTCCACCACAAATATGTACGGAGATCTACCAGGTAAATGTTTGGAAACTGGAAGACCAGTATTACAAGCAGATTGAAGCATGGCACTACCCCATCCTAAATTTCTTTAGGATACATTCCTTCTGTCCACACTTTGATTGCAAAGTCAGAAAAATAAAAGCAAAGCAAAGCAGTTTTTAGATGACAAACCATCTGGTAAAATGCCTAAAATAATTACTCTGTTTCCCTTAGAATAAATTTCCATATGTTGGTAACTAACCATATTTTCTTGTCCCATGATACAATCAGCTTGGAACTAAAAATGCATTCCAGAGTGCTGAAATTAGAATTATATTCACAATTTAGGATATACCCTACTGCAATTGTACTTGTTCTTTTATTTAATACAGGAAAAACTGCCTGCTGATTTACTATTGCTCTTCATCCCCAATTCTTATTAGATTTCAAATTGCAATAACCTTGCAAAACAAAGCACTTACTATCATACTGGGGTTGGATTAATTCTTTTTTTTTCTTTTTTTTAAATAAAAGCCATGACCTATTTAGCCTGCTGTGCTTATTATAGATATATTTCCAAAAATAGAATTATCTTTTTATCTCCATCCCAGTAGACATATTCTATATCTTCATCAGTCATCCTATGGCCAAGCTATATTACCCCAGATCAGCAAATCCAGTGCACTGAACACTTTTTTTACACTAGTCTTGGAACTCCCTGTTCTGCTTACAAAGAAGACTGCAGCCTTTTGTTCTTGTATTTTTTATTTATCATAAAGAGCTCTTTCAAGGTTGTGATGGAGGAAAAAAATGCATATTACTCCATATTACCCATAAATGAACTACACAATTTATCCTTTCTATGATTACTATTAGATGCACTTACTAGCTTGTCTGGATTTTCCAACTATATCAATCCCAGCAAAATGTATTAGTTTTATTTACAAACACCATCCCAACTACTATCAATTATTTTTATATTGAAGGAAAACTGAACTGAAGTTGCTAGGTTAATAAGTGTAAATCAATCAAGCCCAGAGACAGAATAAGCTATTCATTAACAAAGCAAGTAATAAGATACCTAATGATGTGACAAGACAGCAGAGTTTATAATCTTTAAGAAATATTGACACTCTCCAACTGAAGGAATGCATGACATCTACATTCTTAATATACAAGCATCTGCATAATTAGATGACAGAAATTCTCTTGATTTAGCATCGAAAGTCTTTTCTCCACAATTTTTTTTTAATAGAATAATAGGGTTTGGATGAAAACTTTAAAAAACTTTAATTAATTTATACATATACATGCATGAATGTTCCAAGAGTTGATTTGGTTAGATCGTCCAGCTCTCGTCATCCATTTTATTATTTTTAATATGGCAGTCTAAACACTTCTGACACAGATAAATCATTAGTACACACTCAGAAATGAACAGCAGTGTTTCAGAAGCATCAATACTACGACAAGTTACATCACATAGCAGATAGCAGTACAGAAATGATCTAACAATGCAAGCAATTCCCCCAAGGCTGAGGAAAAAACTCCTAGTAAATACATTTCACATTCTTTAAATATAGTAACAGTCTCCCAAAATTGATACGAAAAAGCCAAAGCACCTGGTAAATCTCAGAATCACAGAAATTTTGCATCTGGAATGTATCACTTTGCTCACTATTTAGCTAATGATACAGATTCTTTGATCCCTGAAGTGAAAAACTGAACCAAACAGGACATCATCCTTAATTTTTCTTACAATCGATATTTACCCACAGGCCAAAAGCCAAGCACCAAACAGTGTGCATGGGCATCATGAAATTGCATAAGGGATTGAAGAGTTAAGAGTAAACAAACTGAAAGATAACAGTTATGGTTGTTTTCAAAAAACATTTGAGAAGAAAAGCAAAATTTGAAAGAGAAACAGTCAAAATAAAAATTATTTGTATAAATACTAAATACATGAATAGCCTAGTTAGAAACAAAAAGATTGCACTTTCTACCAAATAAAATGTTCCATAGAACAGTTTGTTCAGTGTTTATTACTGTCACCTGCCTTAAAAACTGTAAGCATTTTCAAAAATGCATCAGAAACTTCCCTGGTTTTTATATATAACTTTTTGTTATTTCTTACAACAATGTATTTTAGAGTCTCAGAATCACCATTCTGATAATTTCCAAAATAATAACACAGTGGATAGCAAGTTTGGGATTGTTTTAGATTTGAGAAAAACAGCCTCTGTTTGACCCATGGTGCAATAGCCCTTCTACTTTTATATAACACAAAATAAAAGATCTTCTCTTTATATACATGGCATTCAAAAAAGATCCCCTCAACCTGAGACTGTTTAGAAATGGGCCACATTTCTATGGTTTAGAGTGTAGGTCCATCCTGTAAAAGCTCCCATAGACTTACAGTGGAAATATGCTGGTTTAGAACTGTTTAATCTGCTGGTTTAAAGTGTTTTAGAAATGTGCCTTTATCTTATGCAAGGGGTGGGGGGGGAAGAAGTGGTCAATCACATAAATGTCAGATATGGTCTCTCTACTGGACCAGGTTCAAAAGTAGTTGAGATGCCTCTGTCTTACAGCTGGCCTTTTACTGCATTTGCTCCGTTCATTGTTCCAGCATGTTTCTTCCCTTGTTGCATTCACCCACTCCTCCCCACCCAGATCAAATGGGAGAATGTCACTTGTCACTCCAGTACTTGTTTACTAAACAGGAATTTAATCCATTCACAATCCTTTGATATCAGCATAATACATTATAGTGTGTCTTGGTAATTAGAGAACGTGTAACTCTCAAGCAAAGGCTTCTGTAACTCATTCTTGAGTTCAGAAATCTTAATTTCAGACAGCTTCTACTGCAGCTCGCTATACAACTTTGGTCCTATTTTAGCCAAAGATAAAAACTGCCCACTCTCCTCCTCCACTACCATGCAAAGCTATATTCTTAAAGTATGTCTTAGCAGAAACATGTACCTTTCTACACACTTGCTATAACTCCACAACTAAATATTGACAAATTTTGATTGTATATAACAACATTTAGGCACAGTTTCATTTCACCATAATAATCCTTGAAACGTAAAGCTTATATTCATCATTTTTCTTTTAAAGAAAATGCAACTTAAATTTTCTCAGCATTTTCTTAGAGATAAAGATAGTAGTAAGTTCCACACTGGTTGAGAGAACTTTACACGTAAAACAAAAAAATGTTCAGTTACACTTTTTTGTCTATCTGTTCCCAAAATATATTCCTTTTCAAAATACTTTCAACTTAACTTTTTTTTTTTTTTTTGGTATTCGGAGCCCTTTTATCTTTCAAGACACAAAAAAGTATAGAAGATTTTTCATTTTTACTTCTTTACAAGTAAAAGTGGATTTACATTTTTCTCCACTTCCTCTGAAGATACAGTAAGTTTTTGAAGGATGAGCCAGAATAACTACAAGATTTCAAAAATGAACATTTCTCATTATCTACTGTGTTGGTAAGGTCTGAGACTGAAGACTAGAATCCCACTCATGTACCCTACATTAGTGTCCTGGTTTTCAGCATAACAGGTATTCTGGAATAGGTCTCTGCATCACCCGTTAACACTGTTTTATTTCAGACAGGTAATTATGTATCTATTTGAGTAGGCACTTAAACTAAGTTTACCAAAACCCAGGCAAGTGCCTTTCCTAACAACATACAGAGTTCTTCAGTCTCAGTTTCTCCAGCAGGATGTTTAATTTTTATTGCACTAGAAATGTTCCCACAGAAAGGACGCAGTCATACATAGCTTTGTAGGTTACCACACATCCTTAAATTACAGGTCTAAACAAAGCAGGGACTTGAGAGTGGGCCCCTGCATCCAACATTTATACCAAAACTTGATATTCATAATAGACATACGTCCCCATCATTTCCTTGTTGAAATCTTGTACTTTGTTCAGATCAGTTTGTTTTCAATGAATGAACACAAACATAAGTGTAAGTTTTATTCACACAGGCATGCACTTAGAAGAATTCCCCTCATTGTTGGGGTATCAACTAGTTATAATTTATACTTGACTAAGTTTCTGAACTACGTTCTAAATCTCTTTTTATATTTGTATAATGCTAAGTCATAGTTTAATACAAGCCTGACTTGGCCTTTTAGTGCTACTACCAATATTTATTTTACTGATGATCTGCTGAATTATATTTGGGTCCTCTGTTAAGTGGATCATCATAAGTCTGGAATTTCTCAAAGATCAAAGTAAACTGTACAAATTAATGATAGTAATCCACTTGGTATGCAAAAATCCATTGCTTCTCCAGAGAGATTTCATACATTGCAGGATATCCTTGGCTGCTAAATACTACATTTTAAGAAGATGCTTAAAATTAGGGGGAGGAGGAGAGTACCTTACCAATATGCAGTCTTCTGCATAGTGATTACCCCTGCAAAAATGTTAAAAACTCACTAACATTTGTTTTCACCTGGATTATATGAAAAAACCTGGCATGTACAGTGAATCTCTGCATTTTAAAGGACACTTATCTCTCTGGTGAAAGTGCTTGAATCTATGAACCTCACAAAATATCCTCCATCCAAAAATGAAAGGCCATAGACTATAATGTCTTAAATTATAATTGAGGCTTTGATAATCAAACTTCTGGACTAAAAGTTTTACCCAATTAACTCCCTGTTAAAAGTTATAGTTACTGGATTTTCACATTTTCTTTCCAATTGCTTCCTGTTATCTGACTTCTGTTCTTGGGTCCTTGTGGTGACCTATATAAAATGAAAAACTCTCATTATTAGAATTTTGCAGCACTCAGAACTGGCTGTAATTGATGAACTGAAGCCACAGCTGTAGCAAGAGCCTGTAGTTTTAAAGCCAAGCAGCAAAGTGTTCCTTTGAAAGAAGACAGAAATGGGCTGTCCTCACCAGGGCTTTGAAAGCAGGGGTTGGTAAAAATGTGAAGTTCTACTGTACAGAAATAAGGAGGATCTAGGAAAAAAAAAATCTCAAATTGATACTTTTATCCTCCTAACCTCTTCTGCCCATACAAATGTGGAAAAATCACTTAAAGTCCAGGCAGTCATTCAGGAGCACCATTCCTCACAGATTTCATGTGCTTACAAAGGGTAGGGGCAAGTAACTTCTGTTGACATTGTCTGTGAATACAGGAGGGGATATTTCGTACACCATATAAAAAATTAATGAGTAAGTCTAGTCATGGAAAATCCATGGAATTCATAGAACTCTAGAAAGGACATACACAGACATCATCCAAAAAACAGCTAACTAATGATCTTAGATTACTACTCCACATATCCTCTAACAAGATGTTATATTCTACTGGCCCAACGTTGATCAGCAGAACAAGGAAAGCACAATACAAAATATTTTCAGTCTGAGAGCACAGAAAATTTCAGCAAGACTGAAAATTGTGAGCATTACTTTCATCTTACTAACTGAATGAAAAGTGGGAGGGCAATAGTTCAGTCATCCTCCTGCATTCTCTTGAAATCTGGAGCGTCCTCGGGACCCGTGTTGTGCATAAACTACTTTCTTGGATGCATCTAACACGCTGATCTTCAAGTGCTTATGATACCACCACCACTCAGTCTTGGTTCCTACATTTTCTCTCCATCCTGACAGAACTTCAACATGAAGAGTTCTAAAATAGGCCACCCCAAAGATAATTTTCCTCCTTGTATAATTCAGTGAAGGAAACTTAAGAACTCCTGATGAATGCTCTCCAAACTTCTCATTTCTAAGCATATCTGAGGTAAAGAGAAAAGGATCTATACACATCTTCTTGTTCTTATTTCCAATTTTTTCTTTTAGCCCTATCTTGGTTTTAGGAATACTTAGCTTTAATTGTTTAATTGTTTTCTTCAAATTTGCAGTCCTAGGCTTTATACTTTTGTGTAAAAGACACTAAAAATCGCACTTCTCTGACAGCTCTAGGGTAAATGAAACAATGTTCCCTACACAGATTTCCTGGTACTTTTGTGTTAGGAGAGCAGTAACACAACTTTATCACAGAAACAGATATCACAGCTTTAAGAGGTCTGTTCATTTTCTCTTACAATTGACTTTTGCAGTTTCAAAGTCTGTGTACTCCCAGTACTGGCAATTCTAATGGACCTCCAGGGCTTTGATTAGTTAGAATAGTGACAAATTTGTCAGAATTTCCTAGATTACCTACCAATATTCTATGTGTCTACATTCATGAGCCTTCTTATTCATGCATGAATATTAATTGACTACACTTGACAACAAAATCTCCAACTACATGCCTTTCCTTTCAGAAGCCATCACAAAGCCCATCCATGTCAGAACAGTTATCAGTAAGTAAAGTGAAATAGTAGGATTTTTGTTATCTTAAATTGACTTAGGTAGAACTGTTAGCCCCATCTATAATCTATGCTTAATGGCCACATCTACAGATTATACAAGCATATGAAATGTGTATTTCATATCTTTTCCATTCTTTCTAAAAAATATCTAAGAAAATAACTGGGGTTAAAAGAAAAAAAAATACTTGAAGAGTATTTTAACGTGTTTGCTTTTTCAGAACAAAACAGTAGTGACAGCAACAACCTAAAAACATCAAACTTCAGCCAAAACAGGCATATGACACATATTTTGCTTCATAGCCTTATTCCATATAATACGAACATCATCTACATGTGCGCTGTCATAAAACATTGAAAAACAAGCTTTTGTGCCTCAAAAAAAAAAAATCAAATTAGATTAATTTTATTTATATTTTCCCACTTAAAAGATGTTTTGCTTATAAAATATTATTAAGCTGGCCTACAAAAAACATGATTCAGTTTAAACTGTATGTGTCATGTGGAAGCAGAGGTTTCATAACATGCTTTATGGTTATTTTATTTTGTTTTTAAAAAAAAAAATCCTAGAAGAATTGTTCTAGATATAGCTACTACTTGTAACTGACAGGTATAAAAATTCAGTCTAGGAAAATGACCTTTCAAAAATTTTATTATAATAAAGTAATAAAAATTTTACTCTCTGTGACCAAGAAGTGGGGTTTTTTCCCTCATAATGTTCTTGGAAGTATAAAACCCTTCAAAAAAATTGGACTCTAGTGACTCAGTAGTTCCAGAGTAAGAAAAGAAGGCTTAAACAAGAAGGTGGTATTTCTGCATCTCACACTGAAATTTCTAATTGCTTTGAATATTTTTTTAAACCCTACTAGAATCCACTCGGTCAGCATCTTAGATTGCAGCAATTAACCTCAGCTAGTTCATTAACTTGATCCAGAAATCTGTTTGTTCCTTACTTTTGCTGCAGTCACAACCACAGCACCCTTCATAACTCTAGTAAGTATTTAAAATAAAAAAATACAAAAAACCCCCGCACCACACGTGGGAAGAATCTTTCCTTGTTCCTTAGAAAAAATGTATCCATACACTTACAAAAATAATTATAGGACACAGTACATGTATTTTATAAACAAATGTAGTTACAACTGTAACCCTCCTGCTCTGTATATATAATCCTCAGAAATATATCTCTTCGGAAATAAAGACACTTACCAATATACTTATACACCAATGCCTTCAAACTAATGCGCAGACATAGAAGTATAATACTTAAGTGTAATGCAGAAAGAACTTTTCCAGGACTGGAGCATGCACCACCGCTCTTTTTTTTTTTCTTTTTTTCTTTTTTTTTTAATTAAAAATGGCCTGTTTAGCAACAACAGCAAAGCTGTAATTCAGGAAAAAACGCATGTACCTTTTTTGGTATGTGTTCCAATTCCACTGATTTCAACAGCAAATACATTCCTGACTACTTTTCCTAACAAGGCCTAAACCATATTCCAACAGAAATTGTTGTATCCTTACAAGACATTTAATCACATTTTTGTGTTTTCAGGATATGAACTGCTCATTTCCATGTTGCCTTATAATATCATATTGAGGATGATGCTGTCTTGTATTATAAATACATATAGTTATCATAAGAAATAAACATTCCTAACATTTAATGAGCAATAATGCAGTTTGCATGCAGTTCATTAGGTTCCCATGTGGAAAGCAGAAAACACAACAGCTCAAAATTAACAACAGCAGTTGTAAATTAGTTCTTTTAGAGCTCCTCATCTTTTAACTGACAGCAGGAAATGGATATAAGATGACAGATGCTGTAAGTTCAGTTCATTCCGTTCATTACTACCAGCCTTACTGACAGCATGCAGATTGATTCCTACTCCATGAGTTATATTCCTCTAGTTGTATTTGGATTTGAATAAAGGTTTTATTTTTCTGTACCGTATTTCAGGAATTTTAACATTTTTCTTTTTTCTCCCATTTCCTTGTGTTCATGGCACATTTTGGAGATCTCGTCTCAACAAACTCTAATGTAGTAATGGAACAAAAGTCATTACCAATCTTTATTGAACCGTGTCTCATCTCCAAACCAGCAAAAATATGTTTCACATTGGAAGAGTAGTGTGCTGAGAGTGCTGCACTTCCGAGAAAAGACATACATTAGCCCAAGAACAGTGGCCGAAACAAAGATTCTATCATCATCCAAAAATAGGGATGATTTTCACCAAAGGTGTGTGTGAGTAAGAAAGATGAGATAAAAGCACTTGAGTGAAAAAAAGTGGGCAATATGAAACAAGTCTCACAAACTACAGCTGCCTTCTTTAGCAAGCAGCTTCTTTTCAGTCATATATGAAAGTTTAGGCTGATCAAAAATAATTTCCCTAGATTTTTACTGAAAAGTTTAAGAAATTTTACCAAGTTAATAATATCACCTGTTACATACAAAAAAAAAAGAATGGATTCTGTTTTTTTTATTTTTAAAATTTACCTTACTACAGTAGAAATAAGTCTCCCTTGTCATAATTCAAGGCTGGGTAATTTGGTTCCTTATTTCACGTCCCTGTAAGACTTCACATATCTCTGAATTGCCATAACTGACTGAAGCGGTCACAGCTCTACACTTCACAAAAGCAGAGAATAAAAAGCATATGGGTATTTAAAAAAAAAAAAAAAAACAACCAAAAAAACCCAAGTATTTTAACTGACTTTTTAATCAGATACTTTCAAAAACTTTCATTTGAGGATACATACTGAAGGAAACAATGAGGTGAATAAGGAAATAATGAAAGAGGATGCCCATTTACAATGGACCAGCTACTTTGCTCAGTTTTGCATCTCTTCATTTTGTGAAACTCAAGAGAAGTGCTTACTCAAAATTTATTTAGCAGTGTATATCAACTTGGATTAACCTTATCAATGAAAAGCTTATTCTACCTATAAAAAATAATTTTTCCCCATATGTTGCCTCCAATATTTTAATTAAACAATTGTGTTCAGTGCAAGTTGTATTTCTGCAACCAGTTCAAGGCTATAAGTAACATAGCTTTGCATCATACACACATTACTAGCTGAAGTACACAATGACCTGAAAAATTCTTTCTTGGAAGTTAAAAGCAAACTTCTATATCTTTTTCTCCCTGAGTAGCAACAGGCTTTTCCCTTCACAAACTTGGATCAGTCTTCACATCATCAACGTACAAAGTGGGATTGTAAGGTGAAATTGCATATAGTAGGAGCAATGTACTGTAGAAGGACTTATAAAACATCCAAAATATAAAAACCTATGCTGTTAGTTTTTACTAATTTATAATTATAATTTTCAGAACTCGGTTATTAAAATAGCTAATCTAACATATTGCATTGCGTGTGTAAAGTATGGACCAAAAACCTCTCCAACCAGGAAAACAAGTAGAAAATAGTGCTGATGGACAGTGGAAAGCCTCCCTTACCCCATGCTTTCTTAATGCACAATCCCACATTCACTCTTGCATTTTAGTAATAAACCACAAAGCAGACCATTATTCTTTGGAAGAGTGCCGAGTAAACAGGTAGCGTGGGATGCCGCATCCTTTGATTGTTCTTTAGGATAAATTCTAGAGTCCAAATAAAACCTGGAACCTATCAAGTACTATTTATCTGGAAAATATAGAATCATAGAATCATTTAGGTTGAAAAAGACCCTTAAGATCATTGAGTCCAACTGTTAACCTAGCACTGCCAAGTCCACCACTAAACCATGTCCCTAAACGCCACATCTACACTCTTTAAAGACCTCCAGGGATAGTAACTCAACCACTTCCCTGAGCAGCCTCTTCCAATGCTTGATAACCCTTTCAGTGAAGAAATTTTCCCTAATATCCAATCTAAACCTCCCCTGGTGCAACTTGAGGCTGTTTCCTCTCATCCTATCAACTGGGAAAAGAGACCAACACCCACCTCGCTACAACCTCCTTTCAGGTAGTTATAGAGAGGTAGTTGTAGGTCAGATAAGACAATAAAGAGCAGACACTGGGGAAATAAAGTGTCACACTTGCTGAATTAAGATGTGGAATAAATCCAGCAACCAAGTCTTGTTTCACTTCAGTAAAAGGGTAAAAAGACAGAGAAAGCACCTGCAAAGGGCTACTGCACACATCTATGTGAGGACATGTCAGACAGTCGGAAAGGAATAAACCTAAGCCTCAGTGTTTAGCAAGACCAAAACCAGCAACTTCAACTCTGAAAACCTGAGAAGTAAAAATACACTAATTAGAAAACAATGTTTAGACAACAACCATTAATTTCTAACACAGGGTTAGCAGAATGCATGCAGTTCCCATGGAATCTGGTTACTGGCCATACTCAGAAGTCACGCCATGTTAACTGAAATAGGTTTTGTTAAACTAATACATTCTTCATTCAAGGACTCTTCTATAATAGGTTTTCAAATAGTTATTTCAACTTAAATTGTGTCTGTAAAGTTGCACTATTCTCATTGTATGAGAATTTTATATAATCCTACTAAAGAGACCTTTTGCCTTCAAAATCCTATGCTTTTATTACTGGGGGAAGACAGGGAGAGGGGAGAGAGGGCAAGAGGATTATTGGACTGAAGACAGGCAGCTTTCCCAGTAACTTTGGAAGATAGCCCAAAATATTTCATGTTCATGTCATATTAACCAAGCCTTTAACTGTATTTTTTTCTGCACTGTCATGATAAACCATCCATGGAGCAAACACTGCTAGGTCTCCATGTCACACCATCCATTGTCTTTTGTGACAAACTGGAATCTCTTTCACACAGGGGTCATTCTTTCCGTCTATGTTTATACAAGTACAGCAGGATCCTCATTCATGGCTTATTTTCTAGATGCCACAACAACATACACGAACTATTACAAGCAGGATTACCAGCAAATTATGGTCTTACCATGGCTGCAAGTTCAGGATCTTGGGAGGTTATTGCAGTGAGCTTAAACGACCCAAATTTGACAGGCTATGCAAACTCCACCCCTTTACAAGATAAATCATCTTGAACAGCTCTCAACATGAGCGTAAGAGTTTTAGAGCATATTTTATACTGTCTGCCTAAAACCGTCTGGCCCAAGAAGGATATACTTCTCTGATTATTGTTATTTGGAAGTGAATCTACATCCAAGAAAAACAGACTAATAACTCAAAAGTTCTATCTGAAGGTAGCTTAGGAAAAATTGCATTTTGCTTTTCAGCTGTTATGCCTGAGAATATCTACCATAAGGAAGTCTAAATTTGAAGAGCTTTGTATGTTATATTACATCCTTAAATAGTGCTAAAAATTTAACTAGCTGGAATCCAAAACTGTGACCCTAAATTGAGAAGCTGTGTAAATAAAACATGTAGGAACACACTCAAAGCTTTCAATTAGAATTCTATTGTGGCCATTCTATATTTGGAGCTTAAATGTCTCAAGAATTACCTAAGTTAACCTACAAAAAATCTGCAAGGGAAAAAAAAGCCAGTGGCTTAGAAAACAAAATAAAAAATGAATCCTATTTTGAAACCAAATATTCGTGCAGCCTACATGAAATGGAGAAGTAACCAAGGAGTTAGAAGCACACTTTGTTACAGCCAATAGTTTACCTAATTGAAATTATTTCTCTATTTACATTTAACAGTGTTTAACTCTTAAATGGATACCCAGAATGAACAGCCAGCTGGCAGAAAGAGACAAAGATATAGATGAATATTAATGCATGTTGGAAAAAAAGCTGTCTAAAAGTTTTGCTGTCACATTAAGTTCTTATATATAAAAACTTGTATTTCCCCTTTTTGAGGGCTGAAAGTTCACAAAATAACCCCTCCTTTCACTACTTTCCAACTCATATATGGTAACAACCACAGCTCTAGCCAACATTAGCCAAGGTTGGTGAATATTGCTTTGAGGGCTTGGTTTTCCATTATTAGACCATTCACTTAATTAGTTGATCCAGATACATGAACCCATACATGTAGGAGAAATCAAATCCTGATAGTCTGATAGAAGGGGTAACTGAAGACACACTTTTCCTAATAGAATCTGCATGCTCTGTGAGCAAGAGCAAGACAACACTGCATTTAACGGCTTCCAGTTGTGAGCTTATCAGCTTCAGAAACATCTCATTAACTTTTCCCCTCTAGTAGAACTTACTTTCTCAGAAAATATGCTATGTTACAAGATGCTACTTTATTCAATTTCAAAAAAATTAAAATGTGCGTACACATTCTGCAATAATAAAAATGAAAATTAATTTGTTATAACAGCATATAACAAGATTTTGGAAAACAGTTTCTTCTGAAGGTTTTTCTTATAAATAATTTCTAGCAACTTCTTCAGTCCCGTCCCACATTACCTTCTGCAATATCAACATTATGTTGGGCTCCTATCCAAACATTCAACATCGTTAATCACCACAATACTGATTAGATTAATTTTCTAAATTAAATTTTCACTAGCCCAATATTAATATATTATTTGTAAGCTGTTTGGTGTTTTATAGGGTTTATCCATTAAACCCAAGAAGTCTTTTCAGTGCCACTTGTTTGAGTTGGGATCAGGACACTATTTAATATTCCTGCCCAAAACCAGGTTGCATAAAAGGACAGTAACAAAACTGTTTGACTTTAAAAGTTGTTTTAGCACTTGTGGAAAAAGCAATAACAGCAACATAAAAATCACTGGGTGAAAGGGCTTTTAGTTTCTTGTTGGGAAAGTATGACTTACAGAATAAAAATGTTTGAGAAATATCTTTTTATTTGTACTTTTTTTCACCCTCTGTCAAGCATAGATCTTCTAGTAAACAAAGTAACTTAGAAGATTGTCTTTTTAAATCCTTTATTAAAATTAACATCCCATCAGTTTTTCCTCGAAATAAATAGGCGCAACACAAGAGATTCGGAAAAATGATAGAAATTGTATCATACATCATTTATTATGAATTCTCCAATAGACTTAAACTCAAATTCTCGCATAAACATAAACCCATGTCATCCATATGATGATGGTCAAATCAAGGAACAAAAAATTAACCTAAATTTTTTCATTTGCATGCTGACAATAAAATTCTTTCTCTTTTCACTATAGCATACAACTTTGTCTATCCAGCTGCTGTTATTTTATGCAAAGTAAATGTTCATTGTTCTTTTTAAAAGTATGAAAAAAAGATATGCCATTGAAATTATCTAGATTTCAATGAGAAAAAATGCTCACTGGTACTAAAAATATTATGTAAGAAACAAAAATCATCTAAAAGGCAGTATTTTGGTCAGCACAAAGTTTCTTTTCAATAATGAGCTCTCAAGCAGATTGGTATGAAAAAGTAGGGAGGTTTTTTTTTCTTTTCTTTAACTACAAATAATTAAGGGTAACTACATACATTTGATTGAACAGAGTACCAGCTAGCCATGACTGACATAAATTTGGATCCAATTTCTCCATAATCTATAATGCCAGACTTCCCCATTTCTATTCAAATTACAACCCATAATTGAGAATTCATTATCTATTGAATCTTATGTGTAGGACCATTTACTTTTTAATGAAACCAAAACAAAACACCACAGCACAAAATGTTTCCTAGCTTACAAATACACCTTCATTAAACTTCCATTTTTAATTACAAATATGATATTAAAATCAGATCTAATGTAGCTGGCAAGATCCCAAATTACATGTAAATACCTTGTTAAAAAGTTATTAAAAGCATTTTACTAACTCATTAACTTCTGCACTTTTCAAATTTGTCTATTAAAGAATGTTAAAATTTAATCCTATGCCTACCTATTAAAAAGCAGAAAGCAAAGAGAGAAATGGAAGAACAACACATTATTACTAAAAGCCTGAAGCCATCAAGACAGTGATAGCCATCTAGAACTGGAAAAAAAAAAAAAAAAAAAAAAAGCAAATTTTACTACCTCAATAACATTGAGGTGTCTATTACAAAAAGGAGAGTCAAATACTTCTGGAGGCAGAAAGAGACAAGTAAAATAATATACTTCTAGAATTATTAGAAGTATCATCATTACTATAATACTAAGAAAGGTATGTTTCTCAGCATTTTTTATTTGCAATATAACATGGAGCAAGATAAAGAAGTATTATTAAAGTGGATAAGCAAATCCGGAAATAAACTGAGAATAATGAGGAATTACCACCAAACACCATCTTGGACACAGAACAAAAAAAATCTCAAAAATCAATCAAGGTAGGAGATATCAGAAGTGACACTATACTGTGCCACCACACTGGCCCAAAAGAAGAGAGACAGTCATAACACACTTTGACTATAACATCTTGAAATTATAAGTAAAAATAACACACACACACACAATTTAATATTTTTATATTATTTCTTAATTGGTAATATTATTTATTATTAAGAAAAACTTCATCATCTGAACTGTGTCATATCACTTGAGAATGCCTCATCCATGTTCAGTGAGTAGAGTTAAAAAAAACTACAACTCAGTCCTGAGGTCACAAGGTAGGGAAACCAAAAAGTACCTATCTGTCAGATGGGCAAACAAGAACAGGCCACAGAATTAATGTTATAAGAGATGCAAGATATAAATCATTTCAATTTAAGAAAGATAATGTAGAGTGCAGTAGTGCATACACTTTCGGCAGCAGTTAAAAAGTAAGCTATGAAAGTAAGCTATAATTTGCCAACTAAGCAAATGTTGAAATCCTTAATTAGACATCAAGATAGAAAAGCACATTTCAGAACTAGAAAAACCTTAACAGTAGGTTTCAAATTCAGAAAGACTGGCTTTCCTGTAATTCAGGGGGGGAAAGCCAGTCTGTTTTTAAAAACATAATCCTGTTCCCATTAGATGTAAACCCTTGAGATTTAATTCATTACATATAAACCTGTCTCACGTGAAATGCAATGGAATAGAAATTGTGTCACTGCGTATGCTGCTGAAAATTTCATTCATTATTTTTTTTACATAATTTCAAACACACAAGTCATTAAGCACTCCAGCTTCCAGGCAAAAAGCAACCCTGAATTTTTACTCACAACCTTGATGAAACTTCAAAGATTTCATAGTTTCAGAAGTGTCTAGGAAACACGTTCTTGATTTATTACAACGTCAATGAACCAGTTCACTGACATATCTGCATCTGGGCAAGACTAAGCATTCATGAGAGAAATGCAATACAGAAAACTTTTTTTCCTGATAATGGACAGTATAATCTGGCATGGTTAATGGTTTTCAACAGAAACTACCACTATTGCCTGAAATTGTGCAATCCAGCAAAGTATCTCATGCTTACTGGCAGCACAGAGTTCAGATAATGTGACAAGGAAGCTGGACAGCTAACCTAGCATTCTAGCCCAGAGCAGATGCTAGTGTTCATTTGCCAAAATAGTTTATTTCGTTTCATAAAGGTAAGTCTGAATATAGTCATAAAGAGTTTTTACCCTTTTTGAACACAGATGCAGAGACACATACAAACTACTGTTGCAGAAATTAATCGATAGTTGGAGTTTCAGCTGTCAATATAACTTATTTAACATTTCTTCCTTGTCTAATTTGACTGCTATCATCCGCTGCAGTAATGCCATAGTAAGTAACCCCTTTATGTAAGTGAACTTCCCTCTCTCTTTTTTCATTCCACCTTTCTTTGCTGCAAGAGATCATCAGATGAATAGAAGATTGAAATAGACTATCTCTGTATGGAATCAAGGATATGCTAAGAACTTCTGTCATTGCTGAAATCAGCAAATTGATGATTAAATGGTTAAACCTTTGAAATTTCAATCATTCACTCATTTGTAAAAGGAAAATAATGTTTTTTCTTTCCCTGCATGCAGCAATATCAGTATGACCTAATGTTACTGGTTTTGCAATTAAAGAAACTTGGCAAAAAACACTTGGTTTCCTCCTACTCACAGACACATTAGGAAACCTTCAGGTCTAACTACAAATTTCCCAATTTTATAAATCTTTTTCCATTTTATTTTGACATAAGAGGTCACATTAAATTTGCTCTACTAATTGTGCACATCTCAAACAGCTGTAAAATGCAAATAATGTGGTAAGGTTATTTCAGAAGACTGGAAAGAAAGCGTGCAGATGGCATTACAATGAAATTAGAATTTGTGTCTACTAATGACAATATTTCCTAGACACAGACCTTTTGTTAATCATTGAATTATTACAATCAGCGAGGTATTTTTATCCCCACCAATTCTCCAGCTCCCCCGGGACAGGAGCCTTGCAGCAGCAGCAGCCCAAGGTTAGAGGACTTCACCCACAGTCGCTTAGCAACGAGCAGCCTTGCCTAGGCTGGAGGACAAAGGGAACAGGACAGGGCAGCTCGATAGGTACAGAATTGACGGTGCTCCTAACGCCGTAATTCTCTCCTGATGATGGGAAGAGTTCCTTTTCCAGCCATTATCACTGGCATTTTTCTCACGAATCCTCTTTGCCCATAGGTGACAGATTCAACCATGGAAATTAATTTGCTGTTGAATCAACTAAAGGTCTGCTGCTAATCAGGCTGGTAACAGTTTTACTTTGGAGATCTTGGGCAGGACTGGTGTTCCTGCCATACCAGAGCAGCATCAAAGACCATAGCCTAACTAAATTTTAAACAAAGGTGAGTCTACGAAAAGTGAAGGGAACTTGCTCAATATTTGAATTAAGCAGTTATCTTATGCAATATCAAAAGATCTGTGTGCAGTTTGGGAATCCCTCTTTGTAAAGAATTGATCCACATTATTAAGTCTTTCTATTACAGGTTCTCTATTATTAGACTTTACTATTTTAGGTTCTTCCCTGGATCTTACAACAAAGCTGTATAAACAGACTTCACACTGATAGCATTTAATTGCTTTCCATGTGCATTGGTTAATGCGTGAATAATTCAAACAATTAAGACCCAGAGGTGCTGATTATTTTCCATTATTTCAGAATCCAGGAAAATCTGCTGAAATAAAGCAATGATTCTCAGATGGACTCCTGCAGTTTGAAATCATACAGTCTGTCTTCCGAAATAAAGCAAGCATGTAAAACTTGCTTTTCAACATTCCTTTGAAGAGAGGGTTTACAATACACTTACAAACAAGGCGTCACATTTATACTTTTGGACTATCAATATGAAATTAAGGCTTTTTTAAGCATATTTTAAGAATGCAAGAACAGTTACTTTATGGACAGCTATATAACCAGAGTGTTTATAAGCAATTCTCCCAAATGATGAATTACAACTGAGAGTTTATTTCATTCCTAAAAAAATCAGCTAAGCATTCAACCATTCAGTTGAGACAGCACCAATAATCTCCCCAAAGAAAATTGGTGTGAGGCAAGAATATACAGTGTCCATTATTTATTTGTCCAGTGCAGAAAGATTTCTTTAGAGAAATCCAATTGGTTTTGTCACTTTTTATCACCATATGGATCTATTTCCAACAACAAAAGAAATACTTTGTTTTTCAGAATTACTTATATGCACAAAATGGAAAAACAGATAAAATAGTATGTTTATTACAGGAATAAGATGATTCTGAATTTCTAATTAACAGAGTTTAATTATGATTCAAGATAAACTGAACAATGCTTTTCAATCAGTGCTTTTCACTGTAATGCAACAACAGTTTTATTTAATACTATCATTTAAATTTTAGAAGCCAGATAAACAGAAGTACTGGTAAATAATTAGCTACCCATATTCAGAATGAATCCCGAATTTTTCAGGTTGATTTTAAGGAGACAAACACCTTTAATGAGTAACACATACTTTAGCACAATCTCATAGAGACAAAGTTATTGAAATGTGAGGGTAATTGTGCCAGATAAACACCTAAAAGTCTGTCAAGGCACCAGCCTCAGAACTGATATTAATGGCCACTTTTACTGGTCTTACCAGTTGGACAAAGGACTGAACTGACATAGAAGGTGAAGTAGGAGGTCCTGTCAAAGTAGTCCAAGTCACATTAGCATGACAGTGACTGATGTCTAAATCAAAATACATCAATTGCAAAACTCTACAGTTGTAGAACAACGATTTTAAAATTGTGCTGAACTGATCAGTGGCACAGAGTCCACTTGGAGGCCTGTAGCTAGCAGTGTTCCCCAGCAGTCAGTACTGGGTCCAGTCCCATTCAACATATTCAACAACAACCTGGATGAGGGGACAGAGTGTACCCTCAGCAAGTTTGCTGATGACACAAAACTGGGAGGAGTGGCTGACACACCAGAAGGCTGTGCCACCTTTCAGTGAGACCTGGACAGGCTAGGGTGTTGGGTGGAGAGGAACCTATGAAGTTCAACAATGGCAAGTGCAGGGTCCTGCACCTAGGGAGGAATAACCCCATGCACCAGTACAGGTTAGGAGTTGACCTGATAGAAAGCAGTTCTACAGAGAGGGACCTGGGAGTCCTAGTGGACAACAAGTTGACCATGAGCCAGCAATGTGCCCTTGTGGCGAAGAGGGTCAATGGTGTCCTGGGTTGCAATAAAAAGAGCACAGGCAGCAGGTCGAGGGAGGTTATCCTCCCCCTCTACTCTGTCCTGGTGAGGCCACGTCTGGAATACTGTGTCCAGTTCTGGCTCCCCTGTTCAAAAAAAGACAGGGAACTACTGGACAGACTCCAGCGGAGGGCTACAAAGATGACCAAGGGACTGGAGCACCTCCCTTATGAGGAAAGGCTGAGAGACCTAGGTCTGTTTAGCCTAGAGAAGAGAAAACTCAGAGGGGACCTCATCAATGCTTATAAATATCTACAGGGTGGGTGTCAAGAGGATGGGGCCAGACTCTTTCCAGTGGTGCCCAGCAACAGGACAAGGGGCAATAGGCACAAACTGGAACACAGGAAATTCCACCTCAACATGAGGAAAAACTTTTACTTTGAGGGTGACAGAGCACCAGAACAGGCTGCCCAGAGAGGCTGCGGAGTCTCCTTCTCTAGAGATATTCAAAACCTGACTGGATGTGTTCCTGTGCAACCTGCTCTAGGTGAACCTGCTTTGGCAGGGGAGTTGGACTCGATCTCCGAAGGTTCCTTCCAACCCCTACCATTCTGTGATTCTGTATTTTTAACTTCTAGTTTTAGAATCGTAGAATCGCCTAGGTTGGAAGGAACCTTTAAGATCAGAGTCCAACCATCAACCTGACACTGCCAAAAACACCACTAAGCCATGTCCCTAAGCACCACGTCTACCCGTCTTTTACATACCTCCAAGGATGACGGTTCAACCACTTCCCTGGGCAGCCTATTCCAAAGTTTGATAACCCTCTCAGTGAAGAAATTTTTCCTAATATCCATCCTAAACCTCCCCTGGCACAACTTGAGGCCACTTCCTCTTGTCCTATCACTTGTTACTTGGGAGAAGAGACAAACCTCCACTTCTCTGCAACCTCCTTTCAGGTAGTCATAGAGAGCAACAAGGTCTCCCCTAAGCCTTCTCTTCTCCAGACTAAACAACCCTAGTTCCCTCAACCGCTCCTCATAAGACTTGATATGTTTTCATAAAGAAGGGATGATATTCAGTGGCTGGGAAGCATTAAGAATAATTTTTTTATTACTACAGCTATTACATCAAGTTCAAAACCTTTTGTTATCAAGGCATACCCATTGTACCTACACAAAGTTGTTTGTCTAATTAGTTACATCTTACATATACATATTCTATTTTGTAATTTTTGTGTGTTTTGTTTAAAAGGTGTGAAGCATTTCTAATTTGTTAATTAATAAACAAATGCTAAGATACACTTTGTGAATCAAAATGATAGCTTTCACGGCTCATTCAAAATTCTTGTTCCAAAACACATCAAAAATTGAGATACCTGCAGTAAGTTTAATTGCAGAGGAATAGAGAATTGAACAAGATCTATCTTCTCCGTAAACAGTCTGTCTCTCATTACCAACTGTGAAACTGTTAGAGCAGTCACACACCAAGACTGACTTCTTTTCAGATGACGCACACATGATCTGTAAGGAGATTTTCCTGGAAAAGGGTCATTCTGTGTAGCAGACCAAGTTACAGAAGTCAATGATGGCATGAGATCCAGAGGGGCATGGAAAAACAGACACAAATATGGATTCTTATTTCCAAAAATTCCATTTACTATTTGCAAATCCCAACTTCCAAGAAAAATTTCTTGGCTTCAACCAAGTCTAGAAAAGGTGATCTGCTGACATTCAAATATTGACTTCTGTAATTTGTAGGCAATCAGCTGGGAGAAAGCTGGATGTGCATCAAACTTTATAGCGAGCTGACCTGGCAGCCAGGGAACAATGAGCAAAAAAAGATTTCTGCATCTGTAGGTTACTGTAATTAGTAAAGAGCATTATGTGAAATCTCCTAGGACACAAAATTAGAACTGGTTCACATTATACAAAATATGAGGAATTTCATGTGGACGATTTGATGACTACATTCAACATTCCGTTGTTAGCAGATTTTTCAGGGTGGAAAATAAGCAGACTACAGATGGGCAAAACATTGGAGCTGGCTCAGCAGGGTTAATTCTGGCATGATGCTGCATTACTAGTCAGCTGCAGTGCCTCAGCATCACACTCCAGGGACCAGAGTAATTGTGCATGGAACTGGCAGGGAGTCAGGAGCTTTGTTAGCTCCTGATCAGCATTAGCCATTCTAAATAAAGCTCAGCTCTATACAGACAAATGTAGGTGACTCCACATGATCCTCATCAGTACCCTGGAGTTTTCTTCCATGTGGATTATGCTATTTCCCCTATAATAAAGATAATGGAAAGTGACTACCAGCAGAAGAAAGATTTTGTCCAAAGATGTGCCACTCCAGTTGCAGCCCTTCTGTACATACTTCCTTTCCCTCAAAACAAGGAAAGGAGGAGGTTAAACAAATTAACCTGTAGAAGAAAACAAACCCTTTGCATTGTCCCAGGTGCACAAATAAAAACCCACAATAAAATAAAAAATAAAACGTGCATTTGGTGTGCTTGTTACTACAGAGGGAAAATGTTTCATTATAATGAGAAAAGTTTTATCTATTACTGAGCATTTCAGAAGTTCATAGTCTACACAAGGGAACATTTCCAGGGACACAGAACCACTCCACAGAAATTAAGACAAGCTAGATAAACAATTCACTAGAATAACATCCTGTGACAAGATAAAGTGGGAAAAGTAAAAATAAAAGGGGGACCAAATTAAGACCTTGCCCCAACTAAATACAGGACCAAAATCCACCAGATTGCTAGATCAAACACTAAAATACTAAATAAATCTGAAATGGCCTGTAATCAAAGTAAATTAGTATCAGCAGGAGAAAACTATAGTACTTACCAGCTCTGCAGAGCACCTCTATGAGCTCTAAAAGGTCACTGTACTGTTAGATTGTATAAGAAAGTTTGTACTATATTTGAAATGAAAATTACAGAGCCCATTTTGCAGTCTGAAGATCTACATTTTTCTCATAATATCAGGAGATTTGCAAAGTGAATTGTGAACTTTTTTTTTTTTACATTATAGAGATACAGAAACTTTTGATGTTGAGGAAAATTTTGAGAAAATTTCTGGGGGCAGATTATAAGGCAAGTCTTGCAATACCAAGTTTCCAAACCTTTAGATCAAAAAGACAATGTTAACTGATCAGGCAGGAGGCAAGGAAGAAAAAGCAGGATTTTTTCTTACCTCTATTAATTATTTGTAGCCAGAACTATTTTATATGAATTGACCAATAATGTGATCTTGCAGATATTGATCTTTATTGCAGACTATTGATCTAATCCACAACCAGCTGAAAGCAATGGAAAATGTCTTTAATTATTAATTTAAATATGCCTGCAAAACAGACTCTTATTTCTTTCTTCTTTCATTCATCTCCAGTCATATCAAATCTTCTGTCTTCACATAGAATCAGATATAGAACTCACCCTATAGCAATGCACAGCGAAAGCATGAAAGACAAGGGTAGCTAGGACAAACTGTGCTTTCCACATCTACACAGCACAGCACAACAAATGACTCAAGGTTTCAGAGCAAGGCCTCTGATCTTGCTCTGCTGAAATCAAGTCGTTTCAGAGTACCTGAACAATCTGGGCATAACTGTTAGTGAGAAATAAGCTTCTTTAAGAATGTCAGCAGCACCACAACCCACTGTCAAGAAATTACAGCACAGTTGGTCCACCATTTTTAGTGTATTTATATACACACATTAATGATGGAAGTCTAGTACAATTGTCAAGCTTAAATGTATCCTTGTAGATAATTATTTAAAATGTTGTTAGGAAGAAGTTACTGTTACACAGCTTCAACAATTATTCAAAATCTATTCCAAAAACCATACAAAAGTTGAATCGCACATTTTGCTTACACTACCAAGATACACTGAGTTATCTCAAGTATAGAAAGAGAAGGAAGTTGCTATATGGTCTAGTTAGTTAGAGCAAGAAGCTGAATTGCAACACCAGTAAGAGATGCACAGTACTTCTGTCATCTGATTTTCCACAAAGCATTTTTACTTTAACAGTAAAATATTGAAAACAAATTTGTTCACAATGATGCCTCTGTGCTTCATAGGAATTGCAGGTACGATTCCCACTGTCCTTAGGAACCATCCTCCTCAGCTAACTCTGTGATAGGAGCCATGTACTTGCTCTGGAAATACTTTTCCAGAAGAAAACAGAAACAGTAGAACGATTACCAAGCTGCAACTGCATCTAGAAAAACTCACTAATGTCCTTAGTCCTATAGAATCCTCAATCTGAATGATAAAACAAAAAGTTGTTGGCAGTGAAGAACGATAAAGACCAAATCCCAGTATATTTCACAGAAATGAGTTTTAGAGAAACAACTTTATTTCTAGAAGAATCATCTCATTTGTTCTTGAATAAGAATTGATGTAATCCACTCCTACTTCCAAAATGATGCAGATGACTGTGCACTATGACCTTACCAAAAAAGTATGCAACTTCTACGTTTGGCCAAAGCAGAAATAAGATCTAAAAAAGATAAAGATCAAAAAACCATCTGAAATAACAGCATTACTTAAAACTGGACAGGGTTGAGAAGTTAGTCAAAGGTAGGGAAGTCTAAAAGTTTGTCAAGGGCTTAGCAAGTTTTACTAAATTCTTCAGAATTGAAAAGTTGGAAAATATTTCTAAGAGTGTTAAGTCACTGCTGTAATTACTACTGCATATTTCACCTATGAATAGTCCACGGTTTGTCTAATAGGAGTAAATGAAAACTAACTGGATCCCTCCAGTTAGTTCTCTAGGATTCACTACAGAAATACAAATCACATTTGCTACAGAAAAAATGAAAGGAGAATAAAATATTATTATTATATTTGGAAAGTCATCAGTAATGAAAATTAACTCTTTTTTCTCTAAACTATCTGATTCTTGTATTCATACCTTGATGACAAAAATTAGTTCTTACTATTTATAGTCTTGTGAAATCCTATGGCAGATGTCTAACTATGTCTGCTTCTGTATTACAGAACAATGCTGCTTTAAGAGGAATTAAAATTTAGAAATCCATACAGATGACTGTAAAAGTAATTTGGGTTACTGAATCTACTTGAACAATTGTACATAACATATAATAGGCATACAGAAATTCATAATCCTTTTATACCCATGAGAGTGAGAAAGACACCTGGAACACTATGCACCATCATTAATGCATTTAGTCGGACCTGGAATACAGGTAGGTGCTGAACATAAGGCCAACAGTCAAATTCTCTGAGATACATTATGTGAATTCACCTAGCTGAGGCATAGAAAATTCAAACCAACTATCATATACCTAAAGAACCGTCAGTACTGAAATGAAAATCCTACAATGCCATCAAAAGGCAATTCAAGCAAGAAAAGAAGCTACCAGGCTTCTTCAGCATCTGAATCCTCTTTGTCTAAAAAGAAAATAAAAATTATTTTTAGAAGTTAACTTTAGTTATGCAATTCAAAGTTAAAAGACGTCAACAGAAGCTACAGAAATTACATTCCTGCAACTATAGTGAAAAAAGTCTTAGCCATTGAACAGATGCCTAAGCATTGAACGGACTGCGAATTTAACAGATGTTATTCTTATAAAGATGGAACAAAACCAGAAAAACACACATAGAAACTATTTCAAATAGGTTGCTTTCTAATGGTCACTTGTTGTATCTATTTACTCATCTAGCTAGCATCCTCAAATTTATTCCAAACACTATAAAGGCCAAAGGCACGGGCAGCTTGATGGTTCAGGAGCAGCACTGCTGTAGATGTGGATGACAGACTAGGACCCCAGCCCAGTTCTTCCTTTCCAAACTAGCAACCACAGCAATGCACACTTCCCTTGCTCAGGGTATATTTGTACATTAAATCAAAGCTTCTGTAACTACCAAATTCCAGAACATAGCCACAAGTGCTCTGAATGTATTGATTTCCTCATCCTATTATGAATATCTATGGCAAATATTTCAGCTTATCTGTTATACAAGTTTAATATTTAACCCATAAAGTTTAACTTTTGTGCTTTTTTTCCTGTCACTGGCTGTATTTCACGTATTAAGTAAAGAAATGCAAACACACAGCATCATATTCTATACTCTTCTTCATCCCACTTATTTCATGAGGGCTAAAGGAACTATGAATGACTTATTATTCTACTCATCCCACAATTCAATAACATCCCTACATCAACTTTTGTTTCCTCTGGGTTTGACACTATTGTCCTTAGGAAGAAAATAAATTCTCCTAAAATAGGGCATACAAGCTCCATCAGCAATTTTCCCACGTGGCATTTTTTGCTAATACACTGGGAAGACCAGAACGGGGAAAGAAGAAGAAGGGGGGAAAGAAGAAGAAGGGGGGAAGAAGAAGAAGGGGGAAAGGGGGAAGCTCTGAAGTAACGGAAAATCAGCTGGATTACTAAGGTAGCTTGAGATTTATGAGACAAAAAAATAATTTGGTCCACTGAAAAAGGTGCTTTGGATTTAAAGTGTGGAAAAAGGTAACTAAATGTTTTATTAAACAAATCAGACTACAGATTCTAGTGTAAGAAATACCCAAAACCTACATCATCTCAGCTACACCAAAAAGATGATTTGTTGTTCATCCTGCTTCCAACTGGCCGCATTTTTGTACCTTCAGAATTGGTTTCATTGATGTTTATTTCCATAAACAAACAGGCAATGATACTACAGGGTAGAACAGGAAATGAGTGTGGAGCAGTTGACATGCTGGAGGGAAGGGATGCCATCCAGAGGGACCTGGACAGGCTTCAGAGGTGGACCCGTGCCAGTCTCATGAAGTTCAACAAGGCCAAGTGCAAGGTCCTGCATGTGGGTTGAGGCAATCCCACGCACAAATATAGGCTGGATGGAGAGTGGATCGAGAGCAGCCCTGAGGAAAGGGACTTGGGGGTGTTGGTAGATGAGAAACTCAACATGAGCCGGCAATGTGCGCTCGCAGTCCAGAAGGCCAGCCGCATCCTGGTCTGCATCAAAGGAAGAGTGGCCAGCAAGTTAGGGTAGGTGATTCTGCCCCTCTACTCTGCTCTTGGGAGACCCCACCTGGAACACTGTGTCCAGCTCTGGAGCTCCCAACATAAGAAAGACACAGACCTGTTGAAGCGGGTCCAGAGGAGGGCCACAAAGATGATCAGAGGGTTAGAGCACCTCTGCTCTGAGGACAGGCTGAGAGAGTTGGGGTTGTTCAGCCTGGAGAAGAGAAGGCTCCAGGGAGACCTTATAGAAGCCTTCCAGTATCTGAAAGGGGCCTACAAGAAAGCTGGAGAGGGATTTCTGACAAGGGCATGTAGTGATAGGATGAGGGATAATGGCTTCAAACTGGAAGAGGGTAGATTTAGATTAGATCTCAGGAAGAAATTCTTTACTGTGAGGGCGGTGAGGCAGTGGAACAGGTTGCCCAGGGAAGCTGTGGAGGTCCCATCCCTGGAAGTGTTCAAGGCCAGGCTGGATGAGGCTTTGAGCAATCTGGTCTAGTAGGAGGTGTCCTTGCCCATGGCAAGGGGGCTGGAACTAGATGATCTTTAAGGTCCCTTCCAACCTAAACCATTCTATGATTCTATGAGCTTGCAGAGCATCGGCTACTTTAAGACACGTACTTATGTGCACGTACTTACAGAGTTGTACCCCACAGTAAACACACATAAACCATCTCAATCCAACTTTATTTAGCGTAGCATTAACACTAACAGCATCAATAGCATGAGCATAACAACATAGTTAGCAAATTTACACCCAGATCTTTGCAGTCTTGCCTTTATGCATCAATATATTAAAGTTTTCCAAAATCAACCTAACACCATTACAATTCTCTGCAAAAACAGAGAACCTCATCTGTGTTATTTTAAGAAGCCAGAGAAAAATAAACTCTGCACATCAACAACTGATACTCTAAAGTTTTTCAATTATCTCCAAAATTAGATTAGATAATGGCAACATTAACATCTAAATCAATACACAGTTAAATACTCAGGAACTTTCCCCACTAGACATCACTATACCACACTGCTTACAGTTGGTAGAAACTTCCGACTGAACGTTAACTTCTGGGTTATCAGAAAATTACAGTTCCTTGAATAAAAAGAGTTTTGTGCTGGCACCTCTGATCAGAGGAGACCAAATCATGGATCTGTTTCTGATGGAAGCTTTCTGGTGAAGCTCCCCTCCCTACAGCAGCACTAGTGCTCTGCTTGAAGGTCTGGGAACACAGCACCTTGAAGCCCTGAGCTGCAGCCCTGCCCTCAAAGTCAGAGAAGAGAATTTAAAAGCCGTAAGACTGACAGGGTAAGTTAAAGCTTTCAAGACTTCTCAGCTTTACAGAACTGCCCTGCTTAGTGTCAAGGAGTTTGGAAGAGCTTCTACCAGCCAGCAGCTCTCAGGACTTAATAGCTGCTTGCAGTAAAGGGCCCACCTCCAAGTGGGGTCTACTTTCACACCCTAGGCAAGGAGCTTAGAAAATCTGAGAATACAGAATAGAATTGGATGTAAGTGTATTTTGAAAAAGAAAAATGTTGTCCTCAGAACTAGAAATCCCAAGTTGGAAGCTGCTGCAGTACTGATTACAAAGTGAAAAGCATATACATCATGCAGAAATCAACTAAGATGCTACACTTATGTTTGCTCTGTGTCAGTTACCCAATAAGCTAGCACAGCTGTCATTCCAGAGTATCCTTCAACTGAACTCATATAAACATAAAATATGGTTAAATCACTCACTCACTAATACGTAATGTTAACAGAAAATCATCCATATTCCTAAATCAAATATAGTGAGGTTTTGGCCCATACCCTGGTTTGCTCCATGCTACTGCTAGCAGGACTTGATAATCCGAGGGCATACCTGTAAACTGATAAATCTGTAACACTGCTCTTAAGCAGGTCTTTGTGAAAAAGCAGAATCACTGTAACTATTAATCTGTCCTTTTTCACTCAGATGCAGAAAGAGTTAAAATTTGATGTTGCAAGGGAAGCTGTTTAACTGGGGAGAAAGTTGTTTTGGAAGCAAGTCGCACAGCTGACCTTGCTCCTGCATTCATTCACCTTAGAGAATTTCTTTGTTACTTTTCAGGAGCACCAAGAAACCCAGGCTCAAATGGTTACTGAAATAAGTAGTTCTAAACTTACATTTATTATTTTTATAGACAAAGAAATAACTATGAGTTTACTTCACCTTTAAGAGATGTCATAGTGGAGTCTCAAGTAGGCCTTTAAAGAAGATGCTCCACATTTTTGGCATGCCCTATACAAGCCAGATCCCCCTGCAGTCTCAGAAAGAATATCAAGAATTTCTGTAACATCAACCCAGTACCTTTCCATTACTTTTAAGAGGCGATAGTTAGCCAAATTTTAACATTAAAGTCCTATTAGAGTTATGTAAATTAAGTCAATTTGTCCTTCCTTCAATTAAACATGTTAATTTCCCAGGGGGCTCAACACCATTTTCTTCAGTTGTCACATACGCCATCATCACACAGTATGCTATAGCCTTAAAAAGAATTAATCAAGTATGGTCTTACAGATGTCAGTAAACCTCATGTAACTCAACTCACTGAAATTCAAAGGCGTGCTCAAACGAGAAAGTTTCTCAGATCCCTACATACAAGAACACAACCTTGGTGTTCCATAGTGAGAATAAATGCCAGAAAACAACTCTCTTGCAACCAGACAGCAGAATTAGGACTCAAAGCAAAAGGCACTTAGCTCATAAATTATTAGACCTCAATGTGGCCATCTTTACCTCCTTCTGTTTAATAATGTTCAGTTATATTTGCCTGAAAATTAGATTACGATAGAAGTACATGTATATAGGCAATCACAAGTTATTAATAGACTGCTAAGTCTGTATGAAACCTAAGCCATATATTTTAGTTTGCCATTACTGAGATTCATTCATTAATTTGATTTTGATAAAAGGTATTTAACAATTTGCTTAATTTCTTCAGCAGAAGAAACCATACATCTGTTAAAAACTTTTTAAAAAAAATACAAATAAAATTTTCATGAATTTTTGCAGATTTGCTGAATTTAAAGCGCAAATCATTAGAGCCGAATAAGAAACATAAGAGTCAGCATGTAGCTCATGGTGATAGTTACTGTCCTTGTTGACAAACACCACTACCAAATACTTCAAAGGGAGACCACAACAACGTACCAGGTCTGGAAAATTACAGAAAATTGTCCATATATTTTCCTCAGCCACATTAATTGATGACTAGCTGATGCCCAGAAGAATTTAACTGTCTCATTCCTGTTGGTTGGGGTTTTTTAAAGCATTGTCCTTGTCACAACATTACCTTTTATTCAGACTCTTCTTGTTTGTCTCTGTATAAAAGTGAACAAGTTGTTTCTCCTAGGTTATTCAAACCTTTCCACATCTACTAATCACTTCTGCTGCCCTTTCTCTTGGTCATATCTATTTCTGCCCTCTCTATCTTCTAAGTAAAGTTACCTGAACTTGATTTCAGGGGATTAAGTACCACTCATTCATAGAAGGAAACAGCATTCTAAAACAGGTTTTGTTCTCTTCTGATGTTATCTGCACATCTTTAAATTATTTGCATTTTGAGCACTCAGACTCAGTGAGGATTATTCAGCATACCACCACCAGAACATATGGGTCTTCCTCCCAGATAACCACAGTTTATTTAGAATACGCATGGTTAGCTGAAATCATTCCTTCTCTTGTGCATTTGTCAACAGCAAGCTTCAAGTTTATTAGGTCCAGTACACAGGACAACATAAGGGCAACCTAGACTGAAAATGAGACTTGTTGTAAATAAAGGAATCATATCTCGTTACTCTTTTACAGCTACTGTTCCTGAAGATACCCAAAAGTCTACTCAAACTCACAATACAGTTGCTGTTGTAACTAATACATGAAGTACAACAAAGTTCCCAAAATCATTAACATTCAGTGACCTTACCTCACTATAACAACCCTACTTTCACAGTCAAATTGAATCTTGTTCTTACCTCATTCAAAAGCACCTTATTCACAAACACCTTGGCTACAGAAGCCTTTGAAATACTGATCGTTGATCTATTGCCCCTGCTTCCAGTGGGAAAGAACATTACAAAACTAAATTAATCTGTAGATTGCTAGCCTGAATATTTGCCAGGCAAAGAAGTAGTCTAAATGGTTGATTATTTTTTTTAATAAGAAGGCTTTTTTCCTTACAATTTAAACATATTCTGATAAGCCACTGACATGTAATTCAGAACCTGGCATTTCAGTGTGATACTTCCTTATAAAGCGCTTTTCACGTAACAGTCTTAAAGCCTTCATATGCATTCACAAATTAACCTTTTGAACACCCAGAATTATTTGCATTTATACAGGAGAAATCCGAGTAAGAAGGTGATAAGAGTTTTGCCCAGCGTGACTCGGCAAGACAGTGAGAATTCCAAGCACCAAGCTCTGATATTCCCATTCCTAGTCACAATGTATCACTTTCAGACATTTCTCTACAGAGTTTACAGCTATTTTTTCAGATTTACTGCAGAATATAATACTAAATAATACAGCATAACTGTTACACTTACTATGGTCTGTATAATTGTAAGACAAACCAAGGAAAATTTGAAAAATAATAGAGGGTAGTGATATGTATCACTTAAACAGGTTACATATGCGGCATACAAATCAGCTTTTGAATGCAAGAGTGCTTCTTTGTAGGAGATTACACTTAACCAATAGGAAAAATTAAAAAGTTTTCTTATCAAGCAAACATTACTTTTCTCAATGCATATCTTGCTCTGCACTTCCACTGTTACAAAACTGTTTGAAAACTGCAACAATTGTATTGCACTTTAAGATCTTTTTCCTAATAATACAATTATAATTTATGTTTTGTGTAGCTCATATTGATGAGTGATAAGTTTCTCTGCAAAGGACATTTATTTTGTTGTTTACATTATTCCTGCAAAATATAAATTGACAAAAACATACAGAAACAAAACTATTTTTTTTTGCTTTAAAAACACAGAACTAAATAAAGACTCTTAATTAATGGTGCTCTACAATGTCAAATGCACATACTAAACTGTTACCTTCAGATATTGACCTAAATGCCACTAAGAAATTTTTAATGAAATTAACCCTACTCTTGCCAAACACAGTGTTTTCAATTGACATGGATGCACTTTAAATACAGATGCTTTCATTTTGGGATCACCACACCACAATCAGACAGGTCTAGGCATTTACTCAGCTCAGTTCACCTATATCAACTGAAAGTTAAGAAAAAATAAAAAAAATTTGATATTATTAAAGCCTTCCTGCTAATGCAGTTGTCAAAAGAACAAATAACCTCTTAACATACATAAAAAATGTGATTTAGCATTGTACAAAACAGACTATATTTAGATTAACCAGCAATCAACAGGAATATTGTTATTAGCTCAATCTATTCAGCACAGACAGGACATTGCAGAAAATAAAAACAATATTCACTACGTGCACAGGGAAGAGTGGAATAACTCACTTTTAACAGGGAAAAAAATACAACAGGGAAATTCAATTAAATTGAAAGACAGAAAATAAAAACTAACAAAGTTATGTTTTCCACTCAATTAGTCTGTGGGATTCATTGGAACACAAATGTATCACAGCCAGAAAGAGTTACTAGGAATAAATGAGGGACTTGATATTTAACAAGAACAGAGTGAGCTATGAGAGCAAGTACCAAAAAAAAACCTACCCAAAACCAAAAAACCACCAACCTATGTTTAGGGTTAAGTGGACATTACTTTCAGCAGACTAATGTCTGCCTATTAAAGTGGAATTTCTTCCATCATCTTCTAAGATTTCTGGTCCCATGATCCCATGAAATCCTGCTAAAATGCCACCTCTGAAATGACTGATCTCAAGCAAGTACTTCTCAGAAGGGCAGTATGGAGAAGATTCTGTGAGAGCCCTGAAAAAGAGCGGAGTATTTCTACCTTCTATAGTACTGGATCAAGTCATATAATTCCAGTATTTTAAGCAATATTCCTGTTCATTTGTTTTCCCATCCATATTCTGTTGTTTCTTGTCCTGTATTTGAGACAAGGTATTCTCCTAGTACATTGGGAACCTGCTCCTCTGAAGAGGATTTCCAGAGCTACATGTATACAAATGACAACATCAAGTGAGGTATTTCAAAGGAAAGTAAAACAACGCTATTTTTTAAACAGATATCATTGCAAAGTAATTCTCTCAGATCAACATAAACTGCAATGAAATATGACATATGAAAAAGCTGAAGCATCTTAGTATAGCATATTTTCTACTATTATTCAGTTACTTCACACCTGATCTGCCTCTCTGCAATCTTCAATAATGAAAAATAAGTAAAACCAACGCTTTAAACTTCTACTTATCTAATGGAATTTTTGAGAACCAAATAATTTGCACTGTGTAATGACCTGACTTAACATTTAAAAATAACTGTTTTAAACACATCTAAAGGGAGTATTTCAAGGCATTGAAAGAGAGAATACAAAGATTCACAAAGTTTACTGTGTAGATGATAACCAAATAATACACATTTATTTAATTGAGATAGTTTGGATTATTACATTATTCCAGTTTTATTCTACAGAAACTTAGAATAATTTCTTCAGATGCCATGGCAAAAATCACAGCACAATTCTTCAACTGCTTTGGAAATTGCTGAATTATAGTTCTCGCTCACAAATTTTCACATTATAATGCTTCAAGGCAAGACGCTAATTTGAAAAGCTTAAATTTCTGACTGGAAATATATTTCTACTACACTTAGAGAAAACAGATGTTATAATAGCTAAAGCAAATTGGGTAGAGAAACTATTTTTCACATTCATTTATTCTGTATTAACAGTTCCTGTATTTGATACCCCACATCGGCATACTGCAGAACTTTATCAGTTCCACTGCAACCACAGAGATCAAAGTTCATTGGATGCCTGAAAAACACTTTGCTTATAGGTCACAAAAACTCATGGAAAACAAATAATATCCATCAGTCCTGTGGGACATACAATTGCTACTTGAAGAAAAAAACTCAACTATGACTACGAAATGTGGGTATACTAATTTGTGACTAAAGGAGTTGTAAACAGTATGACTTGAAATTCATACTAAAGATTTTTCAGATATCTAACAGTAATATTGCCATCTTAGAACTCCTGCTTGCACTGCACAGAAGTTTGTCATCTTCCAGGTACAGTCTAGACTTGATGAAAAACATATACGTGTAATAACATGGAAATAATTTAGCAGAATATCCAGCAAAGGGGAGGCAGGAACAGAACAAGAGTAACAGGCAAATGCAAAATCTAGGGGGAAAAAAAATATATATATACAGGTGTGTATGTATACAGAATCACAGAACAGAATCATGGAATGGTTTAGGCTGGAAAGGACCTCAGGGAGTTCTCTGGTCCAACCCCTGCTCAGGCCAAGTCTAACACTAGGCCAAGGTACTTGGGGTCTTGGGCACTCAAGCCCTGAATCTCAAAGGATGGAGATCTTACAGCTGTTCTAACTGCCTGTTTCAGTGTTTGACCACCAACACTGTCAGGAATTTTTTCCTTAGATTTAGCTGCAACTTCCCTTACTATAACACGCGTGTCACCTCTCATCCTTTCACTGACCACATCTGAGAAGTCTTGCTCCACCTTCTCTATGACCATCCATTAGGCAGCTGAGGGTGGCACTTAGTTCCCCTTTAGCCTCCTCTTCTCCAAAAAAAACAAACCGAGCTCTCAAAGCCTCTTTTCACACACAGTATATGCATCAATGCAAATATTTGAATTCTGCAACTTTAAACCACTGCAAGAGTTAGCAGAGTTAGTCAGCAGGAAATGACATGGTACCTCAGAACTCAGGCTAAACTACATCCAAATAAAACAAGAAAACTCCAGGGCATCTGCTAACTGTACAATTTACTCTTATTAAAGATAAAACAGCAAACAGAATGGTCACGTAACAAAACACTTGCATCACAATAACCACATAATCTAAGTATATACCCTTCATTAATGAGTACAGAATGGAAAAAAATAGGCATTTTAAATATGCTAGAGAACTCATTGTGGATTCAAGGATTATTTAGAGACCTTTCAGAAGGGATGTCAGTCCTTAATAGAAAACAGGATCTCGTGAAGAATTAATCAGGATACTCACATGAAGGTGATTTAGCAGTTAGATTAAAGGGTGTCCTGTCCAGTGCAACCTGAAATAACCTGGTCAATGAAATTTTGTACCACTTATTCTGAAGTATTAGACCATTGAGTAAAGAAACAATAATCCTTCTTTGTGTGGCAGTTTGCTAACCCTGGATTTCTGCGTTCAGCATTAAACAGCACGTTATCAGAAATGTATTGAGAATAGAAACAAATTAAAAGAAAAAGAAACAGAAACCCAACACAGGATAAAAAAATAGAAGCAGGGGGAACAGAACAAAAAAACTGAATCACTCCATTACAGTCTACAAATGTTCAAATACCATGATCAAAAACAAGAATAAATTCACCTGGCATTCAAAAGCACAAAAAGGAGAGAATGAAGAAAAACATACCGGGCAGAAATTAGGAGGGGGCGGGGTTAATCATTCTAAGAACAACATATAAAAGATAAACTACTGTCCATCTTTCTTACTTTTCCTAGTATCAGTTCTTCTGTTGACTTTTTTAAGCTCAGATTACACCTTTCTAAAATTCCACTTTAAATAAGCCATCCACAATTACATTTTAAAAATATTCTCCACTACAGATGCGTAAAGATAGCTATTAGAGTGAATGCAACAAGTCCTCCCCAAGACCAAAGGGATCATTTTGCTACTAAAATAATAGCTTCAATACTAACTCAAAAATGCTATCACATCAGTGGTTACCACGTCACTCTCAGAAGTAAGTGGAATATCCAGTCATAAATAATCAGACTATAGAGAAGACAACTGCTGCAAAGTCAGAATGCAGGTTTAGTATGCTTGAGTCCTACTTCTTTTCTAGTTTTGATTACTGACACAATCTATAAAATAACTAAAAGCATACTAAAAAGCACTAAAGTAAAAGAATGAGGGAAAATTATCAACCAAAGGAGAGAAGAAAAAAATAAAAAACAATACACAAACAAAAACAAGAGAAGCAACTAAAATAAAAGAAGCATGCATGCTAGCATTTAAAAATACATTAATAAATGAATTTTTCTTCACATGATAGTCTGTTAATGAAATTAGCGCTACTGTGGAACCAAATAAACATCATGCAATTTAATGCAATTAACTAAGTTCAGATTCTGTATTTTTAAGCAAATGACCGAGTCTATCATGAAATTTTTTATTTCCTATTTAGTACCTGAAATGTATAAAATTATTTCATAAGGCACTAACGCAAATCAGTTTTTACATAAAGCTTTCCTGATCAAGGAAAACAATTGTATTGGATTATGCATGTCATTAGAAATAATAGTTATTAGACTAGTCGTTAGAAATAAGCGTTAAACTTTGCCTTTCAAAATAAAATATAAGTAAAAATTTGGGGAACATAAAGCTTGCAGAACTTTAATATCTGTCACTCAGTTCATTTCAATTTGTTTCATCAAATTCTCTCACTGTAAAGCTGAGAATCAGCCACTTTCAAATTCCTGCAGGAGGGCAGCTGAATTCACTATAATTTTTGTACCATTTCCTTGGGAATACACGTGATTTCTTTGCTCAGACTAAAGTTTAAGACACTCCAACACATCAGTTCTATTTCTTCTTTACACAGACTAGAAATGTGGTAAAGAAATTGGAAAAAAATTCACAACCATGAAAATAAATGGAGTTAGATTAGAGCAATGTCCCACAATATGAAACCAGACAATCCATAACAAAACAAACCTGAAGTTTACAAAATGAAGTATATTCAAGTAAGTAAGTATATCTCACATAAGTAATGTGAGCTATACATATTACATAAGTAATGTGAGATATATACATATGCATAATTCATGGCATAGATGTACTAAGAGGACCTGAAATTTCTGTTGTTAAATAAATAATGAGTTACTAAAGCAATTGTAATATAAGATCATGGAACTGGCTTAACTCCAAGTTAAATACTTCACCTGGTGATAGGAAAGCTCTGGGCTTTTAGAAGTACCTCATGTGCATGTGATATCAGTTTTATTCCTTGCCACTTTTTCCCTGCCAGTACCAGTATCAAGCACATCAAAACCAGCTAAAGTAAAAACTTCAGCAACACAATTTGTGGGCAATCTCCGACTTTGACTGTTAATAATCCTTCTACGTTATCAACTTTGCCGTGCCCAGTTGACCTGTAGGCACATTTAGAACACTTTTCCTTCATTCTACATCTCAATGCATCTCAGCAGAATCAGCAAAATGTTGCCTTCATTACAAGAAGTAACGTGAAAATAAACCTGTATTTTTAGGGAAGTAGGGTTCCTCAAAATTCCAGCTCCATCACAAATTCAAAAAATGCAAGTTTACCCTCCATGATCTGGGTATTTAGGCATAATAATTCCTGTTCTTTTTTCCCCTCTTGGTATTCCCCTCTGCAAGTCCAACTGTTCAATAACAACCTCACAGCAGTAAGTTGAAAACCCCCTGTCTAGGTATACCCCAATGATCCCTCGATTTAGCCCAGAGTTTTCTCATAATCCTTAAGGGAAATGAGAAAAAAATCCCTATTTTAAAAGCCTTACAGTTATTTATTCTCATTGAATTAGAAAACATGACTATTTTTACCTTTCTTTGTAGAAGTTTAAGTCATTAGGCATCTGAACAACAGAGAAACACAAGAATTAATGCATTTGTACAATATTTATTCATTGACTATTTTGATAAAATGATCAAAGCCTCAACTTTGGATATATTGCGTTTACATTACCCCTTTAAATAACCTGCCTGCTCTCTAGTTAATTAAAGTTACATTTCAAAAACATTAACTTCTCATAGTTAACTGACACCCATACTTCAACCGCTGACATGATAGCTAGAAGTGGCATTCATTTGTTTATCAGATTCCCTTGCAAGCGTCATTACTCAGTATTTTATAAAAAGAAACAAAATGTATGACACTATAAGCCTCCTCTTATTAGTTAATAAAAAGCATAAGCGCTATGAAAATATTGCCACTCTCTTTTATTAGGAAAACAATTAAATCCAGTTCCCTAGGCACAACACTTCACAGGAGGGAGGTATAATGCCAGCATTATATTTTACTAAGTCTTTAAAAGGGTCATTAATCTTTCAGTCATGGATCTCATACACTTAAGTCTAACGGCAACAAGCAGAAGCAAACGCACAGCGCTCTCTTTCTTTGTAGTGATAGAAACATAGTAAACTCTTCAGAGGACAACAGCTAAAATTAGCCAGAGAAATCTATTTAATCCACTTTCATCTCTCTGATTTTACAAAAATCTTATTAGTGTAAATATTTTCACTTTCATTGTTCAGCTGAATCAACTGAGACATTTCAAGGCAAGCGCAGAACTCTGTGCATAGTGCTCCTAATTTACAATGACTTTTATACTCACCTACTCACTAAGTCTTCAGTAAACGTATTATCCCTTTCATCTATTCAACAGTATAGTTTGGGTACTATTGACCAAGGAACAGTAACAAAAACCTAAAAAGCAGGCTGCTTTTACTTGAACTCGTTTGCTTCCGTCAAATCTACTTAAAGCAGAGAGCCTTATCCAAAGAAATGGTAGCCAATTCATATAGCCCTTTGTACACTGCTGTCACAGAAAGGAACCCGCAGCATCACATACATGTGCAGGAAGCAAGCCTCTTTGTCCCTACGCCTGCTTTTCCTTATCTGAAGATATGGAAGATCAAGTTTTTGTGAATTTCTGAACATGATAACAAAGATTTTCAACCTTAATGCTAGAGAGAAAAAAATAAAATTATGATCTTCATGTGACAATAATTACATTAGATTTTATTATTACATTAAAACCCAATGTGACCAAGCACCTTAGAAAGATACCACTTAACTGCCTCTCCATGTTTTAGATTATTATCCCTATTCTGAGCATTCTGACCTTTCAGAATTCAAAATCAATCCAAGAAGCACCCGAAACGTGGGAGCAAGCACACCTAACCTATGAAAATGACTACTGGAGGCACGATTTAATGATTAATATTCAATGCGATACAGCATCCACTTCCAAGGGCAATCCTTTCCACCTTAAAGTAAGTCAATACTAAAAGAATTGCGAGGACTGGATGGTGGGGGTGTCGCTAGTACCGAGGTTAACCTGGAAGGCGCTGGCTGAGCTCAGCCCCATCCTCATTCACCTCTAACGGGGCCCCTCACACGCCGTCGGTCCCCTTCGTGCNCGGAGGACGGGAGGGAGCCCGCCGCAGACCGAGCGGGGACACCCAAGGGCAGGGACGGGCACAAGGACGCAGGGCGGGAGGGGAGCGCTGAGGCGGGGGCACCCCGGGAGGGGCGCGCNAAGGGTCATTAATCTTTCAGTCATGGATCTCATACACTTAAGTCTAACGGCAACAAGCAGAAGCAAACGCACAGCGCTCTCTTTCTTTGTAGTGATAGAAACATAGTAAACTCTTCAGAGGACAACAGCTAAAATTAGCTAGAGAAATCTATTTAATCCACTTTCATCTCTCTGATTTTACAAAAATCTTATTAGTGTAAATATTTTCACTTTCATTGTTCAGCTGAATCAACTGAGACATTTCAAGGCAAGCGCAGAACTCTGTGCATAGTGCTCCTAATTTACAATGACTTTTATACTCACCTACTCACTAAGTCTTCAGTAAACGTATTATCCCTTTCATCTATTCAACAGTATAGTTTGGGTACTATTGACCAAGGAACAGTAACAAAAACCTAAAAAGCAGGCTGCTTTTACTTGAACTCGTTTGCTTCCGTCAAATCTACTTAAAGCAGAGAGCCTTATCCAAAGAAATGGTAGCCAATTCATATAGCCCTTTGTACACTGCTGTCACAGAAAGGAACCCGTAGCATCACATACATGTGCAGGAAACAAGCCTCTTTGTCCCTACGCCTGCTTTTCCTTATCTGAAGATATGGAAGATCAAGTTTTTGTGAATTTCTGAACATGATAACAAAGATTTTCAACCTTAATGCTAGAGAGAAAAAAATAAAATTATGATCTTCATGTGACAATAATTACATTAGATTTTATTATTACATTAAAACCCAATGTGACCAAGCACCTTAGAAAGATACCACTTAACTGCCTCTCCATGTTTTAGATTATTATCCCTATTCTGAGCATTCTGACCTTTCAGAATTCAAAATCAATCCAAGAAGCACCCGAAACGTGGGAGCAAGCACACCTAACCTATGAAAATGACTACTGGAGGCACGATTTAATGATTAATATTCAATGCGATACAGCATCCACTTCCAAGGGCAATCCTTTCCACCTTAAAGTAAGTCAATACTAAAAGAATTGCGAGGATTGGATGGTGGGGGTGTCGCTAGTACCGAGGTTAACCTGGAAGGCGCTGGCTGAGCTCAGCCCCATCCTCATTCACCTCTAACGGGGCCCCTCACACGCCGTCGGTCCCCTTCGTGCCCGGGGGTAACGGCTCTTCCCTCGGCCCGCCAGCCAGCCCACGGCACGGCTCCAAGCCCGTCGCTCGCACTACCGGCACCCGCTTTACGCGTTCACCGGCACGAACCACTGCCGGCCCCTCGGAAAGCCCGGGAGAGAGCCGAGGCCGCCCGCGGCGGCCGTTAACAGCACCAACGGCTCCCGCGCGAGGAGCCGGCGGGAGGGAGCGGCTGCGCGCCGGGAAGGCGGGGGGGACGCCGCCCATCGGGAGAACGGGCACCGGCCGCTGCGCGCCTCCCGGGGAGGACGGGCCGCCACACAGGCACCGGAGCGACCGGGTGTGGAGCGAAGCAGGGCGGGCAGAGNAGGGCGAGCAGCAACAGGAGGAACGGGGCAGCTCGGGGCATGGCGGCGGGGCGTGCGGGTGCCGCTCCGCTGCAGGCACCGGCGGGGAGGGAAGGAAGGAGGGGATGGAGGCAACGGCCGCCCGGCTGCTCCCTACCCCCGTTCCCCGGGCAACGGGCGGGCGGGGACTGGGCGGGGAGGAGCCGGGCGCCGCACCGCCGTCGCCCGGCAGGGGGCAGTCGCACGCCCGCCGCGGGCCACGGCCACGGCCCCGGACGGGCGGGAGGCGGCAGCCGGTGCTGGGCAGCCGCGGCCCGGGGCAGCCGGACCGGGACAGGTTCCGGAGGGCAGCGAGGCCGGCGTTATTTCGTCCCTAGAGCCAAGACTGAGCTCAGGTCGGAGCGGACGGGGCCGCGCCCCCATCCGCCCCCTCCATCGCCCCCGGACGGGGGAACGGCGACCGGGCTGCGGCCGAGCTGCTGGGGCACGGGTAGCGGCGCTGAGCACCGAGCAGCCTGGTTTAAAACGGGAGCAGTGCGTTAAGAAACTGCCCGACAGACATCGCGGATCTGTCGGTGCCTCCAGCTCGCTCGAGGGGTGTGACTGCCAGGGCAAGAGCGCTGGGCAGCGGGCACTGCCCTGGGTGAGACAAACACCCTGAAAGACAAACTCCTTGGTCAGGAGAATTCACCGTTTGCTTCTTATTCACTGTTTCACAGGTGTAATCTGCTGATAAATACTTTAAGGTTCTAATTAGACCAAAGTATGAAAAGCATAAAAATTAATCTTGTCATTTATCATATTGCAAAAAAGCTGTGTGTTTTCTCAATTGAGGTTATCTACGGCTGATTTTTAAAAGTCGATTTATATTTTTCTAGTGTTTTGGGGATTTTTTTTTTTTTTTACTACCTTTGATTAGAACTAAGATACATGATCTGTAAATTAGTTAACGGACAGCAGGAAGACCATCCGCATTCTCTGACCTCCTATTCATTTGCTTCTGCAAGAGTGAAGTATTTAGATCTAACGACTTTTCACATCTCTGTCACAGGGTTACAGGAGGACTGATGGCAGCAGCGTGCTACGCTTTTTATAAACCTTGCACTTCACTTACGGCTGAAACCTGTATCACGGGCAGAAATAGCTGGCGATGCTAATTGAACTGAGAACTCATCAAGGTTTCTAACAGCCTGAAAACGATCCTCGATCCCCGCATCCAGGCTGAAGCGAACTGTCACTGCTTCTCCATCACCCCACGAGCCCGGTTTTCCCTCCCCGCCCCAACAGCGGCCTGTTCAGCGCCGCACCGGCTCCCTCTGCTGCCGCCGCTCCGGCTGCCTCCCGAGCTCTGGAATGACCTCTTCCTTCAAACTGATTTCATTTACTTCCCCCCCATCCCAGAAAACTGTGGGTTATGGTGTTTATTACAGCCTATAGGCACTGTGGTAATACAAATTAAAAAAAAATAATAATTCTTAGTTATATGTATTTGAATGAAATTTTTTATTTTACAACTGTCTTCTCCTTAAGTTTACTTTTTCTACAAATATTTGTTCATCAGAGTCCTTCCCATGTTAAGACAAAAAACCCTGCTGTATTTACCAGACCAGTTCATCTTCTTTACTGATTATTGTCAAATGCCCCATCTCAGTAAAATCCAGGAACTTGAAGACATTCTTACAACCTGAAACTTAAATACTACTTACTGTTCTTTAATTATTTTTTTTCAATTAGTTTTGCCACCGTAAGAAACATATTAATTTCCTAAGCTTGTTCATAAAAATGTGATGGAAAGTGATGCCAAAGGCCTTGCCCATGTCTGGTTGTAATAACTCTTTGTTTGTTCTATTCCACTCACAAGATCTGTTGCCTTGTTCTACAAGAAAATAATTTGGTTTGACATGATTTGTTCTTGATAAGCCCACAGAGGCTGCTACTTGTCTCCTTGTTATCTTCCAAGTGCTCTGAAATAACTTGTATATATATCCCAGGTTGCTGTGGCATTTGATATTAAAGCAGCTGGGCTGTAATTCTCTCTGTCCTTCTTCTCCATAAAGGATTGTCCTTTCCCAATCTCCTACAACTTCACCCTTCCACACAGGCTGTCAAAGATAGTTGTTAATAATTAGCTTCAGCCAGTTCTCTAAACATCTTATAAAACAAATCATCAGAACCAGACAATTTGAAAAGATGTTCTACGCTCTAACCTGACCCACCTTTCTTTTTGCTCAAGCTCTTCTTCTGGCTGATGCTAACCCTGCTGACCAGCTGACTGACCTTTGCAACAAACAGGATGCTTGAATAGGCTGGTTATGTAGTACCCTTATTTAATTGTTCTTGGTACCCTCAGAGGGTTCAGTAATTCTGGTGGAATTCTGGTCTGTCTGAGGCTTTTTAGTAGTAAGACAATATAGACAACTATTGGAAAAGATGATTTCAAGATTGACAGCTAGATCAGATAATGAATTCTGTGGATGTAGTAGCATGGTAATTGCAGAAGAGAATAACTTTAAAAATAAGCTAGTCAAACAATGCAACCAACAGACCAGGACATAACATGGTGTTCCAAGTCACATTCTACATAACTATATCACTTGAGTTTCCTTAGCATCGTACAGAATATATAAGCAATGTTTGCATTATAATTGCCATTTTCATAAGGAAATATTTAACTGTACAACAGAAAATATTATGCTTACCTAATTAGCTAGTGATTTTCCAAAATGCTGTGTCTTTTTATGCATTTTAATGTTCCAATATGCATAGTTTAAGCAATTTTAGTCATCTTTCCATAAACAAATTACTAATCTTATTATTCAATAAGGATTTGAGCTGTCTGCCTCATTTACACTTGCTAGAATTTGAATTGTATTACCAGTCTAATAGCTTATTAGTGTGGCTTAGATAAGCTACATTACAGCTTAACTATTTATTTTGATGGAGAAGTACTCATCCTCTAGTGGCTTGAAGGAGATTTTGCAAAGATTTTTTTTTTTTTATCTGTTCTGATTAAATATTTAGTGAGGAACAAAAATCTCTGTAATTTTCTAAGAGAAAGTTATATGCTTTAAATATCCCCCATAACAACAATGATCTTTTTTCTAAATATTGATGAATTCTTTTAAAACCAGCTACTATTAGTTATATTTTTCTTTACTAGTATAAGAGCTAAAATTTAGATGAGACACTTACAGTGTTGAGCCTTTTCTGAACAGCGTCTGGTTTCTTTTCTGTTCCATGTTTTGGGTCAGACTGCAAAATCATGTCTTTATGATATTGGTTTGCAGAGTGCAGAACCGACATTTTCCTCATCTATCCCTTAGCTTGTGCCTGCTTTAAAATGTCTCAGGCGTTTCACTTCCAATCTACCAAGAGGACTCAAGTTTTAATTTCATTTGAGAAATTTCAGAAGAGTCCCACTCATGCAACTGGAGTCAGATTTCTGAAATTGCCCATCGTGTTCCCAATTCCGTATCCAACAGCTGCCAAAATTAAAGCTAAATCCCTTTAAAAATCATTGCTGCAATCACTGAAACTGTTACTGTTTGTTTAACATTGTTTCTTGAGACTTAAAATACATTTATTCAAAATGTTTTCTATATGTATTTAACTTTCTTTTTCCAAGCACATAGTTTCTATTCCAGCAAACTCTATTAATGTAACTGTTTGAATGATCCACACCTCAGTTTATCAAAATATTGAAGTACACATTTAAACACGTAAGCAGCCCACAGAATTCAGTAAGAATACTCACCGTGGACGTACTCAGGTGCTGATGTTCATGGGTTTGTGGAGCAGTTTTTGGCTATAGGAGAAGGTTAGTTTAAGGATCTGAACAGAAACAATTTTTTTTTTTTAATATATAGTTCACAGCTCTAGATGAATGAGAGGGAAATGTTGCTTTATTTTTATATGCACCTGAATAATTGCTATTTTTCTTTTAACTTGATGCAGACTGGTGAATACCCTGCTCCCCGACAGTGTATATGGTTTTACCTGCTTTCCTCCCTGGTGCTTGCATTTATATTTGTTTTATTTTTTGCTGCTGTATTAAGCTGTTTGAAGTTGCATGTTTTCTTCTTTTTGTTTATGAACATTGATATAGGAAACAGGTGATAATCATGCTGATTTGTTTACCGCTGTCAACAGTGAAAGTATACGTTGTTATTTAACGTCTGCTGTTCAGGGGATCTGCAGTACAAGTAGAGAAGTGTTGAAACAACTAGTATTAAGAGAGAGCTGCCAGCCTGGGTACAGAAACATTTTTCATTGTGGGAATCATAAAATCTTGGGAATCATAAATTATGTTTTCAGATTAAATCCACAAAGCAGAAGTTAAACTTTTATATTGGGGAGCACGAAATTACAGTGCTGTGGAAATCCATGATGCCGGGTTTATCAGTGGCAGATAGACAATTCAGGAGTGGCAGTATTTCCCACATCTTCACCTATTTGTTTGGCTCACAGGATCTTTTATCATCCTGTGTATTTTCTATATATTTTTAGAACAGTGGACTAAAATTAATCCATACTTCTACACAATACAGATGTTTCACAAACAAAACTACTGTCAGCTATTTAAGAAAGATCTTTTTCTAAAAGTTGCCAGGAAAATTGTCTCAGTAGCTACTGCACCTTTCCCCAAAATACTGTACACATAATTCAAAAATAGACACTTTTGCACCAAAGATCTGCTTTTAATAATCCTGTAATGTTTTTTATCACCATGCTGTGTGACACCACAGCAAGTATTATGGTACTTAATGAAATGAGAAATTCATCTTACAGAAAGACTGATCTGGATCCACCTTTAGGCAAATAAAACTACACTGAGTAAAATCCTGCATATTTATACCAAGTTTGAATCAACTTCTAAGGAGTTTGTTTGAAAAGTCTCTCAGAAAGTAACACCACAAAACAAATGTTGAAACTAACACAGCTGTAGCTTAAGGTGTTTAAATCCTGTGACATAGATACAATAAAATAGTTAAGAAAGAATGTATAGGTTTTGTCATTTACAATCTTCCGCTCTATTCTTAAGCTATGACTTAGGCTTTCAAATAATCACCTGATGTGACTATAATTTCAGTAGGGATTAAAAAAATAATTTATAATGTATCATTCATACAGACAGTAATTTTTAGTCAAAGAAACAGAGCAAGTGCCAAACATAGAATCTTAAATATTATGTCAGAATTATCTTAAATCTTTGTCTTAGAATTTACATAGAGGTTTCATTAATTTAAATGATGTGCTTAATATGACAACTATCAGAACAAGTATTTGACCAGGAGAACTTGAAGGAAGTATTATATCTGAAAAAGACCTATTTTTATATCCAGTAAGTAAATGAGGTTTTATTTCTATGAATTTCAAAGTGCATATGGCAGAGGACAGGTCTATATTCTGGTTGACTGGAAAACCTTACATATCAGAAACCGTACAGAGGAGAAGAGAAGAATAAATAAAATTTCAATAGACATTTTACATGAAGGGGGTGGGGGGGGAAGCAAGTCATAAGGTAATCTAGGGAGAGGTTTTAAGACTTAATGTTTCTTTGTTATTCTTCCTGAGCAGTAAACAAAAAGGTGAAGCCTTTGGGGTTTTTTTTGTGGTCACAAGACAGCCAGCACCTGGGATTCTCAAGGCAGCAGCCAGCAGTAAAAATACTCTAAATACAGAACTGCTTTTATCGTTTTAATTTCAACACAAAATTTCACAGCAAATACAAAACTGAATTTATGTGTTTTTTTTCATTTATGCTGTTATTCTTTAAAGCCTTCTTTTTCAGGTATTCATTTCTTTTCAAGTTTTTTAATTTATTATTTCTCAGTAATATCACCCTCACTAGATTTAAAATTCAGAGATAAATGTCACTTTTCTATCTGTGTTCTCTTACACTTCATTTATAAGTAGTAGATTATGGCTAAGTCCAAGCTTGTCGTTTCAATTTCGTTCTCTCTATATGCGTTTCTTTCAAATAAGACGCATATACATGTATTTTAGTAAATGTAGATCCACAAAATACCTTGATTCCTTTATAGGTTGAATCTTCAGGCTCCCATTTAACTTACTTAGTGCTGATCATGACTCGCCACCTCCTCACTGCCCTCCACTGAGGTGGGGAAGATGATATTATCCTAATTTTGCAGCTCAAGCTCCAGCCCAGATCCTGAACTATTTAGACACCAAACCAACAAGTTGGATTCTTGCCTAACATCCTACAGGAAGCCGGTGGTAAGCAGAAATCTCATCATACAGCTCTGAACTACTGACTTACACAATGATAAAGCTTGCTACAGAAAACAATCAGGCTGTAAATTCTGTAAAAATTAAGAATAAGTGTCATATATGCACTATTTATGGGAAAACAATGAAGCCAGTATGACAAACACTTAGACTGAAAAAGGGGACACTGTGCAATATATGTGTTGTTAACATCTATCAAAAGTTAGGGAAAAGGAAACTCAACAGATTCAAGGTATCAGTGCCATCTGCAGAGGGAGTGGATGTGTCTTCACATTCCACGTAGTTCATGTTAACAACAGCCTGTTATGTATTGTATCCACTGTTTCTTAAAGCCTTTTGAAAACAAAATGGTAGTATTTTAAGACAGTTTTGGCACAATTTTCATTTGGCCTCCCACATAAAGAACGTCTCATTTATTTTATGTCAAAACTAGAAATATGCAGAAATTACAGTATACAGTCTCTATTTGAAGACTAAAAGTGATGAAGGCTCTAGGTATAATTTTCTCAAGAATTTAAATCATAGTTTTAATCTGAATTTAGTTTCATCCAGCACCCACTGGATCTAGTTTTACCTTTTCTCACAGACTAAGCAGCTACATGCTATCAGAGTCACTTACGTAGCATTTTTACTTCGGTAGGTGATTCTACACTAAGATCAAGCCATTTGTTAACATGCTTTTAGACGAACTGAACATCTTTTGGTCACTGTATTTATTAAGCCTAATGCGCTATAGCTCACATGGACATTTCATGGCAATAGAAGTTGAATACTCACCATTTCTCCTTGTATAATCACTGCAAATACGTTTTCTTCATGCAGTTATCACCTATTAACAATTATTGGTTTCTGAGGAAACAGGCAATATGTTTAGCTTACAGTGGGCCTGGAAAAACTGCACAGGGAATAGGCCAAAAATTACATGGGCTTTTCCTTTTACCACAAAAATCTTCACAAATAAATGACAGGCTGTGTAAATGTCACATGCACATGAGTTACAAAAAATAAATAAATATAATACCTGATGTGAAATGTATTACTAGTGAAAATATAAGTAAAGATTCTTAATTGCTTTCAGTAATCGTAGCAGGATAGATACTGTCCGGTAGGCGTTCCCTGGGTCAGCTGCAGTATTATGCAAACATGGCTCTATCACTGGACCCCTGAATGTCTTTTGGGACTTGGGAACACAAAACATAGACATCCTTAATCTGCGCCTTAGTACTAGAACCATTCAGTCTTTGAGATCAGACAGAAGGTGATTTAAGACATATCATAACTCAACTCAGAAATCTTAGGGAGTGACTTGAATATGCCAGCCTGGCTTTTGTCAGGCTGGCAGATCCTATATAACACACTAGCAGTAGAATTGCTCCCTTTACTTTTAGTTCTGGCTGAATAAATTATAAATTAATATTTTGTTTCTGAAATTACTACAAAAATTACAGAAATCTACAGTACTAAAAACCTTAAATAGCTTACTTTCATCTTCACAACCACACACCAGGCATTTTTGTATTAGTACAGCAGTGACAACTATTCACACTATCCTACTGTCTATTATAAAAACAGAGCAACAGCACATTGTTTATGTTTTCCTAACATCATCTTGCTTAGCTCCATGAGTGGCTATAAAGTTCATGCTCTTACATGGTTTAACGAGTCAGTAATTCAAAATAGGAAGTGCATTCATTTATATTCCATATTCAGCTTTACCTCTTTTTTCTTTTTCTGATTTAAAGTGTTTGTGTGTCTATTAACTACAAGGAAAGAAAGTATGCTTGCAGGATTCTCCAGAGCAGAGGGGCTCATACTGAAGTCCCTAACGCATATGTTTTTGTTCAAGTAATGAGATATCTAAGTGATAAAAACTTGGCATGCTATCTCAAAGATATATGTCTAGTTATCTCAAAATCTAGTGCATACACTTTTGGTGTGTGCTACAGTGTTACAAATGACCTTTATCAGGCAGGCAGGCATTTTGGCATTAGGTGGTACCTCTGTAAGTGAAGCTTTTGCTTTTGGGAGGATGGCTGGTTGGTTTTGCAGAAGTGTTGATCACTTTGAAGCAAACTGTTCCTTTCCTTAGCAATTACAGATTCCGCAAAAAAAATGGCGTCATTATGAAAATCCAGAGGAACAGTTACTGATATTTGCACGATTGCTAAAGATTTTTAAATAAACACACATGAACTGTGAACTTGAAAACCAAAGTGCTATCTTTTATTGCATATAGAGCAAGGGATAAATCTCATGGTGTCTGGTTTTCCACTGTTATATGAATTTTTTTCTACTCTTCATAGTCAAAAAGGCAAGATATTAAGTACTTCTCATTACAAAAAAAGCGTGTGGCAGAAATAATCTGTGTCACCCATTTGACAGCTTCAGCTACGTGCATAGGTGTTGCAGCTCTGGCAAGTGACACATTGTTTAGAAAATCAGCAGCACAGTGTGTATCTGTGCTGTGTACCGCACAGCAGCAAATGGAAAATACCTAATCCTTGCTGCTCTGGAGGGGAAAATCATACAATTGAACAAAGCTCCAACAAATGAAAAATGAGGCAAGCTCTGTAGAAGAGTGCTTAACTTGAATTTACCAGTACATTTCATAAACAGCCTTGGCCAAGTAAGAAGACTACATGGCACTGAGAGTAATTTTACTATAAAAACTGAATGAAAGGTGCAGATTTGCCCTTTCGAAACCTGTTTTGCTGATACTGTGTAATACAAAGCAAATATAATCTAGATTATTTAACACTTTTTTTAGTGTTAAGTTTTAGAAATATAGTGTTTAGTTTTAGAGTTATATGAACATAACGTGGAGCGTAAGAGACATTATTAGACGGTATTATATGTTATTCTGATCATCACATTGATTCAAGCGTGAACAGATGCATTTTCATGATTAAGTATCAAATAGGTAGGCTTCCTAAAAGAAATAACAGACAGAGCCATAATATCTTTGATAAAAGTATTTATATTGACAACTAACTAACTGGAATTACCTAATTCCATTTGAAAGTTATTACAAAACTAAAATTATTTCTATGAACTTATTTCCCTTAAATAACAATCTAATTAAAGCTTAATAGATTTTATTTTTTTATTTTCTCACAAAAGATTAAAAAGTAAATCCCTGGCAGCTGGTAATTTTTTGCTCCTGTTTCCAGATTGGGTAACAGTTCTGAGATACTCTACTTGCAACCACGTTCTGTTTGATGCCCTACACAGAAACGTACAGCCATTACAGAAAGACAATAGAGCACAAAGGACACCATGAGACAATATCACAGCAACCTGTAAGCATAGACAGCAATTGTCATTTGTCATGATCATTTCTGGAGTAAACATTATGGCAAAGAAGCTTTTGAAAGATTCATTTTAAGGTGTCTGAGGTAACCTTAGAATACGTACAGGTGCAAGATGAAGAATAGGAGAGGGAACAAGGTTCTTTTTTGGAGCATTGAAGGACTAGAATTTTATATTTAATGTGGTGGAGAAAAGGGAGCTAAGAGGTACACGTGGAGAGAAGAGATGGTTGACACAAGCAAAGCAATACACTTAAGTGGTCTGCATATCTGTCCCTTGAATGGGAATAAACAAAGTTGTCGTTACTAGTAGTAAAACGAAAACCTAAACAAAAACGCCAGTTATGTAATGGATATGATATATCTGTCGAAACATGTATATAGATAGGACGGGATCTGTTAAGCAGAAGGCATCAGCACATTTAGATCCATTATGGGTGCAAGAATCTATTTTTAAGGCCAGACTGACAGGAAAGATAGTTGTATTTTTAATTTTTTTTTCTTTTCTTTTTTTTTCATCAAGAAAAAAAGGTAAACGTCTTGGAAAAATTATTAAAAGCCTTATTTTGAACTTACAAATATTAAACATCTGAATATCAGTGGTGTTACATCAAGACTGGAATTTGGTTAGAAATAGTTGGCTCCAGCAAAGAGGGATAAACCCTGTACATCATTAGCATGAAGGTAGCAGCTGAACATGTTTGAGTGTAAGATTACTGAAAAGTAAGTTGTGAAAGGAGAAAAATAGGAAAGTAAGAACGGGGACAGTAATTGCAACACAACGTATGTAGCAACAATAACAAGTGTAACAGAAGATAAAAGTAATATATAGCTATATAAAGCTGGTACTGTACAGTCTGCCCCTATTTTATTACTAACACTGCTTCCACATTCAAGTTGAAGGATTTGTAGTAAAGCTGTCCACTCTGCCAAGCTAATGCAACTTCTCTTGCACATTATTATACGCTTACTTTTGAAAGAAGTAAATATGGTATCTAAGACATCAATGCTGCCAGAGAAGATGCTAACCCAGACAGTAGGTATCTGCAAGTGTGAACTTTGTTAGGTCACGAAGCATGGATGTTCCTCCTATAACATGCTGTCTTTCTAGTTTTAACTCCCATCATTGTTTTTTACTGTTGTTCCTAAGACAAATGGTTTTCTATGAAACTGCATTAAAGATTGCTTCGTGAATCTATAAATACTTCTAACCAAATAACTGATACACAAAGTCAAATCCTACTGGATCTCAGTTAATTGGTAGCTCCTTGCTACATCTTTTTCTGTTCACACTGTTCTGGACACACAGGACTTGTATTAACTCAAAATCAGGCATCCCACGGCTGTCAAAATATAAAATGTTATTGACAGCTGGAATTTACAATGGTCTCAGAAAAATGTGCATCTGATAACAAACAGCATCTTATTCTCTATTCCTTTGCCCGTACATTTCATAGGATCAAGGCTAAATAAATCTATAAACTGGACAGTGAGCTCTTGGCAGAAAATTTACTTTGCAGGTACATATTACTAAAAATTAGCAAGAACACAGGAAAGCAGAAGGTCAATTATACAACATGCTCATAAACATCTTGAGCATCACTATGGACATACACAGCACTGTTTTGGTCACTCATCTATCAGTAGTCATATTTCAAATTCCATAGATAGGATGGGAGAATAAATTTTTCCTGTCTTTCGCATTCCTAGTTCTACCTAATCTTTCAATTTTTAGGCAGTTTTCAGGATGTTATTTTTGGTTAATACCTGTGAGAACTGCTCTTCTAGAAAATCCTGTATACGGAATTATGGCACCTCTCCATAACTGCTGTCAAATCACGTTAACTACTTATTCTGGAAGAATTTGGAGATGACCTGCTGGGACAGAGATAAACACAGGGACATAACAGCTTCTGAACACAGGTAAATGCCACTTCACTCAATATTAAAAACAGAAATAAGAGGCTAGAAAAACTTTTGAAAGTTAAAACCCTTTTAAGAAAAGTAGAAGTAATTAAGGCCTATAATTTTCAGTCAGTTGAAGCAGAGTCCTCTGGAGATTACTCATAAGCTGCAGCTGCAAAGACCCTTGTAATTTTCATTCATTTTATTAGAAAATTTAGAAATACTTTCTCTCTGCATATAAATTTCTCCTGTTGAACTTATTTGAATTGATAGGACTGATGTAGCACAAAACAGTGCAAGACTATTTAAGATGCATATCAATTTTTTTTGATTCTCAGTCATTAGTAAATGCCTGCATGCAGTTTTGATTTTAAATTCTAAAGACAGCGAGTTTTAAAATTGCAACACGCTGTAGTAAAACAAACAGATTTATCCAGTTGGGTCTTGAAAAACCCAGGGAGACCACAAAAATCTCTCTTCTGGGGATATGAAGCCAAGGGGAATAATCCCTTCCTTGCTGCGCCCCTGTTCTTGCAGCGTGGGATGCTGTTGCCTTCCTTTGCTGCCAGGGCACACTGCTGACCCGTGTTCAGCCCTTTTCAGCAGAGCAGCTCTCCAGCCACCTTCTCCCTTTACCTCTCATTTCTGGTCTAGCAGAAGCAGCTGATAATGCTGGCCATAGGTTCAAAATGACCAGTCTTGGAACTCAGTGTTACTGAAGGTGGGATAATTTGCTGTTTGATAACCATTTCAAAGTGACTTTTTTTTCCCCTTTTTGAATAGGATTTAGCCTTTTGGTGTCCCAGAATAAGGCTTACTCCTTTGCATACCAAAGAAATAACAGAACTGTGGGAAACATTTCCAAATTATTAGTGACATCAATACTTTCAGTAAATTAAGCATGCCAAGCTACCAAGTGAAGACATAAAAATTAAATACTGCCATTTGTTTGAGAAGAATAGCACAGAGAATAGAGTTGTGGGAAACACTGGCTTTAGAAAATAAATTATCAGGTAGGAAATTTGCATTGTTTAGCCAATATCTCGACAGTTTCAATACATAGAAGTAATCTGTGAAAAAAGGTTGGAAGAGAAGGCTGGGAAATAAAGTGCCACCTCCTAGATTGGCTGACTATTTCTGGATCGCTGGTCGCATCACCTGCCTGCCAGAGGCTTCTGCATCCGAGAAGTCCTAGGAACAGAAGAGCTGCAGTCAGACCAGGCCTATATTTAGCCTAGAAGACCTTGGATAGCAGCTAAAGGAAAAGTAAAGCCACATATGTGATATTTGCCCTAAATATTCTGCTTCCCATCACTTGTAGCTCAGAGGCCTCCTAAAACAGACTAAATTTAAACTGAATTCTGGTTTTGTACCTATGACCCACTTCAGTAACTCACTACAAAGCATCAGTTAAGGTTGCTGTCTTCCCTGAAAGCATAGGCTTTACTTTACCAAAGATCTATGAAACGAACCCTGATTCTATCAGAAATTATTACACTAAATGCTCTTATTATTTAACCTCATCCACCATATGAAACAGCCTCAAGAGGCCACGGAAAGAAAGGGGAACCAGAGAATAGCAGGACAGGCAAAGCAGTGAAGCAGGCGTCCATAATGTTTAGCTCCTGAGCTAAATACCACAAAAAAAAATTTGTTGAATAGCTATTTACCACAAATTCCAATGTTAATTCATTGTAGTTTTCCATACTAGGGCAAAAGTCTAAAAATCCCCTATTTTCCCTTCCTGTAGGACCCCACCATCCAGGACAGTTAAAAGCAGGTAGCAGCCAGGAGTGATCTCTAGACAGCTCATGAAGTCTCACGATCTCTCCTCTCTCCCTTTCTCTCCGTTGTATATTTGGGCAATAGCTGTTGAGACGGGATCACTGCAGTATTTCTAACGATCTCCATAGCATCAACCTGCCTTGGTTTTCAGTATATAAGGGTATATTGCGTTTAAGCTTACCTTTACAAAGGGAAACCTCCTCCTTCCACCTCTTCCCCTTCTCAGACACAGGACAGGGTGGTTGCTGTCTCACGATATTTTCCCTCAGGCTTATCTACCTCTGTCTTTAATGAGGCCTTAGCAACAGCCACCGACTAATATCAAAGGGGTGGGAGGACAGAGAAAGACAGGACTGAAAATAAAAAATCCCCTCCCCCCTTGTTGCTTTATCCCAACATACTGGTTACAGCTTGAACTGGGCAGTTTCCTTACTAATTACAGGAAGATGTCAGAGGAGTCAGGAATAGGAATTCCCCCCACCCCCTTTTTATTTTTTTTTGAGGGGGGCGGGGGGGGGCAGGCAGAGGCAGCATGCACTTTCATCGCTCTTACTACATCTTTTTAGGGTGGTGGTTTGGTTTTTAGTGCACTTTTTCCTCTTTGAACCAGGTTTGCAGAAGTTGCTGCCAAACTAGATTTAAAGCTATCAGTAACTTCCATCTAGTGCCTTGAAAATATTGGATGTTTCCCTTCCGCTTAGTTCTCCTGTTTAAGATTTCATGACTCCCCAGACGCCCACAGCAAAGGAAGAGACACAAGACCTGTTGCTCCTCCACCCCCAAAGCAGCTTTATGTCTGATCAATACATGCACATTTCAGTACCGGGAGACAAGGACAGTATTCCTCTGAGAGCACCTTCTGCCCCAGACCACTGAACCAGTTATTCCTTGAGGTATTTACAGATAGTCACAAGCAGTAGAGCTATGAAATTTGTTTCCTATCTGCTGTATAAGCGTGCATTCATGTTCTGTTAAAATACTTGCGACTGTGTAGCTTATGCTGTTGTGCTGGGGACGTTGGGATGGGGTGACTACTGCTACTCTTAGGGCAACCAACTACACTTATCTGAGAAAAAGCTATTAAAAACACAATGCATTGGGAGAGATACAGCAAGTTGAGAGCACGCAGCTGTGAAATTCCTGCAAGATCACAGGAAGATCACATGGCATAGAGGTTTTCCAGTTCAAGTTATCAAGAGACTAGGAAAGTGAAGGAGAAAGAGACACCAAAAAACGAGAAGGCTTAACTACCAGTAAGATTTCCTCACCCCTTCCAAACTTTTCATTGTAATCCATCTCAGCAAAAGTTTTTATTTTTCCCCATTCTGCCAATGGCTTTAGCTATAGAAAAGCATTTTAACTTAGAGGAGGCACGTTCACATTAAAAACAAGGCATTATCCGTGGTCAGGTAGACTTTCATTTCCTGTTAGAAAGCCCTCTGCAAAGGTACAGGCTTCTCAGATGATGGGAACTGGTATTATTCACTTGAAGACAGGTTGCTAAAAACAGGTGGGACTGGACCCAGAAACTCAGAGATGCCATAACTGGAGATGACAGACCTACCTCCAGCAGTGGCCAGAAAAGAGGGCACAAGCGATGCAGGCACTTGGAATTTCATCAGTCCCTGCCCTTAAGCACCCACCTTCTCAGAAGAAAAGAGCTTAGTAAGGTAAAGGAGATGGGGGGGGAACCACCAAACAAAAACCAACCACCACACATACAGTTGAGGGGAAAGAAGGAAGAATCTAGGCAATTAAATTATGTGAGCAGTCTGCATATGAAAACTTCAATATCCAATTGTTTAGCAATGAGCATGGGGATTTTACACATACTTGGAATTAATTCTTATACCTCTTTCTACAAAATATGAAGCAGCACTACAACTTACTAATTCAGGTCAGATGTGATACTACTTAAGTGTTCCCTACACAGAAGATTTCTACAAAAGATTTCTGTATAAAGCAAACAAACAATTAAAAAAAAAAAAAATCACTGCACAAATTCAGTAGCAGCTATCAGTGCTTGGATGGCACATTCTTCTATGAATGATTTCTTGCTGCTCTTGTTAATTTAGGACATAAACTCATCCAAAGTACTAACTGATGGCTGGTGTTCTCTAAAAGCAGTTGAACATACCATGTTAAAAAAAGCCTCTATTTTCAAAAATAAGACTTCTTATCATACCTTTTATTATATCTTACAAAGATATACAAAACAGTTCAGTACTAAGACAACTACATGTTCTCCTGAGGGCTACATAGTCCTCAACAGACATTCTGCACACACCTAGGATTGATTTTAGCGAGTCTTTCCCTGTATTCAAATTCCTGAAAAGGAGGAATCCCTAAGATCTTGCCCCACCCCTCCACTTGTTTCCAGCTACTCTTGGATACTACACTTCTGTTTGTAGGAAAGTATTGCAGTCACATGAACTATGACTCTTCAATTTATCCTTATAATTTACTATCTTTACTTTTTAAGGCAGACTGCTCTTCTAATACACTAAAAGCTGCCCTTGGTAGGGGGAAAAAAAAGTGTCACCCAAAAGGGTTTCCTTCACTTTTCAGGACAACTACATCCTTGGTCTGTGCTGAAAATGACAGCCAGCACAGCAAAAATCAATTGTCACCACAGATACTTGGTTTTTTCCTTCCTTTTTAAACCGGCCACCAACAACTTATTTTCCCACTAAACCAGTTATACAATGGCTACGTATCAAATTTGAAAACTCCTCAAAATTTCAAACTCAATGAAAGCCAGATTCTAGAGGGAGACAACATGGGTAAAAAAAATATCAATACACATGATATTTTAATACAAAATATTAGCTTTTTCTTTTTTTTTTTTTTACACAAGTCAGTTTTTTTTTTAAAATATAGAACCTTAAAAAATGAACAAATTGCTATCCACATACTATAAACACTTTTTTGTGCTCAGTTTGATCAAGTTATCAGAACAATTTAAACACCAGTCCATAGTTTAAACACTGCCTTGAAGTTTTATGAAAACTATGCCGCACTGTGCACTACCATTTTTATATGTACAGTGTGAAGCGCCTTCTTTCAGTTTTAATACGGTAGTAAAAACTGTTCAGTTATCAGGTTCTTTGTGCAAGGATTTCACATTCTACTCATGCTCATGACAGATCTGCGTTACATTTCAGTGGCACTGGTATGAGCAACCACATGTAATTCTGTGAATGTTCACTGGAAAAATGTCCATTACATGTACTGAAATACATATTCTGGAAGTACAAGTTCTTCAGCTAGATAAAAGAAAACTTGTTATTGTTAGTTTAGGGGAAATACTAGCCTGATTAGCCAGAATTTAACAATTTCTAAGCACTGAAATGAATTTTGATTTCTCAAAGTTGAATAAAAGTCAGTAACTATCACATTTTCATAGAGATGAACTATATAGCAGGTACATCTCAGGAATATTTGTAATTGCCCGCTTTTTGAACCCATAGAAAGAAAAAATTGCCCTCTAAGTTGGAGGTCTTAAAAGGTCTTGTTTTAGTAGTAAATCATCCACAAGTTGCAGGCTGTTAGCCAAGTAGATTTTAGGATGATTTACTTGCATTACAGTAATTTACACAATTGAACTTTATGCATACAGTACAAAACTATGAACAAAAAGGTGAAGCAAACTTTTTTATTTATATTCAGGTAAAAACATTAACCTGATGAAGTAAATTATTGCAGATTTGAGAAATCAGCACATAAAACAGTTGGACAGAGCATTGCTTACAGGTGCTTTATCTGTGTCAAAAGACAAAGGCTGAACTGTTTGTTCCAAGCTAGCGCTGGGGAGGAGGGGAGGCGGGGGGGGAGAAAAAAAGACTACAAAAGTAACCAGGAACTTAGATCAAGAACAAGAAAACTGTTTACTCAAACAGGGAATGAAACAACTAATTCGTCTTTTAAAAAACTTTACATCAATTCGAAATGCTCTGGCCTTACCACAATACACACTGGCCAGCCCAAGCTGTTGGACTTCAACTACATGAAAGAAAGAATTCTTCCTAGCCTCTAGTAAGAGGCTTTTGCTGCCTGAATCACTGTGTAAACAGCTCTAGAGCGTCAACTGGTAAAGGCTGTCGCCATTATATCCTACCACTACAGTAAAACTATGCTATAAGAAAGGTTCTACCTAGTTACAAAGGCTGAATTATATTGACAATATATATTTGATTTCAGTAAAATTTAAATTATCTTAATCAGAGAAAGAGGCATGGAGCAGTTAAATGCCCATGCTAACCAAAACATAACAATTGTTGAATGTTGCACACAAAAAGAACCAAGTGAATTGCACATCAGACAATACATGAGGATGGGTAAAATTAGAGGCAGGTGAGGGTACACAGAACTAGTCTACTAAACTAGATTCGTCAAATACATGGTGTATTTTAATTTCTGTACTTATGTACAAAAGTTGTCTTTGGAGGAAAAACTTCAGACTTAGCTAGATGGATACACACAGCCCAGTATTAAACTGCACAGCGACATTTATTGTTCCAGCCTGGAAAAACATCCCTTTTTAAATTTCACACAGCAAAGCAAGTTAAAAACTTCACTCATCAAATAAATGATAATTTAAACAAGAACTTGCTAAAGAAACCTTGTCACAACAACTTTTAGGGCCTGATCACTTTAAGTCCATAGGGGCCTTTAATGAATATCAACCAAGTGTCTTTGTTTATAATCTGCAAGCCGTTTTTCTACAACAAGAAGGCGTAACACGTTTCCTTGACTCAGGTGATATATTTAGAAAAGAATCATGAGTTTCTCTTTTGCTGTAACAGGCAGACATTGCATTTTTCATTGTGATCAGGAAAGATGGAATGACTGCTGCCCTTCTCTTGCAGCTATCAAGAGTTTTTCACGCATTATCTCAATAGTTGAGTAGTCCGGCAATTTGAGATAGTTCACACAAGTCATTACTGAGGGCAAGAAATCATCTGGATTCTCTGTAGACTCAAATGTCTTGCGTACAATTGTCAACGGAGGATTCAAACTTCGAAAGCCTATTAATGAGAAAAGACATTCAGAATAAGGTTGTGCCTCTTGAAAACCCACACTTACCACTGCAGACATCTAACAGTGACAGAAGCATGGATCTCATAACTGACTTCTTAATCTCTGTTTTTAAAAGTTTAGAATATGGCTTTATTAGGCCATGTAGCAAGCTGAAAAATACCTAAAATCCTTTCGGTAGATTAGTTTTCCAAGATGAATTAGTAAAAATAAATAAGCTAGATGCATCTACTGTTAACTCTGTTCTGTATGTGTAAAAAAACTATTCCAATCACAGTATTTTTATGAGTTTGTTGCTTTCATACACATTTTCTAAGATTCTCAGAAATCATCTCATTGTTGTACCATATTTTTTTTACTCCAGCCAAGGTTTTTACACTCCTAATCATCAATCCTGTCTGCACCATCTCTCCCAAAAAGAGCTCTAAAAAAATTTTTTTAAAAAGAATCAACTCTTTCTTGTGTCAGTTCTTTAACTAGAAAAAAAAAAAAAAAACAACTAAAGAACACAAGTAATGGAACATATGCATAAATTCTGTTTTTACTTGCAAAGTGTTCAGCTGAGAATATGGTAAAATGTGTATTCTATAATGGTCCCTAGCAAAGACAGCAAATTCCTCAGTTTTCCTCACTGCCTTCTCATCTAAATTCTGAAATTCAAAAGGAGGAGAAATTAAAGTTTATCACTATGCTAGTATTGTCTCCTTTCTAGAAAAAACAATTATTTTTTCCAGATAGCAATGCATCATTTTGTTGTTGTCATAACTTCATGCCTCTAGTCATAGAATACAGTATTAAGGGTTTTTAGTTTTGTTTAAATTTTTTTTGCCCTCCAGTAGGTTATCTGGTAACATAAATTAAACCTGAAGACAGTCAATTGAATGAAGTGTCACGAGAGTAACCAAGTTTGAGAATTCTACCTGAAGTCTACCCAGCCACTTCTGAAACTAGACGTGTGAAACAAGTATGAACCTCTAAAATACATAGGTAAGTAATCTTTTCCTGTGTTGAAATAATCCACTTATTCTGAAATGCGTTAGTAATACTGATTTCATATAAAGCAATATGTAATAAACAAAACCTACCTCCTACAGGCAGTCTGGGGCTACCCGTCACAAACTGAAGAAACAGTCTTTGCTGCTCACTATCAAAGCTACTGAGAATTTCAAAGAGATACTTCACTGCTCGACTAATGAATGGAAAAAAAGCAAGCTATTATTATTTTGTTTACAGTTAAAATAATTGCATGAGATTCATATTCAGTGCAGTATGAATATTTTTTCAAATACATTCCATATAATTCTTCTAGCTTGAATAACAGCATATCAAGATTATTTAAATACGTATTTTCTAATGCTGTTTGTTTGGGTTTAGGGTTTTTTTTTTTTGTTTGCTTTGTTTATTTGGCTGTTTTTGTTAGTGTTTTTATTTTTTTAAACAAAACCAACACCATATTACCTGTCATGTGTATAACCGTGATCTGGCCTGCAACATTCCATTAAAGTCTTTGCATCCCAAGTGTCCGTTTTACTGCCGCACAAGAGCTGCTCCAACTATAAAATTAAAAAACAAGGAAGGAAATTTTGCCTTTTAGTACTTGAGGCAGAACGAATACTGCGTTCTGACTATTATTACAGCATTCGACTTTCTGGAATGGCTTGCTGCAAACAAACTCAGTCACCCCAAGCAATCCTCCCAAATTCTTTGAATGCAATAATGCAACAGCTTCACACCAGTGACAGCCTCATTTGCTGAATCCACCTTTGCATACAATCCACTACCACATGAGATGCTGAATGTATCTCCTAGAACAGAGACAATCCTAATAAGCAATTTATACTGGAGAACCAAAAATGCCTTAACTTTTTTGAAATCTTACAATTTTTAAAGAAATGTAGGGGAACGGGACAAATAGAGTGTTTAGACTTGCTTTTTAGAACTCTCAGCTCTTCTTTGACAGCAAAAAAAAATAAAAAAAATCATTCAATAGAGATGGATCTGTCAGCAGTTTTGTACTTTATTTTGCCTATTCTTTCTATGCACTTGGGGAAGCAGAGATGACAGGCTACAGACAAAACATTAAAAGCTTCTACAGACTTCCTTCTAGGATACACGAGGAGTTGTAAAGCTCCGATCTCAATAAAACTAGAGGTTTGACACACCTAGCTGTTCTGTTCAAGAGCAAAAAAATTTTACAAGTTCTTTATAATAGTTTAGGAATGGTTTGTAGAAGAGTTCAAATGGCTGGATAGCTATCAGCTACAGAACACGAGATCACATCCTCGTACATCCTATTAAGGAAAGGATATCTTATATTGCACACTACTCCTACGGCTTAATTTTGACCAACCGTACTAGTAGATCAGCAATAGACTAGTGTCTGTATTTTAAAATTTCCAAGCAGAAGCAGGCATCAAATCACGCCAAACAATGACAAGACAGAAGAAAAGCATCACATACACTACAGAATGGAGAAATTTGGGTAGAAGACTGGAGAAACTTAGAATAATCTGCCATTTTTACTAGCCTTAATTTTGTTGCAGAAAAAAAAGGTAGTGGTACTCTTGGCAAGTAGTACCAACAGAGAGGCATGAAGAAGAATCACTATGACAAGTTACAGATCTCAGCTTTAAGAAACTCTTACACTGCAAAGCACCAAGAACAAAAGAGTAATACAAAGGCTTGGCTAGCACACTGCTTCAGAGCATGCTTAGCATTTCTTCATGAAGTCACAGATGTAAGTTTATGAAGGTAAATAAATCCTTCAAAGTACAGTCTTCAAATAAACTCCCTAAAGGCAAAGTAATAAAACATTCTCTCTTGTAGTCCAGACAACCATAATTGTGTCTCAATTCAGTCCACTTAGAAGTGCAAGAATTTTAAAAGGAAATTGATATGGTAAGTAGCAAGAACAAGGCAAGACCAGCTATCCTTATTCTTTACTCCTTCACCTGAATCTCCTCTTACTGTCTAAAGCTTTGTTAAAGAGCTGAATACTTTTTTTTTTTTTTATAGAACATCCAGGTAGCATCCACATTTACAGCTACTAAGAGATACTGCAATACAAGGAATTTATTTAAGTATCCATACTAGTATAAAAAGCCTGCGTACACAAACTTAAGCACTTTTCTCAGAAAAGCTGGATACACTCAATTTTAAAGAAAACGGAGCTGTTCATAATAAAAGCATCAAATAAACGACCACTGAACACTGAAGTCTTTAATATTAAAGTATGCAATTTAAAGGACACCAAGTTTCACTAATATGCTTCAGAAATTGAATGTAATCAGACTCTGGCACAACTGCACTGCATCCAGTGCATACCTAGGTTCAGACTGTCTATATGTATAGATACAATGTTATAAAAGCATCAGTAAACACACGTTTACCAACCTCCTCAGGATAGAAGTACTGAAGATGACTGAGGGGGAAGACTGATTCAAATCCATCTCTGAATGAGTCAAACTGTCTGGCAACACCTTCATTTAGTGCCCAGAATATAACCAACTGCAGGAAAGAAAAAAAAAAGTCATTTGAACAAAGGAAGTATGGAATGATCACTACTGGGCAAAAGACTACAGCTGCAGAAAAACGTTACCAAAGCCTCGCCATATGCTCACTGTAGTTGTGGCAGAGTTTGAACTTTGATTCATGGAGCTGCTCTACAGCATTGCCTCATTGTGCCTCACTTCATAAGCTCATACTGCTGCATGTGTGCAAGTGCAGTGCATCAGCACTGCAAAAGACACAGAATTTGTTGTTTGGTTTTTTTTATTTGTTTATAACTTTCTCATGTAGTCTGTCATTGCAAATTAGCAAGAGTCATTTAGTGTTCAAACCACCCCATATTTCGAACACCCTAAGCATGCCACTCATGCAGAGTTTAAACAACTTATTTGCCTTTATTTTTGATAAAACATGGAATTCAGAATAGCTGGTTAAACTGATCCTATTTAGCAAAATATTTTCAAACAAATCTAAATATTTATTAGATATTTTTAGAAGGCTAACCTAGATGTTCTCTCTGTACACTGATACCTATTTAAAATTCAGCAACTAAAGAGAAATACTTAGGTCAGTACTACGTTAGTTTCCCCCATGGAAACATATGTGTCCGTTTTCTAATATACAGTTACAAAAAGTAGCTTTAGACTTTTTGTTATATTAAGTAGCTTACTATTACAAGGATACATGGGAAAAAAAGAAGCAACTTTATGTTACTGGGATTTGGTAAAAATCGTAAGGCAAAAGACAGTAAGACAGTGGTCTAGGCCTTTTGTGCGTGCTTTTTGGTCTGTATCTGCAGTTACCCTTCTCAACATTAAAATTCACCTTCCAAAGTGGACAGCACATACTGAAACAATTATCACTCAGGGGGAAGGAAGGGGACATGACACAAACAAGACCAAATTTCTATTAAATCTCCTGCAGCCAGTATTTCTCCACTACATTAAAAAATATATTATACGTGGCAGATTGCATGTCAAGTTCAGATTCTTTTGTCAGTTACTGCTACTGATGGTTACACTTGCCTTGGCTACCCTCAACTCTAGCAGAAAATGAAGGCTGTTTGTAAAAGATGTGTTGTCAACACACAGCTACCAGTTTTTAACTGTGTTAAAAGCTCTGACCAGGAATGCTAGGAAAAGCTTTGAAAGACATCTAAGCATGCATCTGAAAATGAATTAAAACCTCACTGATACTGCTGGACTCGTGAAGCAAGTATTTAACCCTGTCCCAGTGAGAGTTACTTGTTCCAGAAAGCTCTCAGGTATGAAAGTCTATTAGGACGTTTTCCTACAATAGAGTCAGGCATTTGATTTCAGGTAACATATACCCCTATTTTCACATGCCAAGTTGTAATACTGAAGAGCAAGCTGGTAAGCACCAGCAGCACAGAAAGCTGTTCTACTACATTCTACAATGTAGAATATTCTATGGCTATTCTAGCCATAGCTGCTGACTTAGAATTGTGATTACTTTTCATGACCAGGGGTGTGTGGCAGAAGTAAGCTGCACTGAATTCTTGTGGATTCAAAGAGATCAAATTGTTACGCAAGATACTGCACTCCAGAAACTTTTCGTGCACAAATTTAGAACAAACAAGTTGACCTCTTTCTTTATAGTACAGGGGAGATGAGGGAGAGGAAAAAAAAAAAAAAAAGAAACAAAAGAGAATAAAGTCTTTCACTATACTGGTAGCTGAAATAGAACTATTTTCTGATAAAGGTAGCTCCTGTGGGAACTGTCCTTGAGGGAAAAAAAAAAGGGAGGTGGAGGGTGGCATGACATGACTGCAGGAGAGGCATGAAGAGTAACAGTAGGATATTCTAGCGTTATAAACTCCTTTTAATGGTAATCCACACACAAGATTTTAAGGAAAACGACATTTTCAAGAGCAGGGCAGCTGACCCACAGGAAGCTGTACAGGCTAGCTGATCAATTAAATATAGTGTTTCTAAATTGCAATTCATCATACTTGTGATACAGAGAACAATAATTTTCTCTCTGAAATCTTCTCTATTTCATTGACATCAAGTCTGTAATGCTAATCACTGGCATCTATAGTATCCTCTGGAAGGCAGGTATATGAAGACAAGGACAGAAAAAATGCAGAGGTGTCCTTTAAAGAAAGTAGTCTCAAAAGTTGTTTAGAAAGAAGCGGAACGCAAGCTTTCTGTAGTGATCTGCTTTTCCTTTACAATGCCAGAGCCCTGCAATAGAACAACTACAGGACATCCAAGACATCTGCAAGCCTTTCTCAGTGTATTAGATACCCGATACATGTTACCTAGAAGAAAAAACTGACTGCAAACTGTATGAAAATCAGACTTGAAAGCAACCTTGCTCTGCTTTCCTCAGTAAACAGAGGCTGCAAGTGCTGTTTCTAACAAACTATGGTTGTTGGCATTGCCCATCTGTAAGTCTGCAAACAGCTTTACATCCAAATATGTTTCATTTTTTAAGTGATTCTTGACTAGCAGAATTTGCTTCCAACAAATAAAGATATGAGAAATGGATATGTGCATAACAGCTTGAATCTGGAAGATGAACAACAACTGCTCAATATTCAGTTGTAAGGATTATGGAATAACTTTGTGAAGTTCCCAGTTGATATCCAGGAGCTTATATGTCCCTTACTGAATCATTTCTACCAAAACATCAGATATGTTCCTTATCAGCACTTGAAAACCTTAACAGTCCTCAAAGGGAAATTGGCAGCAGACTAACCTGTCAGAAAATGCATTATTTAGGAACTGGAATAATGGCTTTTTCACGATGCAACCGATCATTCTTACCTCTATCCCACTCATGACTTCATGTGATAGTATTGCATTCTTCCTGCCTTTCCTCATCTCTTTTCCAGGCTGTTTTTAACCTATTCCCTTTAACACCTTCTTACACAGAAAGAATTTCCTACCTTTATTCAACAGTACGACCCTTTTGTTTTCCTAGGTTTTATGTCCCTTCTGACATAGGTATAAATCAATATGCAGGTGTATTGTCAACTTACTATGGCACTGGTTTGTTATCTGTTCCTTACCTTTGTGGTTATTTTTTTTTCTTTTTAATGATTTGTGGGTTTTGTTTGGGTTTTTAGGTTGTTTTTTGTTGTTTTTGTTTTGTTCTTTTGTTTTTTAAAAAACACTACTGTTCTAATTTTGACTCGCAACCAAGCTGGTGTTTTCATCAACCACTATTGCAAACAAATTCATTATCATACCCAGATGTGGGAACTTGTTAAAAGATTCTGAAAGTCCACAGCTCAAATTACTCCACTTACTACAACACTTTATCAAAAACAACATACTTCTGATGACTTCATTATGTATAAGCCAGACTTCTTTGTACTAAAAAGTTTTCAAGTCAGGTGCGCTGAGTAGGATTCAAACGGTTTTCTGTAGTAATAAACTGGTACAGAAGAGAAGCAATCAGTAGGAAAATTATTGCTGTGCCCAGTTCACAGGAATGAATTGAAACATATATGGAAACAAACTACTTGGGAGCAAGGCAAGGAAGACTAAAGAAAATTTTAGTCCTAGTTTTGCTTTTACGTACTCTGAGATACTCCTCTAAATTGTGGATGGTGACTGGTGTATCTTTTCCCCCTTTTTTCAGTTCTATATTAGGAAACCCAGGAAGTGTGAAGTCCAGCCCTAGATCTTCCACTGAGCAGCCATTCATAGTCAGAGCCTCCAATGCATACTGTAGACTTTCTTTGGTCTAAAAAATTGGAAGTGAAAACAATTCATTCACATTAATTTATCCAAAAGTTATGACCTCTAAAGTAGTTTGTCTAAATAAACATTTCTATAAGAATATTACTAGTAATACTGTTACAGTACTCCTTGCTTTCCTTCCATATTTTTCATACATAACAGTAAACCAAGACAAACCAAATAAACTATCTTAACGGATAAACTTGAAATATCGTAACAGTACACTTTTTTCCTAGCAATTTTGGAATTACTTTAACTCCTTGCATATTATTTATTTAGAAAATACTAATACAAGAAAAGATGTGTAATATGCCTTCAAATAGTTAATGGCATTCTTATTTGGCATGCACACTGACATTTTTCAGCTTTCATCCACCAGGTTTCAGGTTTTTCAAACTCGTGTCGGGAAATTAAAAGTGGTGATCAAGGAGAGAGAGTGAGACAATGATGCGAAGAGGAACAAAGGCCCACAAGCTTGCAATAACTTCACGAGTAACAAAGCAGATGTATTAACAGTATAAATTAGGTTATGACCACCTACCATCTATTAACATTGGATGCTAGAAAGAGCATGCATGACAAAGAGATTTTATCACAACTCTGCAACAGTGAATGGTACTACTTTCAGCTAAGAGTGGATAACCTTGAAAAATTAAGACTCTTCTGTATCTATAAGGGAACCCGTATGCTCACATATGGAGCCAGTTTATAGCAGTTCTGCATACAGCTCTTCAGTGGGGGAGGAAAAAACCCACAAAAGGCACATCTAAGAAAACCTGAAAAATTGACTAAACCAGCTAGTAAGAAAGCCAAGCCTTTTGACTGTTCAAAAATCAAGGATAGATTTTTCTTTTTCCTCTGATATTAAAGTTGGTTAGTCTTTTCAAAGTAAAACAAAAAGAGGTTACCTGAGGCAAACATCTGGCACTCTTAGCCATTTTAGCCTATATTTAATCACACAGAAGAATCTTATAATAAATTTCTAATGTCAGTCTATATTACAAAAAGACCATGTTATAATTACTAGCCACTGATATAATAACATTAAATCTACTCCTTTTAATAGAATGAAGTCATTATCATTATCACCATCAGTATTAAGCACTATCATACACTCTCAATTACGGCTATTTCAAAATCCAAACATGAAGATGCACTCTTCCATTCTTAGGGTTACTTTCCCACCTGTGTTTTGTCCTGTTCAAGTCTTTTCTTTTGTCTTACAATATCTTCAAGGTGATATATTGATTTGGCTACTACTGGATCAATACTGAATAAGTCATGCGATGTCAAGGAAGTTTCCTGTCGTAGCATCCATTTATAAAAAGGAAGTCCAAGAGGAAGGTCCACCTGGAAATCGAAATGTTTAGTGTTGAACTGTCTTCCAAAACTGTTATCTTTTACTATTTTCTCTCTTGACTAGATCTAGAATACTATTTACTAATTCATAGTTCTGAGGCACACAAAACATCGTCTCTAAGTGTTTTTACCTGAGAAATTTACAGTAGAGAAAACACAACTGACTGCATATACACTAAAGCAATCAGCAAGCTAGTAGCTTGAATAAGAAGCCCAAAATGATCTTGAAAGAACATTGGAGAGAGACTGCAACACATGGCAGGCAATGGCTTTTCCTTTTTTCCACTGTGGTCTCAAAAGCCACTGTAAAGATCTTCAATATACACTACCCTTTCCCCCTCAGAAGCTCAGCTGCACCCCTCTTCTCCCTGCTGTACCCAAACTGCTAGGGCTGAAAATAAATCCATGGAACTCAATACTATTTTTTCCCCAACACAGTCAGAACTAGAATTTTCATTTAACCCTTCAGAATCATATTTTCCTTTTTTTTCCTCACCAGTCTAAAATCCATGATTGCCTTGGCCATTAGTTTTCCCAGAAAGCGGAACTTCATTTTAACTTTTGCAATGTGAGCTGGCTTGGCTGTTCTACCAAAAGGAAGTGCAAAAAGGCCTTGAAGGTTATGGATATATTTGGTACCTTCCTGGCTTCCTGTTGAGGAAGAAAGAAAAAAAAAAAAAGTTCAATATGTACACTTCTAGTTTCATTCCAGATGCAAGTTTGAAAGCAGTTCTCAGATAATCATAACCTAAAGCTTCTTATAAAATTAACAAAAAAACCACAGAGATAATCATACACTATCATGAGGCATAGTATCTGACCACAAACTGAGGTGGCTCTTTCAAAGCCATTCACAGAACTGAAGTCAACTTAGAATCAATTCAATCTTAGATCAATATTTATATTTTAGGTAGTATAACATTTACCTTTTGGATTGGCTAAAGTCACTTCTTCTCCCCTCCAAAGGCCTAAGTCTGCTCTCTGCAGTTCCTGAGATACAAGTGCATAGAACTCTAGCGTGGGGCCTAGGCCTGTGCCAACCTTCAGGAGGAGGGAGGGTGCAGGGAGAGGAGGGGGAACGACATAAATAAATGAGTCCATTAGGTCAGTTTGAATATCAAAATCTTTAGTCTGAGAAATATAATACATTATCAACTATAAAGAATACTGCATTGCAAAAAGCATCTAGACAACCTAACTAGAGAGTCAACATTTACAACACAACTGAGACAGCCTGGAAAGACCACATATCAGTGGAATAAAAGTGTTAACCACCTAATGATCCTATAATAGAAGAAATGCACACAGCTGTTTGCTTAGAGTTAGAAAAAAACATGCTCTGCAGAATAAGACCGATTATGAAATTTAGTAGATCAGAAAGAGTTTCTCATAGCAACTAAAAGTCACACCCAAGTGGATTAGGGATAATTAATAGATACAATTTTGTGGCACCAGAAATGGGAAGGACCAAGAGTCTGACCAAGTCATTCTAGGAAAGCTGTAGCTTTTTCGTACTACTCTTCAATAAAAAGGGGTTAAAATAGACTGCATTGATATTACTTACTTCATTCTCATACTGGATTTCCAACATGGCTCTTGAACTGCCTAGATCCTGCATCACAGATTCTGCCTGTTTCAACAGCTCATCTCTGTTCACAGTGCGCTACACATTAGAGAAGTTTTAAGTAGTGAAATTATGTCTGTAAGTCCCAGCTCCCAAGGCAGTTACAACAGGAAAAAAATTAGTTATGCAAGTTTTTCCACCCCACGCTAATAGTTCCACAGTTCAACAATTTGTAAGCTTATACTTCAATAAAATAGTTCTTGCTTCTATAGAAGAACTAACTAGGATTAAAGTGTTTGATATAAAATGAAAAGCCAATGCCTCACATTTGTATCAGTGTAACAGGTACTACTCTTGCCAAGAATCTGGCAGTAGGACTAGAACATAGCAGAGAAGCATCATCCTGTGATGTTACATACCTCGAACTAATATGGGGAGAAGAAACCACAGAATAAAGATGCCAAAATCCTGCAACCTAAGGGAATTACACCCCGCCCTTGTGGATTCTCTAGAAGTGGCAGGTTTCAAAAACAAAACAGAACAAGCACCCAACCAAAACCAAAAAAACCCACACAACAAAATATCCCCACCAAAAAAAAACAAAAAACCCAACCCACAACAGCACTGAGACTCGTGCATGTTGGAAGCTATTTTTTCCCCAGAGGTATTCAAGACCACCTAGCAGACCTACAATATACAGCAGAACTTAATTTAAGACAGACTCAAGGCAAACACCCAAGACTCCCTCAGTTTAAAACAGTCACAGCTTAGCTTTATTATGCTGTGACGGGAGGTTTAATACTGTCCTAGAATATAAGAACAATGTTTTTGTTTATTCCAGTAACACTTAAGGGTCTAAATCCTATTGCTTGAATTCTTTTGAAATTCTACATAAAGCAAAGCAGATGTTTACAAGCTAACATATGGAAACATTACTTATGTAACATAAAACTTAAAGTTCATTCTTGGAGGATAGTTTCAGAAATTAGGTAGACGCCAATTCAAAATTAAGCAGGGTGTGAGAATGCAGCATAGCATACTCTAGCCCTTTCTGCCACCTAGGGGCAGACACCTAGAAAGACACTATGCTTTCTAGAAGACACTGTGCTTTCTACTCGGGGGCTTTTAAATGAACAGAAACAAACCTCCTCGTCATCGGTATAGTACCAGAACCTTAAGTTTTACAAATAAGTCTTGCTCACAATGATATTCTTAAAGACAATATAAAAACAAACAGATCATTCATTCCATTTTTAAAGATATACCTACTTTTTTCCTGTCCAGTCGCGGTGCCACTCTGCTATCCTGAGAATCTGATTGATTGATTTCTGGATTAGTATCCAGCAGTCTTTGCATGGCTCGATCACGATCAAAAGCAGTTACATAAAACAGCATTTGACGGGTATCAAAGGGAAAGAAAAATGGGCTGTAAAGAGCATTGGATTAGTTAGCTAGGTTCCAACTAGCATCTATGACTATAGTTTAGTTTAAAACACAATTGAAATGTAGTATGCCTGAAATTAGTGCTTTATTAAACACTGTGGCGAAAGCAGCCTCTGAAGGAATCCTTCCGGAACACACTTTAGTTTTAGTTACAATGCTTATGAGCAAAAGTCTAGAGATGGAATTTAATATGAGGAACCACAAAAAAATTCCAGAAGCTTCTAACTCTTCCAGAAAAGTAACTCACAATACTTGAATGCCTTGGCTATGCAAAGTTTATATCAGAAAATAAATACTCTTTTAACTTCTTCACACCTGCTTTACAATTAGTAAATCTACCTTAGATCAAAGATCTTTAAGAAGGTGGTTCAAGCTCCCACATTTGGGGAGAAAAAAAAAATGAGAACCTGCCTACAACAGCACTATCATTCTACCTTCCATCATTTTCAAAAAACCGCTTTAAATGATGTGTGAAAGATGACCAGAGAAACTTATTATTTTAATTTATCAGTTCTACTATTCTCAAAGGCACACGTACGTTAACAGTGCGGTCGTCCACTGACATTTAAGTAAAAAGGCAGTTTTACAGAACAAATACTGCTAGAGATGTTTGGATAAGAATATACATTCATACTCATCGTTTATTTCCTGGAAAATTTATGAAGAAATTTAGAGATCTTATTTTTAAAAATGAAAAGTCAAGTAGTTTATCTAGAGTACGTATTTCCAGTCAATTGTCACCAATATTGCTTCAATTAATATGACATTCTTAGATTCTTTCAAGCAACTCTGATCTCTCATTATTTCAAGTGCAAGAGTTTTACAGCTTGTACTCTGTATCAGGATACTACAAATTATTATGAATATAGCTTTATAAAAAATATTTCTAATATTTTATCAGTAATTATAAAAATATTTTCCTTTGTACCATTATTGAATATGCTAAGATAAATGTGGTGGTATGACAAAAATGCCATTAAGCAGTTTAACAGAAGAAAAAAACCCTGAATAATCAAGTACTATTACTTCAATATGAAAACTTCAAATTGCTCAGAAATTCCTGTAAAAACGGTCCAAACTTCGCAGCTAGTCTATCCCTCCATATTGGTTTAAACTATGCAATATAGATGCAAACATTCATCCAAGTGTCACTGTGTAACTTAGCCAGACTTCTGTGACTGTGTTTTACTCTCCTCCCACACTTTCAAAAGCCTTTAACATACAATACACCTGGGCTGCCCAGCCAGGAGGCCTACTGAACTCCATTTAGAAATAATATACGGTAAGTCATTCATACCATGTTTTTCCAAGTTCTGTCAGCCAAGTTGGTATGTTTCCTGTCATAATTACCAAAGGATCCTGAAGCTGCCTGTTTGCTTTTGCTGTCAGTTTACTGTTGATAAACTCTGAGGTTGGAATTATCTCCTTGCAGATTGCATTCTGTGTTAAATAAAAATATACTTCTAGTTAAAGAAGTGCCGGAAGAAATACCAAGCCTTTGTTAAGAGGGCTTTTTATGCTTCTGATTTGCTTATCATCACAAGAAAAAGAAAAAAACCAATTTTCATTGTCGCTTTGGTCAGGCAGAGCCTAAGCCACGAAAGAAAGACTAAATAGATTTTTACTATTAATTTTCTTTTCACGAACAATGTTGCTTTTTGAGCTTAAGGAAAGCAAAGCATGGAAAACGTGTTTAACACTACAGAGAAAATATGATTGACTGTAAGAATTTATAGCCTTCACCTTACCAGAAGGTGGGGGGTGGGGGCGGCAGACAGGCGGAAGAAGGCTGTTTTAAGGTGTTTCAGGACAGAGTTGTCTGTATCAAATATGAAAGTGATTTAAAAAGTGCTCTACTCACATCATACAAGTAATACCAGTATCGACTGATAGCATGTAAAACTCTCAAAAGAAGAATAACGTCTAACGAGGGATCTTCAAATGTTATGTTTTCAGGTGGAGTAGATATGAGGTAAACTTCTAGAGGATTTAATACCGAAGGGCATACACCATCTAGCAGGTAAAAAGAATATGTTATTAAAACAAATGAATTAGAAGTCCCTCCAGGATTTAATTATTAGGAGCCTAGGTAGTATTAGTTATGGCATTCAGTTAACTACAACAGTTTAGTTAAGACAATTCAGTTAGTATCTTATTTTTTTAGTTCTAATACATACATTAATATATGCTTACTTTTCTCATACTATGCTCGCTTTAAAAGAAACACTACGGTGTCTCTAAACACTCTTCCTCCCCATCCTTTCAGAAATGTCAGAAATCTAACATATTAGCAAGGCAACACACTCACCATGCCACAACTCATCATGCTTTTTAGAATTTCTAGGGGAGGTTTTTGTGGGAGCAGTTTGTGCTCTTCCTCTTTTACCACCAACACAGTCCTTACTACCATCTTCATCTTCTCGCACAGGTTTGTACCTAAGAAGTAAAAGTTGAAAACATTTGTGAAATACTAACTTACATGGAAACAAAAGCAGTTATAAAAGTGTCAGTTCTTTGATTACCAGAATTTTACTTGAATGACAGTTAAAAGCAGAAAGACAAGAACAATGTATTTGGATATGATCCAGTCTTTGAAGCTAGGCCTCAGAACCAAAGTATGTCATGGGAGAGAAAAAATGGGGACCCTCCGGCTCCATGAACTGGAAGAGGAGAAGCAGAAGGTATAGACAAAAAAACAAAGTGGTTTTTTGCTGTTGTTGTTGCTTTTGCATAACACATTTAAATATTAGAAAGAAAAAAAGACACTGCTGAACGTTAAAATGTTTGGCACAGTGATAGATAAGGTCAATACTGCTCCTTGCAAAGTATGGCCAGAAAATACATATACCTGCACAGCAATCAACTATGAAAACCAGTATGAAGCTGACCATTATTTGTAGACTGCAGACACATTCTCTATTGTTTGTGGTTAGTTACCCAACACTGATTTCCCTCAGTCTAGCAGGTGTCATTTAAGATTCCCCACTTCTTGTTCATCAGCTTTACTGACGAGCTAGAAAGGACTTCAGTAGCCAGCAACAAATTCTCACTAAGATTTAAGTATCTCAAGCACATCAGGAAATTCAAAGCTTCACAGTTTTGGAGGCAGGGAGGACAGCTATATTCCCATTTTCTTTATGTATATGCATCTAGGAAACTAGAGAAGTTGTCCCCTGATTTCTCTAGCCAACTTACCAAATTGTATGTGTTTTTGTCCAAATCCCAGCTCTTCCTAATGGGTTGCTTTCATCATCTGTAGACTCCCTCTCCTCCTCAGCTTGCAAACTGTACTGCCTAACTGCTTGATACACAGTCATATTGTACGGCAGTAAGTGATCTCCAATGTAAAATTGTAGTCTATGTCTCACATTCCCTGAATTTAAGAATTGAGCAGCCTGAGCAAAACAAAAAAACCCAACACAAGTTAGGAAACTGGTTGCTAGTTTTTCTTTAAGACTCTCCCCACACTGTTCCCTCCTCTTACCCCCAGAGCAAAAGCTTACCAAAGATTCATCTATTTCTTCATCTGACCCATCATCATCACTATCCTCGTCATCTTCTCTAACTCTTCCATAGCCTGAGGCAAGAGAGGAGAAAGACATCCTCATTTGTTTTTACATTAAATGTAGCAATGCTTTTGTACTATGACTTTTACAAACTCCACTGTTTAAAACAGTTCCAAGATACATCAGTTTAAAAAAAGCAAGGTTCAGACATGTTAGAACAAATTTCAGTATCAACATGTGGGGTCAAAAATGCCAGGTTACAGCCAATCCGACAGTCAACTAGATCTTACTTCTGTTAATACTTAAACTGAACTGTTTACAACAGGAAACCGTTTGTCCCAGAAAAGAGAAGATTCTCTGCAGCCTTAGCTTCCTCCCGTGTGAGCAAGTTACATTTATAGGTATCTCCCATTTGTCTTCACGGGTTTGGGTGGGGTTTTGGGTTTTTTTTGTTGTTTTTGGTTTGGGATTAGGGGGTGTGTGTGTGTGTGTGTTGGCTTTTTGGGGGTTTTGTGTGTTTGGGGTTTTTGGGGTGTTTGGGGTTTTTGGGGGGTTTGACTGGGGGTTTGTTTTGGTTTTTTCTTTTTTCCCCCTCCCCCCCGCATACTCTACACTGCTGACAGTAGTGACTATCCCAAAAAGCAAAACCCATGTGACTGTATAATATGTATACATACACATACCTCTAACTACAAGGTATCTTTCAATGGCTTGTACCAAAGCCAGAGGATCAATCTTCACAGGTCCACCTTTCCACTGTTTCACATTCGCACAGTCTGGATGTCTTTGCAGTTGGCATTTTAACTGATGTGTATTGAAGAATTTTAAAGCTTGGGATCCTCTGTTAAGAGAAAAACTCAAAATAATTTGTGAAAAAAGTTGCTACACAAAGAATCTAATAACCATAATTGCATTAAAAATGCATTCAAATAGGCTTATACATGCATTTACAAAGTCGCTTGTTCAGGGTATTATTTCCTCAGTCTATTTCTCTAAAAATGAACTATTAAAATTTGGATGAACAGATCAAAAATTTTATTCTACAAGAACACCAGAATCCAAGCTGGACAAAATCTTATTTCCAATGGAAGCTACTTGGATTAAGAGAAAGTTCAGTCTGCGGTCTGATTAAAATATGGCCTACACTGACCACCTTTAAGGTCTGAAGTTGTTCGGTGGTCAGCTGATGCCACATGAGATTTAGAGCTGTGTTTACCTGCAGTGCAATAAGGATCACAATCGGGAATGGAAAATAGAAGTATCCATTCATATGTTTTTTGATAAGGACATAAAGAGACAACCTGAAAGCTGTTCTGTTTTTTCTGGCTAAGTATAATTTATATATGTGTTCCATCTCACCAAACTATCAATACTCAAACTAGCCACTTTTATAAACAAACCTCTTATCTTGGGCTGCTTCTATTTCCAGATGCTAGTGAAAGACTACAAGTCTTAAGCCTCAAAATCCTCATTGACATAATCCACAGTAAGACTAGCAGTCAAACAACGCTGCAGTAGCCTGACTTTCCAAGTTTAATTTTCTATCAAAAAGAATAGCAGAATTTTGCTTTTATGATCAGCGGCTTTATGACTTCTGTAGATACTCCACTTCTTACAGAAATAGCACATATCAGGAAGCACTGTAAGATTACAGAGCACATACTATTTGCAAGAGCCAGTATCAAGACAATTAATTCCTTCAAGTATTAGAAATGTGCGCATTGCATTCATTCCCATGGATTCTAACAGTTCCACAAAAAAACAGGTACTGAATTTTAATGTAAGTTAGATTAATGCTATAGTCTGAGGCTATAATACGTCTACCATAATGGATGTTGTGTCGAAATTAGTGACAAAAATCAATCCACACTATCTTAGTACCTGAGAGACAGAAGATTTTGGCATTTCAGACTCTAAGAGTAGTTTTCAAAACTTCATTTTCAATGCTCCTCCCCCGCCTAATTTCTACACAGAATATGCAGAATGGGTCTATAACCAAACTGAGCTTTTAGCCAGCAGCACAAAATACTTTCAAAACCTATATGCAGTTTATACTGAAATAGAATTACTAACCACTATACACTGAATGAAAAATAGTGTTGATTTATTAAAGAGAAGTACAGAAAAGAAATTGTAGAAATAGGTCTTCAGTCACTGAAATTTGTTACTTAAAACGCAAATAACAAGTTAGATTCCAAACTTAATCTGTCTTAAAACACAGGGCAGGTCTACAGTTATTTTAAACTATGCTGACAGCCAACCATTATCACTCAAACCATTATCATCCTAGAGATCAGAACCTATCTGAATAACAAAATTTAGTGCTGTAATACACTCAGCAGTTTAATTACTTCACTAAAAGATATCAGCATCTCAGCAATAAAGAGATTATTTTTGTCCAGTGTTTGTTACATGGGGACAAGGAAGACATTTTAATTTTTAAAGCTTAAATTTGAGATTGCATTTAAAATTACACATCTATCCTCAATCTAAGTGAGAGAAGTTTCAAGATCATAAGCAAACATTTGGTTAAATATTCAATCTTCCACTGAAGAAAAAGCACCAACTGCGTAATTGCTTTTGTCTTTAACAGGGTCAGAAGTTTCCATTACCTCTTGGAACTTTTAGCATTGAAACAAGTTTTGGAAAACAAAAGCTTCCAACAAAACAGTTACCTGAGCATTAATCCTTACCTGCTCCCTGTTCCATTTCCACTTGGGAAGTCATGCACTTTGACAGGAAACTGTTCCATCTGACTGAGGCAATTGTTCATTTTATGGACTAACGCCAACAAAGGTGCATTTTCTAATGGCTCTAATCTTCCAAGGGGTTCTTCTCCAGGAAGCTGAAATATATTCCAGTCTTTTAGTTAAGTACTCAAATTAATCCACCTTAAACAATTTATACAATAAGTTGGTTTTTTTTTTTTAAAAAAAAAAAAAAAAAAAAAAAACAAAAAAANGGCATTTCAGCATATGAAAATTTAAGGATTTCTTCAGTTTAAGGTTTTGGAGGGTTGGGTTTTTTTTGTTGTATGTTTTTTTTTTTTTTTTTTAAAAAAAAAAAATAAAAAAAACACACATAAAAAATAGAAATCAAGAATCACTGCTCTCATTTAAAGTAACAGCAGCATCAGGATGACCAGACGACACATAACAAGTTCGTGAAAGACCTATTTCAAAGAATGCACTTTCCTCTCCTGCTCTCAACCAAACATCCCTACAGATAATTAAGCATCCACCCTTAACCATGAGCAGTAAGCTTCATTGAAGTTGTAGTTACCTACTTTCCTCTCTTGCACTTCAAATTTCTTCCTTAAAAACAGGAATACCTAGTTTCTTGTAGTATTTAGGACTAAAGAGAACAAGCGATAAGCTCGCTATCCAAACTCTCCATATCAACTTCTCAAAAGTCAGGAACAACTTTAAAGTTGCTCAAGACTCAAGACAATTAGCCATTTCAGAACTTTTTTTCCCCACTGTTGTGCAGATTTTTCTGTAATTACAGGGTATTCTAAAGTTTATGACCTGTAAAAACACAGAACCATGTGAAAGTGGTAGTGTTACACAGCTTAGGCATAAACAAAACATTCCTTCTGTACTCCATTCTTTAAGTCAAGGTCATTCCTGAACCTCTCAGATGGTCAAATAAATGCAATTTGAGAGACAGACAACTAAGAATGACAAAACAATAAACAGGAAAACTTACTGGAGAAGAAAAAAATACATGAAGAAATCTTTTCAATCTGATATCCCTGCTTACAGCATCTTTCTCACTTTTAGATGTCAAATAAAGCAGCAGTTGTTTAACAAACCCACTATGCTGGATTTCAAATGAGGAGACGTCAGACTCCGAGACAATGCTACGGATTTCTACAAGGCACTCTGTTCCACCATCCACCTAGAAAATATGAAGGTAGTATTTTACTAACCAGGTATTAAGGGCTTAAGAAATACTATTCTTCCTGGTACTGCATGGAACAGCTCTAAAGGGAGGGGAAAGAAGGGAAAGTCTGGAGTGTATAGTAACTCAATACAAGAAGAGACACATGAAATAATCTGAGGATAAGCAATTTCTCTATTCAAGGTGAGATATTACAGGCAACATCTACATTTTCCCCACTTCAAGAGAAATACAAGGTCCCATTTCTGTCTCAAGCAATGTAGAGATGAGCTCCAACCGGAATTTTTTTTTTTTTTTTTTTTTTTTTTTTTTTTTTAAAAAAGAAATCAAAAAACACAACTCAGATTGGTACATATTTTACATGACATCTGTGTGGGAAAGGGAAGGAGGAAAAGTTTCATATTTTAATGATTGCTTAGATCAAAGCACAGACATTAACTCAGCTGTTTAGCTACTTCAGAAGTTACAGGCTTAGACCATCTATCGGGGATCACAACTGTCTGAGAAGCAAGGCTCAAGTTCTTGAGATGCTAGTAGATTCGTCCCAATCTGTATTTCTTCTGTCCTTTCAACAAAATGCTACTTCCCTCTTGTCCTCCCTCTCACTCTCAAAGTTCCTATTATAAACTGTGGTGTTCTTTAGGTATAAAAATCAATCCCTAACACTTAACTGTAGAATTTTTAAGTCTGAAATAAAATGCTACGGAAGCGACACATTGCCAGGAATCAAGAATATCCTTGTTAATACTAGTCATTTATTATAACTGATATGTGTCAGAGCTTATATACTAATACTAAAAAAAAAAAAAAAATCCCAAGCAAACCATTGCAAGTTAAGAAACATTGTATCAATATTTAAGATAACAAAAACTATGCCTAAAATACTGGTCACACTGTCTAAAATGGACAGCTTTCCTCTAGCTTCCTCCTAAGTATTTCTACGGCTTCCATTCCTACCCCTAAACCAAGTAAGTCTGCCATTTCTAACCTGGAGGTTGAGTTGTTCGGTTGCAGTGCAAAGTCTCTGCAATACGTTTAGTGCAGGATTGCTTCCATCCATGTTTTCAGAACTAAAATAACGTTCTACAAATTTATGGGCTTGCTCCTTAATCCAGCCCTTGATTTTTTCTCTGTAAAGAAGTACAAAAAAAGACATTCAGCCACACTTAGCATTTGCATACTCCAATATTACAAGTAAACACAGCCAGAGTATCATTTTCCCCATGTTTAACAGCAGTCACAGACAAAAACCCCTTCCCTCTTACTCCAAACATGGTAAAGGTCAGATTAGTTCTTGCACCATTTTTCCCATTTCTCCAATTTTTCCCCAGCATGCTACTTTAAATTACTAAGAGGTTATTTTCTCTACCTTAATTTATTGATTCTTCTTCCAGAGTTATTTTAACAGTGGTTAAGCTCAAACTTCTTTTGATAGGTGCTACTTAATCACCTGATAGCTTATCATAAGAAAGTAGCTGCACCTCAAAGTCAACACCCATATTAGAAGTATTTTGATTTTTTTGTGTGTGTACCTGTTATTGGAAATAGTATCCTTGGAAGCAGCCCTTGCAAGACCACTTACTCCTGCTGTTCGTGCTGGTTCAATATTATTACTGTTGGACTGTGTGCTTAATCTTCCCCATGTTTTGGGATTTAAACTTGCCAAGAAGGAAGATTTCGGAGATTGAGTAGTTGTAGGGCTTTTAGCTGAAGGAAGTAAAGACAAAATTAAGAGAATCAACAGGTTTATTACAGATAGTACTTTTGACAGCCTATAAGCTTACTTTTAAATTTGAAAGGAGATAGTATCACATTTTAAGAATTATTTACCTTGATTGTCTACTTTGTCATCATCTCTTGGAGGAGAATATTTTGGTCTCCTTGGCCCTCGTTTTGGCAATCTTTTTCTCTTTAGAACATCGCTTAGTCGTCTGTCCAAATTTAAAAATAAAGTAACACATTTCCATCCACGACATTCATATGCATACCTGTCCCTCAGTTTAGGAGGCATCTGCCAGCTATTTCCTCAAGAATTAAAGAAAGATTCCATCCCATAATGAGAAGGGCATAAGGGAAGAATGAGCTCTCTGAGGAGTCTCTGTTTTAATTGAAAGGACAAAGCAACTACTGCATCCCAGAAAAGGGTTTTGCTTGCTGTCACCTTTCTACTATGGGCAGCCAAATATAGTCAGAGGTGTCACTGAATAAAGGTTTCTTGTCATTTTCATGTTTTCATTTGTGTAACCATCTGGTTATTTGTTTACGTGAATACACTTAAAAAGAAAAAAAAAATCCAACACACAAATCTCTAATGAATAAACACCAAAAGACACTGGGTATTTGACCTGCATCCCCTATTAAAGCCCAGAAAGCTGGAGTTTCTACTCACCAAACCCTACACTTCCCAAGTTCACATATTTCAATTCTGGTTTAAGGTGAGTTTCCTTATTATGCAAGTACATTAAGACAAACATTTCACCTTTAAAATAAACTCAAATTCTGTAACACTAAAATAATTTATTCCTACAAGAGGTATTTAATTCTACAAGTGTTCAAAATGGTTGTATTCCAACAAAATAACTTAAGGATGACTTCTTTTTCCTCCAGTCTCCAACAGAAAGGACTCATGCACCATAGCTATCATTTCTGTGAAAGAATCACTCTGTCCTCAAGAGTTACATGAGACCACAGCTGTTGCTCTTGGCATTCTCCAATCTCTTCCCAAACAGCATGGATTGTTTCATATCCTTACATCGTAACTACTAAGTCACTAGTCTTTTTTTTTTTTTTTTTTTTTTTTAAATTTTTATTAAAAAAANNNTTTTTTTTTTTTTTAAACATTTCATATAAAATGAATCAAAACTACCCATTGATAGCTTCAACAACACTCCATTTTAGTTCCTCAGAGGAAAATATCACAGCAAAATACAGATGATACTGTAGCAGCTCATGTCAGTCAAGACACCAACACACCACAAAACAACAACCAAAAAAAACACAAACAAAAACCCCACAGATTGTCTGCTCACAACAAATAGTGCACTTACCCCTGTGGGCTCAGATCCAAAGAATCCTCCCGGCTGTGTTGTAAGCTGGGAGAGCCCAAATCGGCAGCTGCATTACTGGCAGCAGTGGCTGTTCCAGTACTTATTGTTGTAGCGGTACCCAG